>JAPZDY010000011.1:18661031-18680665 GCA_029783645.1 Ctenochaetus hawaiiensis
ATGCAACTTTTTAGCAATTTTCACTGTCTCCCGCAATTTCATCGTAACAAATACGCTTAAAACATCACAACTTACATGGCAATTTTTTAGAAAAGCTGCCGCAAATTCAGGCATTTTAGGCCGCAACAATCTTGAAAAACGCCCGCAAAATCCTGGAGGGACTGATTAACTAGCAACCTCCATCATTTTCCTGCAACATTCCTCACCAGCATCCTCTCATCTTCATTCCAAAACAACTGACCCCTTTATTACCAAACCCACTCGTCCTCAGTGTCCTGATCCTGATTTCTAACATTTTATTCCAGATAGAAAACCTCAGTCTCAGTCCACAACAGTCAAGTTGACAGGTTTGTTTATCATCTGAGTTTTACAGCAACACGTTGACCACACACCACACTTTCATAACATATTATTCTTGGCACATCTTCTGTTTCAAAGCCGTACTTTTACTTCTGAGAAGAAGAAGAAGTAGAAGAAGAAGCGCTTTACTTCCTCATTGTTTTCCATCAGGCTGTTTCATCAGTAAGTGAGGAAACATGCAAATCGTTGCTCAAGGCTGAGGAAGTGGTCTGTTTTTTCGAAACACAGATAATCTGAGAGGATAACCAGGATAACTACTGTCCGACAGATTCAACTGACAGCCGTTTCATTCATGTTTTTGATTGAGATTTCTTGTGTAATCATCTGTGTTCGGTAAATTATCCCAAAAATCTGTTCATCAGCACGGAGGGGAATGAGGCTGTAACTCGAGGTGTCACACGGAGACAAAAAAGCTGAAGTCAAACTGATAATGCATTTTTTCACCGCAGTTCATCCTCATTCTTGTCTAAATCTGCGAGCCAACTTTGTTGAACCTCAATCTGAGGCTGTTCCAGACATTTCCTGGTTCCTGAGGCCGTCCACCGTCAGCAGTTTGCTCTTCGGGCTACAAAATCAGTGCGGCCTTAACAAACAGATTTCGCCTTGTTTTTCCACTTTGGCAAAGATGAAAGGTCAGGAAGTTTGTGTCAAAATGAAGCTCAGCGCCGGCTTCAATGGAGCTATATTTACAGAGCAAATAGACATTCAAAGAAAAGCATCATTCTCTCGGCTGCGAGTCACCGGCTACATTTTAACCCAGAGAGCAGACCACCGAGATGAGCTTCCTGTTGCAGCACGATGACTATCAGAAAAAAAGTGCAAGTTGCCATGCCTGCAGCACACAGCAGGTCAAGCTAACCACTGAAAGCACTATGTGTCAATGAGGGAGGGGGGGAAGTGGGACCATAACACAGCAGAAACTGTAAGAAAACACAAAGTGAGAGACACAATGACGATTGACCAATCAGTCGACAAAACAGGGAAGTGACAGGAGCGAGTGAAATCACGCAGCTCCGAGCAGAACAGCAACAGGAAGACGGTCCATTCAGAGCGAACGCCGTGCGCTCATGTGGACTGTGATATGACTGAATACAAACGCAAAAAAATACAAACAAACACAGGAACCAGTCCAGGGCGTTTTTTGACTTTTCAGCAGGTTACAATGTCGGATTTGATTCTGAAAAAAATCTTCAACAAAGTGTTGGCCAAGAACCGAAAGAGCTTAACAAACCTGAAACATCTGAGATTTTTGAGTTAACTACAAATCTCTGATTTACAACTGGATCTACACGAGCAGTGTGAAGCATGAAGAAGAAGAAGAAGTGACGCCAGAACGCCACACAGTTCCTCAATGTCCTCGTCTGGACACTCATTGATGAAAGCCCTCGTACTCTGCGCTTTAATATTCCAACCACACATTGTGAAATTCAGAAGTACTCATTATGCTCAGATTTAGATGGAGAGGTTTTTAACACCCTGACCCACCGGAGAGAGAGAGAGGGAGGGTAACACGCTGAGGGGTTAGCACACACGTCCGTCACGGTTTGTTTGAGCAATAGCTCAGTTTGCTGCTGAGACAGCTTCCAACCGACGGACGGATGGATGGAGTTCATTAAAAAAAAAAAGGAAGAGAGTGAACAGTTTTTGTGGCTGTTCATTATTCAGTCTGCACTGCACAGACTTTCAGGGAGCCCGGCGTCTTTGTATGCTTTAAGGCTGACAAAAAAAAAGAAAGAAAAAAAAATACTAGGTAATAGTCTAGAGACTAGACAGCTTAATGTCGTGATTGAAAGAGCACTTAGGTTTTTGCAGGGTTAGTAGTTTCACTCAGGCACAGAAGAGACGAGTGTGGTTGGAAAAAAAAAAGGCAGCAACTTCACTCACTATTTAATGCACCATTTAATATGAAGCGATAAACTGTAACTTCAGGTTAGAAAGTGATGTTTAGACTTAAACCGGTGTGTTCTGGTCCCAGAAAATGAAGCTAACACAACACTGCTGAAACTGCTGATGGTGCATAAAACTCCAAACTGAAGTTATAATTATTGTGTTATTGTTACAACAAAAGCTTAAGGACAAATAAGCCGTTTCTTTCTAATAATTCCTGCTCACTTTCATGTGAGAATATTGGCTCTCGAGACAGTTTTTCATTTGCAGAGTCGTATACATGCATGCAAAAATCCCTTTTGTCTCAGCGGCAGGCTAACGGAAGAACCCTGATCATCCACAAACACACTTTCTACACACCAAAACAACAGCACAACACAATTTATCTCTATTAGTTTAACAAAAAGAGAAGTATCTGTGTTTTTTACAGTATCAAAAATACCTCGGGGATTTCTAAAAACCCCGTTATATGTAGCGGTAATAGTTTGATAGCCAGTTTTGGATGAGTTGACTGCATTAAGAACTACTCAGTCCTTTTTTCTCAGACAGTTCTGACTTGCAATTATCAATAACACCAAAAAGAAATACCACAGAAGTTGTAACCTTCAGCCTTTCTGTGTAACCACACAAAGGGTTCAAACTCATCTCTCTCGTTCTGAAACCAAAAACTTGGCAGTCACACCTCATATTTGAAGTAGTGACATTTGAGCTGCAAAGGTTAAATGATTTCTCACTTTTCAAAAAAAAAGTATTAATAAATCAACAACTTTTTTGATAAACCGTTGATCATTTAAGTCACTTCTTATGTCGAACATGCACAACATCCCCTTGTTCTTCTAAAATGTGCAGATTTGCAGCTTTTCTGGTGTGCTTAAGACACATTTATTTGGACTGTAAACAGCTGGTTGCAGAAAAAAAGCTATTTGAGGGCATTTTGAGGCCATGGCCTAAATGATACTAAGAGAGCATTTTTTCACTATTTTCTGATCATGAAAATAAAAAGAAGTTTTAGCTCTATTTGTTATGTTGATGTTTCTTAATAAAATTTAAAACTTCTGTATTTCCTCAAATAGTAACCTGGATGTTTATTCACCTCAACTGCAGATGGCACCAGATCTTTTCATTTCACTTTTTCTCTGTTTGATAATTTTATATTTAGTTATATTTTTTTGTCTGAAGCATCCTCGTTTCCAATCTGTGTTAGCGTTCTGCTCTGCTCATGTCTGGGTACCATAAAGCCACAGACAGACAACAAACCACAGACAGCTTTAAAAAAACACACACTGTGCAGTGTTTTCACACACATCAGTGACACCAGTGTCAAACTGTGACATGGCTGCCACCCTTAATCTGAAATACCATCTAAACGACAAACAAAAACCAGACTGCAGCGGTTCGTCATGTCACATCTGCCAGGCAGAGAAGAGCATGAACTCACTCTCTCGTTCTGTTCAAGTACAACTCAAGTTTTAATATCCTGCGTGTAGGAAATCAAGTGTTTATTGCCTCTCAGGCAGTAATGCAACCCCTGACACGGAAAGTACCCTGGTTATTTTTCGATGTTATACTGCCTTCTTCTTCTTCTTCTAACAAAAACATGATGCATTCGATGAACAAAGCCTCACAGTCAGAGAGACTCCACTACTTTTAGATCGACAACATGTTGTTTTATTCATAAGTTTGTCTGTAGCCGAGGTTGCAACTGAAATATTTCCATCACAGAAGCATTTGTCTGTGAATCATCTGGATAGTAAAATTAAAATGTGAATTACAATTTGTTTGGTCCAAAGCCTTAAAGAAATCCAGTTCCTTATCAAATGAGACAAAGAAAAGCAGGAAATCCTCACAACTGAGAAGCTGGAAGTGAAAAAGCTTTTTTTTTTTTTTAACTGAAAACAGTTAAAACATTTGCTTTTTTTTTTTTTCTGGTGGTAGACTGAAGGATTAAATATTTAAGCTCTGAGTCAATCAGTGAACAACGCTGAATGCCAAATTACCCAAATGCTTTACGTCTTTATGCAAAAGTTATGAGAAACAGAATTAAGGAAATAAGACTGACTCGTTTTGCAGGAAAACAAAAAACAACACACATATATTTTGCACATATTTCTAAACAGAGTGTGAGCCACTTTGGTGTTAAACATATTTGTAAGGAAGCCGCAAAGTGGAATTACTTTGCAAACAACAAGGAGAACTAACAAAAACTACTCTGTCACGGCTGTTAAAGTCATTGCTGTCGTGTAAACAGTGCGTGCATTCATCCCATAATGCTGCGGAATATTATAAAAGGAAGCCTAAGTGCTTTAGGAAGTCTAGGTCATATAATTTCCACTAGCAGCTAAGTAAACAGGAAGGTGTCCCAGCGGAGATGACTCCTTAAGGCCCCGAATGTTCAGGTTGGAGCAGTGGAAAGAAAGCGTGACTGCACACTTTCACTGAGGAATTTGAAGATTAGCTAAACAAGACTCCCCTCGCTCCAGACAAGACCATAAAACCACGGCCTGCAGACCCCCAGAGCCACGGAGCGAAGCGGTAGACAGCAGGATGACATCAGAGCGTCTGTCTGCCTGCCTGCCGTGGGTCATGTGACCAGAGAGGTCTGGGAGCAGTGCAAAGAGCTTCTGCATCAGACCAACAGCCACACATGCAGCCTTGTGTAGTATGTGGTGGGCCGCGCTTTGTTTGCAAACATAAATGTGAGAGAGTTTGACCACGACTGGGATGTGACTGCATGTGTAGCTACCTGATAAACGCACAGAACAGGTAAGTTTAAAGACAACAACCACTGCAAAGCCAGATTTCTGTTTCAAGCACAAAAAAAAAAAAACAAAAGTCCATGTTTATACAAACCTGTTCACCCCGGGGGGGGGGGACGTTGCAGAGATTTCTCTGACTCTCATAGCTCTTTCCTGCAAACTCACAACTAAATCCCACAGCAAAAAAACTCAGCAAGAGCCTCCTCTAAAGACAAAAGATGGAAGGCGACACGGCGGGAGGAAAAGTACCAGATGAGAGAAAATGTGTCATCTCTTCTTCTTAATTCAGCCTTTGCTGCATTATTGCGACACTTCACATGCCTGACAGTCACTTGTGGGAGAGTGTGACTGAAAACTGCTCTCAGCGAGTTGTGTGAGAAACTATTATACAACACAGACGGCGGGGAGAAGAAGGCCATCCTGGGGTTTGTTGTATCAGCACTGTTTGCTTATCACACTGCGATCTTATTTTCCCATGACACGCCTCAGGCCAGCGGACTCCACGTTACACATGAGCTCGTGCAGAGCTAGAAGGAGAATATTAGGGCCAACTAACCTCCTGCCTCCGCAAGCTGACATACTAATCCACTGACATTTCAGCACATGAGGGGGGACAGTCCCACCTTCTAGCTCTCATAAACAGGTTAACTCATATTAGCCTCACGCATGAAGAAAAAAGGGGAAATGCCCATTTGACATGTTCAAATGATCTAGCGAGAGGAAATGTTGCAGCCACCGGCAAATCATGTGCTGCAGCTTTGACAGAGAAACAACATGGTGGCAACATGTCTGGCTCCTAATTCCTAAGGAACTTGTTTATTCAGCTGAGGGGAAGGTTTTGTCTGCATCAGAGATTCAAGCCAAGATTACATACAAGGAAAAGGAACAAATAAAAAATGCCTCAACAAAGACCGCAGACTGAAAGCACGGGATGGACGTGTGTGCAGGAATATTTCAAAAAACTTTCAAATATGACAGCTTGTGTGTGTGTGTGTTTGTCTGCATGTGGTGATGATTTGTAGTCAAGTCAAAAGGAAATGGATGCATCTCCTAATGCCAAGTGTGTGTGCGTGTGTGTCCTGCATGTTAAACAGACAGCTGATCTTTGCCATCACTGGTTTCTCTTGTGGCCCACTGCGGGGCACAAAGGGCAGATTGAAGAATCAGGGGGCGACTCTGCTCTCCTCTTTTCCATTTAGTTAATGATGAAGTCTCCTTTAGAAAACGGCTTCGGAGGTTGACAGTTCTGCACTTTCTTCAATGCTACATTATTAAACCACCTCTATAGTTTCAAAGTATATAAGTTATGTTAAAGATTTATCAAAAGATTGCCAATATTATTCAGTTTACCACCTGCAGGTCAACTGAGGCTAAAAAACTAGAGCAGTATTCCCAACCTTGGAGAAAAGAGGGATACTGGAGAATCTGTTTGACAAACACAGCAACACTGCCAAAGTCTACAAACTAGATATAGAAACTTCTGTCTCAGCATATCAGCAGTAAAACCATGCTGAAAACCATAAGATGTCTGTTTTGGCAGCATTACCTATAATCACAAAAAACTACATTTCTAAGTATTTTAACTGCACCTCATCACTGAAAACTGCAGCAAAGCAATAACATAGTTATTAACATCCATCTCCCATAATCACCCTTTCCATTTAAATATGGCTACTGTCACATAACTGGGAGGAAAAAAAAGGTTGTCACCGGTGAAAATACTGCATTTGTGACTGTAAAAATAAGTCAGAATAAGACTTAACATTCAAAACATGACTAATACTTATTTCATAGGTGGTGCAGCCCGTGTTATTAGCTTAGAGCAGTAGCTTTGATAAAATGAAGCCTAAGAAGTTTTCTACTTATAAAAAACTGTCCCTATTTCTTTAGTGTTATGCAAGAAGCAATAAAATAAAGAAAAAAATGGGGCAACAGATAAAGGGGGCTACTATTAATACCTGTTAAGAAGACTTTGACTTTTCAACCTGCTCTAACATAGCCACGTCAAATCGGGAGATAAATGACCTTTCGGAAATGACTGGACAACAATGTACAAAGTCTAACAGCGGCACACGAACTGAAGTACCGGCTTTATAAAAATATTAGCTAAATATCCTTTATCATTACGAGGGTGTTTTCGTGTTTTTAAAAGCTGTTCTCTAACTTACTAAACATCTGGCCTCTCACTGAAACTTTGTGACGGAAGAAAATGACGCGTGCAGCCGAACGCTTTGACTGACAGCCGAAGCGACCAATAGCATTAATGGAACTGACCATAAACATTCCAAGCGAGCCGGAGACGGCCAATTAGCGGGAGCAAAGGGTGGATTCTTTGAGGTTTTCAAGTTAGATGGGCTTACAGAGGCCCAAACCCCGGGGTGGCAAAATAATAATCGCCGAGGAAAATTAACTATGGCCGGTTGGCTGTTGACCGGTGAGCCCGGCGGCACCGGACACCGCCGCTTCAGCGACAGCGAGCCTAATAACGAGGCGACCTCCTCGGCAACGTGAATAATACTGGATTTACTGGCTGACATGAACATGATAGGGAGGGAACACAACAAGAGAATAATAAGGAATAGCACCGGTGTAAACACCGTGAATAAAAAAAGCACCACCTACCCAGAAATTCTCTAGGAAGTAGGGCGTTATCATCTTGTTTTACTCCTCTTCGCCGCAACTCTCAAATTTATTGTAATGCAACTTTTAAGGCGTAAATCATCCACCGTCCTCCCCCCGTTTCTGTTGTATCTGCCTTTCCCCGTTCTCCTCTCCCCTTTCTTCTCCCTCCCCACCTTCAGACTCCACCTCCGCTCGACTCTGCTGAGTTTCTCCCCTATGGTTTCTTCCCGCAGAAATTTGTGTTTTTCGGTGGATGAAACAGCGCTACCAACGGTGGACAATTTCAGCGGAGCCGACGGAGCGCCGTCTCTGGGTAAAATGCTGCCTTCAGGTGCTCTACGTAAAACCCTGCACTCGTGAAGACTTAAAGTGTTGCGGCGGAAAAACAAAAGAATTAACACACAGCACAACACAACAGTCCCCCCAAAACCCATAACATTATATGACACCAAATAATGATATATTTCAACTCAAATGTGGACACAAATTTTGAAAACTACACTCTAATTATTTAAAAATTGACAAGTTTGCAGCTCCTCTTTGTTGCTCCTGTTTTGAATATTTTGTTGAAGTGATCTGGTGCATTATGGATGCAAAGATTCAACAAATATTTTTCCAAAGGAGCCTATGTGACTAAATTCCCAGAGATCTGATGACTTTTTAGGTTCACACATGTATAATTATGTAGCTTTGAATTAGACTAAGGGACATAAATGCCATTCTAATAATTTTGTTCACAGATCCTTTGAAATTAAAATGTAAAAACACTGAAATTGTTTGAAAAATTCAAATTAATAGGATGAAGCCAATTTGTTTTGCTAGGCCCATACTAGGTTGGGCAAACAATCACCCTGGTACAAGCCTTTAGGTAAATATGGGAATGAATTTAACTAGAAAAAAAAGGGAACCACAACTATAAAAGGAAACAATTTACATAAGTAAATGTAATTTGGAAATCTAAGACTGGACTCTGATGAACTCAGATCAGGTGACCGAAGCTCCACCAATGTCTGAACTGTTAAAAAAAAAAAACAGCAGGGGCATCTGAGACAGCAGTCACTAGGATGATTTGATATCACAGTCTGAACCTCTTCTTTGCTTCCTTGCATTTTAATATAGTACATTTGCAACAGGAAATTTTTTTTCCAAAGTTTGAGAAAATACAAAACAAAAGCCCAAAATAATGTAAACAATTTATTGGAACAATGTACAGATTCAAGCAATGGTAACCAGTCACATCCACTATATCATCTTACAAATATTACAAAATTACTACAGTACAATATAGATTCTTTGCATGATCCAAAATATTTGGTGGCCCCAAAAGTATAACTTTTTTTTTTTTATTCAGCAGCTTATTAAAAAAAAAGAAAGAAAAAAATCAAAACCACATCTATCAAAATGTTTTTGCTTTTACTAGCAAAAAAGATGAAGGCAGATAGTCTAATCAAGTTCGAAGGCTAAATGAGAATACAGGAGTTCTTCGACTAGACATTCCTTATTATTGGTGGGTGCTTTATAAAATACAAATTTTCAGTAAAGCTTCATAGAAAGTCAAACATTATGTTTGTAACAATATGTTTATAAGTTGTCAACCTATTTCTTTACTTTTAAATTAGGTATTACCTGTTTCTTTAGATACAGTATACTGTATATCTATTGCAAAACACCAACAAAACCTCAAAGTATTTGCTCTCAAGGCATTGTGTACATATTACACTAAATATTTACCATGGTCTAATAATAACTTTTTGACAAAAAGCACATTAGGTATGTGCAAGTTACCATTTTATTCTCCCCCTCTGCCTTGCAATTGTAAATCACATTTGACAGCTAGCAGTGTTGCACACATACAACATTAATGTCAATTAACACCCATGTTTTTCCATTTCTAACATGAAGGGCAAGAGTTTTACTTATCTTTAGTTGTTGAGAGGAGGTGCATAAAGGCATACACATAGGGGAAATGATAACAAATAACACTGAACACAGACAACCTGAGGTTAACACATAGGAAACACATATTCAAGTAGTGAAACACAACTACAATGTATAGCAGCAGTCAAGTCAGAAATACAGCACAGTTAATGGTGGGGACTGTTTCGTGTGTGTTTTATAGACCTACACTCTTTCAATGAAAGAATAACAGGACTGTGTACACACACCCCTCAACAAGCTGTGATCACTCCATTTTTTGCATGCCAAACAGTTGGAATGTGACAGACAAAATCACTTCAAAACACATAATGATGTGGCACATACAAGTCTTTGCCTCTGTATTCCATGATGCATTAAATCCTGTATTCACCAGTTTACCTTATTAACGTTAAATCTAAAGAGAATCAGATACATATTTAATGCTATGAGACGTTAAGCTACTTTTACAATCTAATAACCCCATTGCATCAAGAAACCTTTTGCATTAGGTAAATACATTATAGCAGCAATAATTAATTATTTGTGTTAAAACTAAGGTCATATTGTTAAGGGTTTGGCTACATTATTAATTTTTTAAGCACTTGTAATTTAAATTTTAAGTGCAAGTCATGTGCATCGCAAAGGGTTAAAATACTGCAGTTATTACTCTGGCCAGCAGAGGAAAAATGACTGGCTGGGCATAAAATACAAAAACAATTAAAGAAAAAAAAAAATCTTATCTCTACAACCCATCATGGAATACATTCAGGCTATCTGTAACTTAAACACTTACACACTTTATAAAATATAACAGCGCAAAACATCCCGAGACAATAACATCGTTGTCGTTTCACAGTATTTAAGAACTACACATCCAGCTATGGGGTAAAAGTTTAGGGAGAACACTCCAGCTAGAAAATGTGAAAAATGTACGTTTTTAAACCTTTTAAATTGAAGCTCCCCTCCCTCCCGTAATCCCCCTCCCACTATATGTTGGGGTGTGAGGGGCCACCAACATGCAAGAGATGAACAGCATCCAAGTACCCCACAAAACACAACCAACCAAAACATTATACAGTCATTCTGAAGATCATGCTTTTAGCACAAGAAGCCAAACACCCTAGAAAGAAAACAAAAAAAAAAAAAAACTTCAGTACACTGAGGAATAAACATATTTAACATTCATTCGATGGACTGCATGGTTCAGACAGCCAAAGTCACAAAAATCACTAAGACGGGATTCGTGTCGTTGTGGTGTCTCTCCTACACGTTTCACCTTCATGAGACTCAGACAATATAAAGGATCGAGAGCATCTAAAGCTTTGCTATGCTTGCTGATGAATGTCCATGTCAACATCCACACCACAAGACCAAACTGGGAGTTTCACTCCAACGGTACGTCACAGCCAAGATTTTTACACATTTCTTTAAATCGGCGTGTAAACCCAGTCATGCTACATTACAGCTGATTGCCGTAACTCTGGTAGAGGAGAAAAAGAAAAAAAGTACTGTAAATAGATAAATTACAAGGTCAAAGAAGAACCTTATCACAGGGCAATGACAGCTGTCGAACGCAACACACATCAATTATGTTCCACAGCTTTTCACGACGGTACAAGCATGCTACCTACTCCCAGAAAAGCTGCTATATAAAGTAAATCTTGTGCTCTCCAGTGACATAATAAACAGCCTTTGCCCTGCTAAAGAATAGGAACAATGAAAAAAACTAATAACTATATATGTGATAGTTTATTTTTGGTGATATGTGGCATCAGTCCAGTCTAATGTGATGCACTTTTAGCATTAGCTGCTATTCATTAGTTTGAAGCTTAACTTTTAACAAGAGAAAGTGTCTCTAGATTAACGTTGAACTTCTTCTTTTAACTCTGCTGGTAGAATTCAGTTGTGTTGAGAACTACCACGTGACATCCCGGCTGACATTGATTTGAAATGCATATCCGCTCTGAACACCTTTTTTCTGCACAAACATTTCAATATGTGCAAACTCCTCATTTAACCAAAACTACGGAGCAAATGCTTAAGAGGGTTTTGCAAAGTGTTCTCTGTTTCTTTTCAGTAGTTCCGATAACAGAAATCAAGATGTTTGAAGAATAAATAGCAAAAAAAAAAAAAAAAAAGTGATCCATTCAATTATGTAAGATTGAAATGTGATTGGATGAATTTTCCTCCCATGATAAGGTTGTTCTGCCAGCCCCCTTTCCCCCTTGCCTGTGCATGGGGGCAGTGAGCACTGCAGCTACCACCTCCCTCCCACCCCGTCCGTCAGGTCGGAGGGGCTCGCACCCCTTTTCCCTCCCCTCAGCAGGCAGACCCTTCCCCCCTAGTAAAGGGTAACATGTTCCCTGGGTATAAGAGGTTCCCTATGTTGTCTCCCGTAGTGAATGACCTGCGCAGAGAAAGAGAGGCCTCATTAGACCACAACCATGAACTATATGTACTAACTGCTTAAATCAGCAGGTTGTTCTGTCTATTTCCCACAACAGCAAATGATATCAGAGAGGAAACTGACCCCAGTTATGAGGCACACTGCTGTGGAAACAGTTACACCCCGTAAAAGGTTGCCAGCCGTTCCTTCAGAGGCATGGGGAACTGATCTGAGAAGCGCCTCCAGTTGTCCTCGCCCACCTGGTTCTTAAACCCGTGAAGGATCTGAAATGAAACACCAGGAAGGAGTTCATACCAAGTTCGAACCGAATGCTGCCTGTCAAAATAGATCCTGTGGATGACATGGTTATTAGCAGTCAACTGCAGGCGCTGCTTTTTCTTCATTTGGCCACCTGGGGGCAGACATGTTGACTGAGTGACTGAATTTTTACCATCACTTTATTTTACTGGGATGTTTGCAGTTAGTAAAACCTTTTATCTTGTGATTTATTAGCAATCTGTGTTGAAACACTGAGCAAATCTTCAGCTTTTACCTTGCAGAACATGTCTCTTAGATCATCCTTTGGGTTTACCCAGGAGGCCACTGCGTCACAGAAGAATATAAAATCCTGTGCCAGAGAAGAGAAGTGAGGCAACTTTTCAACTTGCAGACCGAACAACAAAATAACGACCACGCTAGCGTCCTAATGCTGAGCCTCACCTGTACTACACCGCCTGGATTTACACTGATCATAGTGCAAATTCCTCTGAACGCAGAGTCTTTCTCCTCATTGTCTCTTATATTTCGTAGGGAGGTACACCTGACAACAAGGACAACCAAATTTTACATCAGACATATTTAAAAAAAAAAAAAAGAAGCAATTTTTAAAAATGTATTTACTCTTAATAATGACTACTGCAATTACCTATATAAATCATCACACTATCATTATTTTTTAACACATAGATCCTATGCCTTTCCTTTATACAAATGTAATGTTGCAGTGTTTTCCTATAATCATCATCAATACTTGTCTTTCTTATCAGTAAATACATATAAGACTCTGTGTGAACAGAAAACTGCGTCTATCATGACCTGAGAGATAACCACAACAAGTCAGGCATGCACACAAAACAATAAAATAAATCAAACACTTTACTTTTAACAAAACTACTTGGAGCTCTTATGACTTTTCCTTTTTGTCTATGAGCAGTGTGTTCAGCAAAAACCTCATCTATAGCACCTTGAAGTAACATTACTTTTTTGGGAGATTGACTAGACAAGGTTTTGGGGTCATTTTGGGACAGGCACATGCAGCTGGGTGACTACTAAATGAGAAAGGGCTTTAAGGAATGCTCATTTGCAGCAAAGACTGCATCCTTTCTCTGTTGTTGAACCAGCAGGCATGTGACAAATCTGATCCCATGCATCTTTTAGGTTAGCGACAATTAACAATGACAAAAAACTAGAAATTAAACAAATTAATGTATAATACATGAAGGTGCTACTGAGGCAAAAATAAAAAATCACAAGTAGGACCTAAAAGAGGACAGGGTTAGTCACATGGTTGGCAATGATTACAAACTGATAAGAAAAGAAAAAACAACTGAAAAGACTTTTTGTTTTTTTGAGAAGGAAAGTGAGGAGAGGAGAGCAACAGGGGGAGAAGAGGGAGCAACAGGAGACAGACGAGAAGATAGGAGGAAAGCAGAGAGAAGATGAATTAAATAAAAGATTGAATAATACACACCAGGGTCTTATAAACTGCTGTAGCATGGGTGCCACCTCTTGAGGACAAACGTAACCAAGACGACCAATTGTTATTGCTAAGGTAACGCAATCACGGTTACACACCACCAAACGCCAACCAAGACATGAGCAATGAGGAGGGGGAGGAGAAAAATAAAGAAAAAACAAACAACTCAGAGACATAAATCAACAGAATCTGTGTATGATAATAAATAGAAGACTTCACTAGCGTTGATTATTACTGCCCCGTCAGTCATGGGGGAGGAAATGTAAAAATATGACACTCTAAAAAAAACATACAACACGTTTAAGGGAGAACACATTGACAACTTTGACAGGACATTCATAGAAAAAAGGCAAACAATGGCATCTGCTTTCAGAAATCATATGGATCGACCAGCTGCTCAAATCTATTAGAAACTGATTGAATTTCATTTGCATTTTTTTCTTTTTTTAATATTCGGGCCTCAATGACAAGACACAAGCTCGCTAAGATGTAGCATGTGTATGTGACTGGCCTAAACAAGAGCAGTTCAATTGGGCCTTTGCAGATTTCTCCCTTAAACTCACATATGTTAATTTTCACATAAGAAACAGAAATATGTTTTTTGTTTTTTTTTTTGTTCTTTTGAAAAGAAATGACAGATTACTCCAAGCCAACTACATGGAGGGAGACTAGTATCCAGCACAGCAGGTTCTTATGAGGCAGAGAGGAGGGAGGACCTAAGTTTAAGAGACACAAAACTATGCAACATTCTCATTAACAAACAGGCATTTATGAACAGTCCAATGACACATGCAGAAAGCAGATGGTATGCTCATTAGATAAAAGTTCAGTGCAGGATAAGCTGATCAGAAGTGAAAAGTGCTGCCATGCACTTAAGAATTCACTGCCACACCCACCGGTCGCCAACTGTGGTTTTACATGGCTGTACTTTTAAACTTAGTCCCACTGATAATCTGGTTCCTTCTATGGCAAATATGAGAGTTACATATGGCCAAAATGTGATTTTTGTTAGCTGATTTTACATCCTTTGGTTCTTTGTGTTTTTTTTTTACTTAAAAAACATGCAACAAATGCAAACATTAATAAAAAATTCTCAGGAATCTCGGCATGACACGGTTATGATTATCATGTATCCTGCATTAAACATCGGCCATTCTTAACAACATTTAACATCTATTGGCAGATATGCATCCACATTTAAAGAACAGTAAATAAAAGCAACAAATAAACTGACAGCAAACAAACAGGAACACATCTAAAGAGTCCCTAGATTTTCTTTAATTTAGGGCAGGTTACACTTCACCCTTGCATGCATGTTTTTTTCATGATGATCTCTTTGATTGTTAAAGATCATAATTTCCAATTCAACAAATAAAAACAAGAGCACAGTGTAACCTTTTCTTTTTGATGCTCTGGGTGACCTACATTTAGTCAGTTAAAGGTGTTTAATCAATCATAATACTGAGTTTTTTGTTTAATTGTTCAGAAAATTGTTTTCAGCCTAACAGCTAACTATGTGAGGCTGTGAACTCACCTATCCATGTCGCACACTGCCTTTGCTTTGTATTTTGTTCTACTTCAGTACTCTACTTCACCTAATGGTGCAGTCAATCCACAAGAGTTAATTCCAAGACTGGGCACTTACACAGCTCGCTTGATTCAAGAGTGTCAAGAATTTCACACCAGGGTGTGTGCCTGGGGTTTCGTTTTCTTTTATCTCCTTGTGCTGGCCGCGCTGCCAGGTTGCAAATCAATAGCTGGAATATTTCGAATGCTTTGGCGAAACAAGCGAAACCTGTAAGGCTCACGGCTTGGGAAAGGGTATTTGGATAGAGATTAAAGGGCAGGACAGGCACTCTCATAAGTGTGGGGAATCCTGGCTGGCTGAACCTGAGTGTGTGAGCACCTCCCTGTGTGTGGCGAGCTGGCTGGCTGGCTCAGCACTGCCACCGAGTGGTACCTGTGTTCTCCAGTAGAGTCTTTGGGGTATTGGGCCTGTTTATGATCTCCACCAGCTGGTGCAGCACCATGGCAATGTACGGCTGCATTTCAGGCCCTGAGGGTGTAGGAACAACAAGACGCCATGGAAAGAAATCTGTTGACTGTTTACTCTGTAATTTGTTATCAAAATACACAGTGGAAACAGTGACATATTGTGAATATTTCTTTGAAACTGAAGCACTCACCCATTTGTATAGATATCTCTCCAATTGCCCATGTTGCATTGTTGCACACTGATATTAATTCAGGGTTTAAATTAGTTCCTAGTATGGGCATGAAATCAGCTGGAAGAAGGAAAGCAAGTCAATTTAGCAAGTGACTAACAACATAATGCAATACAGTGTTTACAGTTAACTGCATGTTACGTACCGATGCATGGTTTGACATGCTGGAAACAAGCCTTGGTCAGATCTCCCAGCAGAGCAAAGGAACTCTGACGCACTTCTGGCATTTTGTCCTGAATAGTTAAGAGAACAACAAAAGGTGAGGAACACAATAAAAGTTATAAGTTCCACAGATAATCAGCATGTTCGATTGCTCTTTACCTGCATACACTGGTACATCAGAGTGAGGATGTTGCTACGAGCGACCAGCTGCTCAATGGTGCCTCCCAAACCTTCAGCCAGTCCGCTTAGAAGATCCAAAGCCACGATCATGAAGTCTTTGTCAGGTGCCTCATACTGGTCTGGCTGTGACTGATGAAGCTAACGGAGAGAAGTCATTAGAGTTAGAAAAGAGCATTAAAGTTAAATCAGCATGAATTACTTATAAAACCTGAGTTCTTCATGCAACAAGCTGTAAACACAACATTTATTTGGGACATATTTGTGTCCAACTGGCAACTCTAAGACCTAATCTAATGACCTTATAGTTCTTATAAGAAATGAAAGAGATGTATATTTACACATTAAAGTGTCCTACACACTCACCATGGCCTGAGCAAGAGTCTTCTGGACTAAGTTGACGCAGCGTTGGTACACAGGCTCACAGTAGGGCAGGAAGCCACTCTGCAGGGCTGTGGCTACAGACGACAGGCACTAAAGAAGACAAAGGGTGGACACGATCAGCTGCCTGTCCAATCCATGTCATGATCACAGACTTACTATAAAACAAACAGTTTGCACAGGTGCTCACTGGACATCAGAGACTCACTTCTAATAAAGGAAAGAGATCTTTGTCTTCATCTTTCAGCTGGTTCCACTTCTGGATCAGTGGAGGCATCAACATCTGGATGTATTCCTAACAAATAAACACAGATTCAAGTCTTTACACAGAAGCAGTAAAAAAAAAAAAAAAGATGACCGAGTATAATATCTTCATACAATCTGCTTTACATTCAAACAAATCTAGGAAAAATAGGAGATTTGTTAATGCTTGTTTGCATTCTTGGTATGGGCATGTAACTACAACACTAGAGAGTGAATTTACCACAACTGACAGTACAAAGGTAAAAAAAGGAAGCGGTTATAAACTGAGACAGCTAATTCTGTATTCACAAATAAATGGGAAGTGAAACTGAGTCCACCTTTCTGTTCTGCATACCGGTTTGTTTAGATGGTGCCCCACTGAGTCTGCAAGTGTTCCTATGGCGTCATAGAGAATGAGCAGGTTTTTGTGTTGGTACTTGCTGAATGCAAACACCAGCGTGTCCAGGATGAAGGCCAGGTAGGGCACCAGCTCCGTGCACGCCTCCTCCTCCAATGTGGCAAAGGCACTGGTTAAGAAGAGAGTAAAGACAAAATTTTACAGTAAGTGATATGAGACTATTACCTCACAACATCATTAAGAATTCTGGATGCATCTTAACACATGGAGACAGGACGTGTAGGTAACACCGAGCTGAATGCAGTGCAGTGTCCCTGATGGGCCGTAAAATGACTTGGTTTGATGAAGACTTCTTGCTCACCTGCAAGCGGCCTCCTGCACACGCTTGTTGCTATCCAGAATACGTTTGAGCAGCTCCGTCATTAGAGGCTTCAGGTAGTTATCCGGGGGCTGGCTGACAACCCAGTGGGCATAGCGGCTCAGCGTCCAGCAGGTGATGGAACGCACCAGGGCCTTCTTGTCAGACAAACACTGGACGAGATGGGGGATGAGCTCAGGCAGGTATGGGATCATGCCCTGCATACATCCTGGAAAATGAGAAAGAAAAGTGTCATTTCTTTTCTTTTCATATTCTAAAATCCCTTTGTTTTCTCCCCAATTCTTCCTTTTCTTCTTACCTTCAGCTATGGCTCCCAGCACCAGGATGCCGGACTCTTTAACTACCCACTCTGGATGGAAGAGCAGCTCTTTGAGCAGAGGCAGAATGTGCAGCAGCAGATCGTCCCTGAACACATTGGCCAATACGTCCAACGCTGCAGCTGAACACTTGCCTATCATTTGTGACAAGTATGGAAACATACATACAAACGTAGAAGTGTGTGGACAAACATCATACACACATCACAGGTGCAGTACACACACACACACGCACACACACACACAAGAAAAATAATCAATACGGTGTCCTGTTCCTGGCTTTTAGTAAAGAGAGGAGAAAATGGAAAAGTTGTATTTCATAATGACAAGCAGTCAAACACTGGAGGTCAGTCTAGACAGCTCCATTTACACAGGCACTGCACTCACGCAAGTTCCAGTCAGAGATGGTATCATCATCATCGTCCAGTTCATCTTCGTCATCCTCCTGCTCCTCGATCCCGTCGCCCTCGTGCTGCTGGGCGACTGTGCGTGAGCGATGGAAACGTGGCCTGATGTCTTGCTCGTTGTCTGGAATGGCCTCATCTTCCTCAATGTCCCCCTGATGACAAACGTGTTGCATGAAAGAAACATATTATTTTGTAACAAGATTATTTGAATTATTTGAACTTAAAAACGTGTAAATATAGATAAAATCACAGTGACTGTTTTCTACAAATGTTTGTGTTGACGTGTATGAAACATTTACTTGGATTTAGTATAGCGTCATAAACCACTTAATTGAACCATATGTCACCCTGGGTCACAGCTCAATTCATCATCTTACCTTCAGGTACAAATATTAGGCTATATAAACTGACCTTGAGCAGAATGATGTCAATCTCAGAGTACTTCATCCCGTTGACAAGTACCGGAGTGAGCCTGGAAGAAGAGGCCAGAGGAAAAAAAATGATGAGAACAAAGGGCAAGGACAGGTCGAAGCCCACAGGCAGTCGCTCACATCTGATTCCTGCTGTGGGCTCCGTTGTTGTGACAGTGTGGTGACAGATGTCACAGCTGAGGTCAACAGGCAGGGTTCTTAATCAGCCGTCCTGAGGCGAAGAAGAGGAGGAATATCATCCTGGTACAAGGTCTCTCACTAACTCCATCTGAAGGTTGCTATGAATCAGCAGCTTCCAATATTGGCACTGAAGTGTCAGTCTGAGTACTGTATGCACATTTATTTTTATATGTGTGTGCATGAGTGTGTGTGTGTGTGTGTGTGTGTGTGTGTGTATTCTTACTGGGAGAGATGTCCACACAGCACCTCCTTACACACCGGCTGCTCTGCCAAAGTAAGCCAGAACTCACAGGCCTCCAAGGCAACGTTTTCGTCCTGGTCCTGAGTCCTCTGCAGCATGTACTGATATGAAACAAAAGACAGATTTAATCTTATATGCTTTGTACTTTTTTTAAAATACGAAATTAATTATTTTATTTACCATAATTTCCGGACTATAAGCCGCTACTTTTTTCACACGCTTTGAACCCTGCAGCTCAAACAATGATGCGGCTAATTTATGGACGAAAATAAACGAGAAAGTGTGTGTTGAATTTAGGCCTGCACGATTAATCGTTTTAGAACCTCGATGTAGATTCACCCCTACATGCCATTTCATTTCTAAATTATGTCCATTTTTTTTTCCAAGAGCCGGCGGCATGTGTCAGAGTTGTAAACAAGCGCTCCAAGGCTTCTCCCTTATCCTATGAC
>JAPZDY010000011.1:18680765-18697709 GCA_029783645.1 Ctenochaetus hawaiiensis
TATAGACAAGTGCGGCCTATATATGTACAAAATCTTTTTTCTTTTTAAATTTAGTGGGTGCGGCTTATATTCAGGCGTGCTCAATAGTCTGTAAATTATGGTATTCCTTTTTAAAAGTATGAAATTAGACACAAGTCTGTCCACATGGGGTCATCAGGAGCGTAACTTTAAAGATGAAGAGCAGCCAAATTCTATTTTTGTAAATGTCACCACATCCTATGAAACGACTAAAACCAACTGAGTGTTAGTTTCTCAACACTTTATAACTCTGCCTTCCCTGAGACATTTAGCCCAAAACTTATTTAAGCCTACTGACGATATAAATCCTAAAAAATGGTTCTAATGAGTTCGGTTTTATTTTTCTAAAAGACTTAATTATTTCCAAAAACAACTGAACAATGTAGGTATTTTTAAGCAATATTTCTTAAACAGGAATAAATATTGTATTTGTTGGACACTATTTCCAGCCGCAGACTCCGTGCGAGTGTTTATGGCATCATAATTTTAATGGGATTGACTCGAATTAAAACTACAGCGCCTGTGTTGATAATAATGAAGAAACATGGCAACAGGGAAAACAGTGAGGCTCACTGTGGATCTGTTTCTAATTGTTTCTGAACAACAACAGAGGTCTGCAGCCCAGAGACAAACACTGCTTCAAGTTTTAACTAGACACATGACCCCTGTTTGCAGGATCAATTAATTATTGGTATTTGTGTTTCATGGGACTCGTTAGGAAGACAAGTGGTGTATAAATACAGAACATAACCAGACTTATCCAATGAATACATTTATTTGTTCGAAGATCTTCACATCGGTGTTTATTCAAGCAATACTCCACGGCTCCCACCTTCTCAGTCTATCACACCCTGAACTCGCTCACCTCTATGATGTTATGCATGTGTGGCAAGAGGCGGTCCAGGCGAACTTCCAGCAGCATGACTAGAGCTCTGCACACATTCTTCCTGACTTCGGGCTCCTCGTCTGTCGCCAGTGCAAACAGGTTCTAAAGAGGGTAGAAAAATTCAGGGTCAAATGCCTCAGCAGTGTGTGAAACAGCCGCCAAAAATTTAATAAAAATAACTGCATACTCTTTTTTTTTTTTTTTAAGTTTAGTGTTTGAGTCTTCATGGTGTTTATAGCATTGGTAGAATTACTGCAGACATCTTGTCTCTGTGGCTGTTCTGATACTATGATCCTTAACCTCTTGCCACTTTATTGAATGACATTCTCAGAGAGGTACATGTTGCTATTAAAAGCAAGAAAACTCTCAGTATTTGGTTACAATATCACAAACAAATTTTAGCCTGTGCAAAATATCAGATTGTCTTTTTCCAGTTTTATGTTCTGTACCCCTCCTTCAAAGCCCTAAATATAAATAACACATTTAACAGGTTGAGAAAATACAATTTTTACACCAGGAAGAGTGAAACTAATATAAAAAAGTCAGAAAAAGGACTCTACTCTCATGACTTAAACCTTTTAAAAAAGGCCCTCTAAATAAACATTATGTTAAGCAGGGATTTATGAGCGACAAGCTGACAAGCTGAGAGGTAAACCACAGACAAGCTGTTAGTGCCGCAGCAAGTATTTACTGAAGTGAGAGATAAAGACCTGAGGGAGGAGGGTCATTGTCACTGGAGAAGACCATCTGTCTTCCAGACACTACATATTTTTGTGTCTTTTTGTGGCTATGCATGTAAACACACACACGCATACACACAAAAAAAACAACAAAGAGCAGTCAGACTTGCCTCAATGAAAGGGTCGATGTGCAGCATGAGGGCTTGAGTCCTGCTGATGATGAACTGATTGACGCAGGCGATGGCATGAGACCTGCAACACAACGACAACCACTTAAGAGACCACAGACATGTTTTCCTCACATGTGGCATGTTATGAATGCAGCGCCTGTCTTCTTCTGTGCTCCGTCTCTATTGATTTAATCTACAAAAATGAGGAACTCTTGTTTTCTGTCGACAGGCTTGTTACATAGCTGAGACTTCAACTATACCATTGCATAGACCTTTGCTCTGTCTTGTAGATATACTGCATGTGTATGCATGAATGCATTTTCTGCATGAAACATACACAGTGATAGACAATTTTTTTACAAGTCAAGACATGTTTCGGATAGAAATTCCAGTTATCATGGGAAAGGAAGGTGGGGATTTAACTGGTCACAATATATGTAAAAAATACAAATATTACTGAAATTCTTATTGTTAAAACACAACGGTCGAGGAAATCTCCAAAATATAATAAAGACCATATATGACCACATATTCTCAATAAGCAAGTGTGAGGTTATTGAGAAGTGGCCTAAGGTGGAAGGAGTTGGTTTTAGGAAACCGAGCACACTTATTTTTTTTTTCAACATAGACCCCTCCTACATTCACACACTTAGACCGACAGCTGTGGAGCATACAGATCCCTTCTTCGTAGGAGTCGGGATTCCTGGACCTCCACAGCAGAGGACAAGTTGTCCACAGCAGAAATGATGCCATCATTATCCTAAAAATAGCAGCCACTTGGCTCCTGCTTCATCTCAGGAAAAAAAGGCAGCAGTCTGAGGGAGCCAAATCAGGTGAACAGGGCAGATGTTGGAGGAGTTCCCTCTGTGCACTGGATGGCAGCCATTGCCACTGTGGACTTGTTGGCTGGAGCTGTTGAGGATAACTCCACTGACATATTTTGGGGATTTACTCGGCTCTGTGGCAATGAACCATTGTGTTCTTTGTAAATCCATCAGGATCATGTGATGGATCTTGTCAATGGTCTCCTGAAAGTGACCTTTCAGGCTCTCTCTGCCCTGTTTGAATTCAGCAGCACATTTCTTCACCATGCTGTCAGAAGGGGCAATCTCCCCAAGTCTTTTCTTAAGAAACAAGTTTGATGGAAGGCGACTTAATAATAAACAAAAATAAGTATAAGAAAAAAAAAATGTGATACCTAATTTTAGGACTGCTGTGTTTGAAAAACTGCAAAAACTTGGGGATCATGATATTCAAAGGTCGATCCAGCATGTCGCTGTCCAGAATCTCAGCAGAGTCCTCACAGATCTTCTGCAGGGCTCCAAATGCTCCCTAAAGAAAAAAAAAAACAAAATAGAACAAATAGTTGAGAAAAATCCCTGTTTTAACAAAATTTAAGACTTTACAATTCTGAAATCCATACAGTGAGGCAGCTTACACCCAAACAACTGAGATACTACGGAAAATCATAGAAGTGATGTTACAGATTCCTGAAAGGAATTTCTATTTTGGCTCAACCCCCACCCAACTCCAAGGCTGGTTAGACTGCAGCTAGAGACGAGGGCTCGTGTAGGCGGAACGTATTTAGGTTTCTGATTAGCGTCTTTTCTTTACTTGGACATATTGTTAATATTTGTGCATATTCTATTGCATTTGCAGTGAATAAAAGCAATATTAGATTTTTTTTATTTGGGGATTGATCATATTAAGGATCTTGTTCCAGCTTTTAAACAAAAATGTCCTTATGATCTTCAATAAGATTCATTCATTTCAGCAGTAAGAACCTTCATATGGTTGGCAAACAGTCACACACACACAAGCTCTCTCCTAACACTGGCTGCTCGACTGATGGTTAGTACGCATGTTCACAATATGCTGCAGACTTCAGTGTCTCGCACAGAAATGCAGGCTGAGCAGCAGATACAACAGCACAGCACGGATACTGACGCCGTCTGAAATTGTGTTTCCATAGAAACCGCTCCCCTTCCGGCATTCCTTTGAGATGACAGATACAGAATGGTCTCAAAAAAAAAAATACGGTGGAGCCAAAGGGATGCAAGAAGATGAGGAGGGTGAGGCTTCGACTGTGCCAAGGTCACGAACAGAAGGAGACGAGAGGCAACTGTGATGAATAAAGTTGTCTGCCTCATTAGTATACAGATGACTCACATGCAGGCTGGTGAAAATAAAAAAGAAAGGAACATCAATTTCATAACCACAACAGGGGATCTGACTGTAGATTTTTGAGGTTTAAAAATGTGTTGGTATAGAGATATTTTGCACGACACATTTAAACAAACACCAAACAAAGGATTTGATGCGCCATTGCTGAGGCTTTAAAAATCTAAGTATCACATTTAGACATGATGTGGCAGAAGATTTAATGGTTTAAGATTTAATCCAGATTTTCTTAATAGTTCTGCCTTGTTTTGTCAAATAATAAATGAATCTGGAAACATTACATGCTAAATTACAGCGCCATTATAACTTTATCAGTGTGAAAAGGTACAGAGCAGGACGTTAAGACCGCTCCCACTGCGGTGTGCCCATGTGTCAACAGGGAAGGGCAAAGAAATGGGAGTGGCCTTCAAGCATTCCTGTGACGCTGAAGCATCTGAAGTGTAATCCCTCCTGCACGTCCTGCTATGGAAGGTCATTACATGCGAGAATGTAAGTCATGCAGATGACAGCGAGCTGGCGAAAAGAAGAGGGGTGCATTTAGTCAACTAAACAGATCTTCAAGACTCTTGCTTGGAAAAAAAAATCTGAGTGTTATGAACAAGCTTCGAGGTGACAAAGCAGTTTCAGACAGAGTCTTTTGCCCTCAGCTTGACCCTAACAACGTCACTGCAACTGCTTTCCAACTCGCTGCCATTTATCAACACAGTAAAAACCGCTCACAGGCAAAACCTATAAAAAGCCATCCACCAGCATTACACTTGGCATTCGACACACCTGCTCATGTCTTTTTATAGAGTATGCAGACAGGGGTACAGTGTGGTTGCACAGGGGGATCTTCCTACTACCGCTGCTCTTAAACCACAAACTAGACAAAACCTATTCTGCAGCTCAAACTCTTGATGGTAGAAATGCAATGAAATAGTGTTGATTTTATTTTCCACGTGAAAGAAATGTATATAAATAAAAATGGGAATTCAGGAATTTAAGATAACACATAAATGAAGGCTAACAGTTACAATCCAACCCTCTCGTTACAACCAACATCAGCATACGTCTGCTCAGCCGGATCACTGTGCACTCATATGATAGTTCAGTTACTGAGTGATGAGGATCATTTTGCATAACTGATACAGTCTTAGCAAACAGTCCAAGGCTGATACGCATTCACACGTGTTATAGCTCCGAAACTGTACACAGCAGCTATCAAATATATTCCAGAAATAGATATTAAAGTGCAGGTGGCATTAATGGTGTGGATTATTTAAGTGTCTCTATGGCAACAGTCAGCACCTTCAAAAAATAAGCTTCACACAACATGGATATTTGCTGTCTCCTGTATAGTACATTTACAAGGTGTGCCGAAAGAGTAGACAGTATTCATCCTGGTTTGTACAGATTTTTTACTTTTTTCAAAATCAAACAAGGTGAGAAATTCAAAATATTACTAATACCCAAAAGAGCTTTTCTCGATCAAACATTACCTTATCTATTATATGATATAAGCCATGTCCATTTGTGCCAAGAAGACTAATATTTTTCATTTCCTAGATCAGAAAACAAGCTCAGCTTAACCTAAGGTATCACAAAGCACCATTTGAGAGCTACCTTGTGTTGGGTTTGAGAAAGTAAGGCTTAGAATGAAATAAATCATTAAGGAAAATAACTACCACTCACTTTTTTTTAAAACTACTTGTCTACAGAAGCAGGACTGAACTGACCTTATATTTTAGAGCATAGAAAATGTTGTGCGAGGCAGAAATCTCGGCACCAACAACGAAATGATTTCTTCAGTTGTTTGGTGCTTAGTGTTATTCTTAAGAACAGCATAAATTTTATTTATTGCCTCTTTTAATCGAACTGGTGACCTCTTGCAACAGTTAAAAATCCATTTAGAGGATCATCATTGCCATTAAAGTTAGAGGGAAAATGAAACCACAACCATTAAAGGAGGACTAAAAGTTTATAAAAACAGCATGAGGAGATCTATGGCAGCACTAAATATCTTTGCTTCCATACCACGACAACACTGGATATGAACATGGTAATACAGAGCCATGAGCCAAAACTACCATAAGCATTTTAATATATAGGTAAAAATAGATTTTGCACCTTTAACTACAAGATTAGAAGACACTTTTTCATCCAGCACCAACCTAACCATCTCCAACATCAGACGCTAAGAAGCTTTCCAGCCTCCAAGCAGCTTTTCAAAATCATAGCGAGTCCTATGAGGAGTTGCTGCACTTGGTTGCCGTTCAGTGTTAAGCCTTGTACACACATGCACTTCAAGATCCTCCGCAGTAAATAGCTGACCTAAATCCAAGCATCTGTATGAGCTTTACAAGGGAGACGAGCTGCGGTGCTAAGAGAGCGTCTTTTTTTCCTGTCACACCTTTTCCTTAAATTTCAGTACAAGCACAGCTCTCAGTGTTAAATTATATGAACATTCCAGCTCTGAAGGTTGATGGACAATTCAGCCAGGATTCATATGAAATGATCTCTCACACAGCTGAATGTAGCATGGCCGTTTAACAGGCTACTTAATCGGTGTGTGTGTTCTCTAATGTAATGCATCCACCTTCCCTACAGCAGCTTATGTCACCAGCACATGAAGCAGACAGTATATTAGCCACCAGGGAGTTTATATGAGCCTTAGTATGGGTGTGGCACCATTACACAGATCAGACGCTACTGTTCAGTCACTTCAGTGGTCGCTACAACAGAGCATTTGTTCACTGTCCCAATGAAGTAACTGTAGACGCACTGATATCATCTTGAACTGATGACAACAAGCGCTTCCATTTTAATGCAATCAAGAGCTCATTGTGAATATCATAGGCAACATGAGGAGTTTAAGATATTTTTAAAGTTGCAAAAAAATACACAATAATGAAGCACAGAGCAAAAAAATCCTCGCAATATGAGACAGACCAACACTCTGTTTTGAGGACATTAAAGCTATTCAAGGTGATGATGTGCTCCAAGTATGAAAATGAGGTCATAATGGTTTTCCTGTAAAAAGGATGGAAGAGAATAACTGACGCCACACCGTATAATCTGTAGTTGTGGCTGCCATTCCAGCTGTGAGACTGCCTTTAGCTCATCTTGCCAGCAGGATGTTATCCAGATGCTGCTTCGTAGCCAAACCCAGCTCTCTCTTTTCTTTCCACAGTAAATACATGAACAAATAAACAGACGTGCAGCGCTGTGTGCCAAGACAAGCTCGCTATGAGCTCAAGTGTACGATGACATATGATCACAAATGTGCATGCACTTAATCTCTCTCCCTCACACACGCAGGGTTATGACACCAAGCTGTGGCTAAACAAATGGCACAAAAATTATTTTATCATTACATATAAATAAAGAAAGTGTAGTCCTTAAAGAAACTGTCATACAGATTCTAGTTTTGCTTAGTAAATAATGCTTGCAACCATTAAGCTGATTATTTAATATTACGATCTGAATGTGGGCAAATCCACAAACAGTTCCCTGTAGGATGAGAAAAGCTTGAATATGTGTAGCAGCGCTCAATTTTACATTTTCATCTCCATGTTAGTAATGTTTGTTCAGAAGATATCAAATTCTAATTTCAAATGTCATCTTAGATCTCTGAATTATGTCAGACATATTCAAATGTTTTCTTTCATTTTCATTGTGCCGTCTTGGAGTGAAGAGTTTTTAGATGCAGCATCATCCATCAAATCCATATTTTTTCAGGCTCCTCTATGCCATAGATGAGCTCTAATGTAAGGACGGGGCTTCAGTTATACAACCATGAGCACAAGGCTCCTCCTCATGAGCACAAAATCTGATACCGCAGTCACAAGATCAAACCTAATATCTGCCATGTTCATCCTCACCTCACAGGTGTTGTAGTCCTCAGAATCCAGCAGCAGGCAGAGTTTAGGCAGAAGCTCGGGCCAGTTTTGTAGCTCTCCTTTGGAGGCAATGGTGGTGATGAGGATACCTGTAATAGCAAAGGATTTACTGTTAGTTACAGTGGTGTGACATGACTAACAAGACTGCCGACACACTACTTTGATAGTGATCAAAACAAGCAAAGATCTACCAAATGACTGTCAAAAATCACATTTTTAATTAATTTGTAGGGAAATGTTTCATACGAATATACATACAGTTAGTTATGTTAGGTTTTTCATTGTCAATTTAAGATAGAAAATGTTTCCTTTGTATAAAACAAGCGAGTTACGGTGAGTGAACATTTCATGTGGCATCTGAGAGGCAGGCCATCACATTAAGTGGAGCCAGAGGACGCAACTTACCCACAGTGGCCCTGATGAGGGGGGACGAGTCTCCGATGTTTTGGAGGCACTCGCTCTTGATGAAATCAGACACGCCATTAGGGAAGTTCTGATAGTGAGCTTTGACATTGTTCTTCAGTATCAACCCACTCAGGGACCGCGTGGGTTCATCTTAGTGGGAAGAGAACAGACTGATTAATGAAATGTAAAATAACATTTGAGCTGAGCACTAATAAACTGATAGAGTCGGGACAAAGGTAACTGTGGTCTGATGGCTGGTAACTTACTCTTAAATTACTCATAGGACCTTACTGCCTTTATATTAATTCTATTTAGCCAAGCACAGCACAATGGAGGTGTTTCAATGAAAACTGATTTATTTATACAAAATATTTTCCCTAGAAATTGGATTAATAGGGCACTAATATCTGGACTCACTATTCTCTCCGTTTCCAAATACTTGCACCTTGTTGAAACTCAGATAACAACATCCAACAACAGCATTCTAAAATGTCTCAACACCACTTAACATTTTGGTCATCTACAGTGCACGCAGTCAAGCCAAGGGTTGAGTGATGCCAGGAATTAGGTTTAAAATTAGAGTGACCCATATTCTCAGTGCCACATCATCTGTGGCAAAGAGGCCATCGGCTCACCCGAGTCATGGCCAAACAGACCTGTCACTGAGCAGTTGCATAAAAAAAAAAAGAAAAAATACATGTGTGACACTCACATTGTCCAGTGTCATCACATGATCTCAGAACATGATACAACACAACACCATGCTGGAACTGACAGATCGAGGGCTTACCTTCTGATTTTAACTTTGTCAAAACAAATATCAAGTAGTTGTTGAAGTCTGGAAACTGATTCAGCTGTTCGAGTCTCTGAGGAAAGTGGTTGAGGAAGACACACTGCTTACTGTATATATAGCATGATAAAATGTAGCGAGTACATTAGCACTATTATCTTTTACATGGTAACTGATGTCTAAAACAGTTCTTTTCATCTGAATAAATACAGAAAGAGCAGGATTTTATGTGTTTAAGTGATGGCGTACTGTGACAGCCTAACAGTGTCTGTTTATGTGTGTGTGTATGTGTCAGTAGGGGGGTCATAAATATGTCCTATCATGTGACTAAATACTGTACAGACATAGCCAGATGGCGTATTTAGGACTAAAACAGCAGCTCCTCTACGAGTTTATGATGCTATACGTTACATAAGTAAATCATTTAGGATCAGCAGGCAGACAGATAGCTTTAAGCACATGATGAGAGTGGCTCTCTCATGCAAAAGTAACACTGTGTAACACATTTACATGTGTCAACAACACAGACTACAAGACACACTGATAATGCTCTCAAAATATCACAATGTTTTAATTACCTTAATTAGAAGATTATTTTAATTCTAAATATATATTATTCTGATTATAATTCTAGCATAACCCATTGTACTTTTTAAAAGAATGCTATTGATCGTTTCCTGACATGACAGAATTGGAAATTTTGCTTTGTAATTTTCACTGTAATTGTCTTTGCACTAAAGATGAAACACCCTGACATTTCTTTAAGAGGCTTTGGAGGCTGATGTTGTGTTATGTGATAATTGATAATAATAATCTGACACTAATAGGATGAATTTGGACATTTTTCTAGCACCATTAACACAGTCTTAATCATATTATTACACGACATAGGATTTTTTTAATAAAATATTTAATTCCTGACAATTCACTGGTAAAACTTTATCTACTACTCATGTATTAAATTAACATGATGTTCTGTTATGTTACTTAAAAGAACATCTCTTTGTTAAATGCTGCCTAATGTAATTGTTAGCTTCTGAACGATATATATGATTGTTATTTGAATTGGCCGTGACATAAATTGATTCTGCTTGAGCATAATGCAAAGTGAGGGTGTGTATGGAGGCGGTTAACTGCTGGATCAAGCGTACATGCGACGTTTGACTGCAAAGGAAGAAAACTGTTAGCCTTCCTATGATAAATATAATTATAATTTTATGACATAAAAAAAGCATGACACTACCGCTTTGATTATAGCACAGTGACAGTTTTTAGAGACAAAAAAACATCAACCGGCGAGCACCTGCGTACCTGCTTATAACGGTAACCACCTCGGCTAATGTTAGCTACAGCTAGCCTGTTGAGTCTAGTTACCTGACATTGCTCAGCACTTAACGAGTAACAAGACATTTGTTATCATCCGTGTCTGTTTTGGGGCAAAGGATACTTGCTGGACGGATCTCTGTGTGGACGTATCTGGCGACTGAGACTCTTTGAGTAGCTGTAAAATTTGTTGAAGTCCTTGCTCGTCTGGCTTCCACTCACACTCCATCTTGCTCTGCTGCTGCTGCGGATAAAGAAATAACACCGACTAAAGGATTTGCCATGAAACGGCTCACTCATGCGAACGCGCGAGACACTCGAGAAGACGTTAACTTCACATTAGCTTAACACATGAGCTAATTTTAAATACGCGGCGGCTTTTTTACCTGTTTCGACTGAGCCGACGTGCTCGTACGTAGCTGACTTTCTGCTGAAATGTGACCGTCTGTCTGGGTTTTCAGACATGGGCCTTTACAGGCAGGCACATCCGTTTTCGCAACAAGCTGGAAAAGCTGCGGGCCATACAGACTCGCGCCGCATATATCTGGCTGCCCCCATCACCTGACTCACGACTGAGTGGTCCTAGTGCTAGACGGGTTTTAGACGACACCTTCACAGATCCGCATACTGTTTTAATTATTTAACACCAAGACCCTCAAGTGGATACTGACATATGCTGATTCCGTCAGAGACCGAGCGTCTGTGTGACAGAGGAGAAATGGTGGAGGACAGAGTAGAGTTTGAAAGCAGACTAAAAATATTTAAGAATATAAGGGATATTTCCGACAGCAATGAAGGCAGCACGGCATGCCTGAAGGCCGCGTGATGTCATTGTATTCGATCCGTTGGTTTATTATTTGAGTAAATGTAAAACAGTGACATCTAGTGGTTGCTCTTGTTATTTTTACATAACGACAACAAAGCAGGATTTTAACAAAAAATCCTAACAATATGTAAAACACGCTTTCTCTTTTCAGTAGATAATGAACACAATATACCAGAAAAAGTATGTAAGATTAAAATAAAGTGAACAAATATCTGACACACCCACCTCTCTGAACATACAATAAAAAATATGAATCCACTTTATTGGTCAAATATACAACTACAAACTGTCACTGTATACTGTTTTGGTGTTTTGATATAATCAAAATGTTTGAGATGAAGTAATTAATTATTTAGTTAAACTCTTTTGCTTTGCAGTCATTTTGTATATGTACAGGAGATATTTAGAATCCCTCCTTACAACCCATTGTAATATTATGGTTGCAGATTGACGTTCAAAGCCCTCACTACTGGAAATAAACATCAGGGACAATTCCATACAAAACTACGGAGCACTGAATGAAATGAAAAGGGCAGATCAGTCTCATAATCACACTACTAATAGTTGAAATGCAGAAAAAAATAAAATTGAGGTTTCATATGTCAGCAAAGCTAGCAGATTACTCGAATGCATAGTGACATTAAAGTGTTTTGTTTTTTTTTTTGTCTGTGCAAAATTGTATCAAACTCATCTCCACCTAAAAATACAAAGCAGTAGTGTTGCACGTTTCTGTCCACTGGGTGGCAGCACACGACACGAGTGCGTACGATTTGCCGTGAACGTCAAATGAAGAAGTGAGCACTACATTCAGTACGCTGCTGCCTCTAAGCGTACAGAGCAGCAATAAGTGGACTAAGTCTGCCTATAATACTAATATATTTTCTTGAACACTAACGTTTAGTTTCTGGTATTCCGGCTACAGATATAACTATATTGGATTTTTCACTTGGGGCGCTCAAAGAGGCCTGAGAAGAACCCGGGGACCTGTGTGGAGAGTTTTCACAAACAATCCATTTTCGTCTGCCTCCACTCTGCTCGTTAGCTATTCGCCAAGAGAGTTAATTTCTGCGGTTCGAGGAAACATGAGCTTCCTTTTGTAAGTTATAAATGTTCATTGAATGCTTATTTTAGACAAACATTTGGTTTTGTATTAGGAAGTACTCAGGGTGTTAGCGTTATACAGCTAACTGGTTAGCTATAGCATGTTACGGGATAAGACTACTTCCTGGACTCACCTCCGAATGTCTGATTTGATTCGCACTTTTTCTGTGTGTTCATGAGACTATACGTAGCCGTCGATTGTAGATTATATGTTACTTCAACATGCTCAGTTATTTTTTATCCCTCAAAACGTAAACTTTCTTTTACTACCGATTACTGAGACCGTTTTAATTGAGAGGGGATCAGCAGCCTGTCCTGGATATTTGCTGGTGACACTTTGTTGCCACGGGCTAATCCAGCCTTGATGTGACAGGACGCCACAATCGATGTCTGACCTGATACTTTATCAGTGTAACACGACTGTGTTGTTGATTTTTAGCGTGTTACATTTAATGCCTGTTTGTGGATGAAACCAGAGGGCGAATATTAAATGCGCCCTCTGGTAGTGGTGTGAGTCTGTAAATGGAAGAATTGGAGTCGAGTTAAAATCCTCCAATCGACCACAGGAAAGCTTTTATTAGATGTATAGGTAACTATGTTTTTAAAATTTAAGTTGGGCTACTTAATTAATGTGACACTCCATTTATAACACAGTGGAACAATTTAAACTCCTTCTTAAACACCACCACAAATGCCACCTATAAATATTTAATATGGTTTCCATAAGAGACCCGGCTGCAGAAGACAGCATTGTGTTGATAAAAAGCACATTTTAGTCAAAGAGGAGGCCACGGGCAATGTTTCTAATTAAAATCCGGGACCCTTAGTGCAGCCACTTTTCTATTACAAAAGATCATTTCCTCTCTCAGTTTGAAATCTAAAAAGATATAGAATATAGATTGATTTTAATAGCCTTTCATGCTCTAATTAAATCAAAAGTTGTTCTGGTGTTTGACCTCACATGTTGTGATGACTCAAAAATTCTTGTTTAATGGGGCAGTAAGACTGATTGAATACAGCACCTCTCCAAATGGCCTCATTAGGCATTATAAACACAGAGAAACAGACTGTTCTGGTCTCCATCTCTGATTCTGCCAAACATATCTAGTCAAGAGCTCAACTTTTTATAAAGATTCTCACTTTTCGTGAGCAGACGTCCCTCATCTCGTGGGCAACGCAATGCGTAGTCATGGTATCAGACTACCTCTTCATTAATCACACTTGTTGTCTTCCTCTTTGAAATGTGACTCACAGTTCAAGCCGTTCGTCGAAGACATTCAAGCCCAAAAAGAATATCCCGGAGGGCTCTCATCAGTACGAGCTGTTGAAACATGCAGAGGCCACGCTGGGAAGTGGAAACCTGCGCATGGCTGTCATGCTGCCTGAGGGTGAAGACCTAAATGAGTGGGTCGCAGTCAACAGTAAGCACTCTTTTTCCCCCCAGTCTTCCTTATTCTAAGCTCAGACACTTGGTAGAGACTCTCATATGTTTTTGTGTTTTCTTAGTTTCTTCACTCTCCTCTTTGTCTTTATATTTGCATGTTTCTCAGTAGTTCTCTTCCTGAAATCTCAATTAGTACACATCAAGAATCAGTGGAGAGTGAACTATCAGGGTGTAAGATCTTGGCTCTCCTTCTAAAGACCACGTGCATTCATGCTGGAAAAACCACTGTGAATGTTAAATAGACTTTATTGTCTGTGCTCTGAGAGCCTTGTTTACTTTCCTCTAAATTGAGACAAATGGCTGGTCAGTAGGAGCTTAATTTCCTCTTGCGTCAGGCTGCCTTTAGGGTTTAAATGTTCAGTGTCTTGGCATGCTATGATTCAATTAATTTTATATGTAAAGTCCTTAATTACAGGAGCATGTAAAGTGATTAGGATTTAAAATTGGATTTGAAAGTGGCGTTAAGCAGACCGCACAATAAGGAAGTAAATGCATTTCAGTCTCTTGCTGTTGATTTCCATGAACTGGATTAGTCTTGATGCTTTTTGGAACGTCATCATGGACCTTTAAAATGTGAAAACTAAAGCTGTTACTGTATTTATCCTCCATTATCCACTATGTGTACTCAGCAGGATCAGACTTTTCCTAGCTTTGTTATAAGGGTCTGAGTGATAGTTTGGCTTCGTCATCATCGCAGTTCTTGTGCTCTGCTGCTTCATAAAGGGTCAGCAGAAACAGGTGTTAGTCAGTGTTACATGAGCCTTTTTAAGTTGCACAATAAAGGGAAGTCGGAATAACTCGGCTATTTCTCATGATCTCTGTTCACAAGATGTGGTTCACTTCTTTTTTTACCATTCTTCCTTTGACGTTTTGCTTCCTGGCCGTAGGAGAGAGGGTTACGAAATGCAGCAAAGGTTCTTAGTCAGAATCAGACAAGGAAAAATGGGAAACTGCGTTTTCTTTCAATCCATCTCTGCTGTTTTGTAGCTCTGCTGTGCCTTTGCAGCGCCCCCCATGTCAGTCAATGCTCAAGGAAAAGCTGTCATGGTGATGATGATGATTACTTTGGCATCTGTCATGGCAGCATGTAGGTCAGTTAAGAGCATGGCAGAGGAGAAGACCTGATTTATTCTCTCAACCAGGGGTTGTTTGTCTTTCTATAAGCATTTGAATTTTTGCTAAGTGACATAACACAACAATTAAATGTTTCTTAAGAAAGATTAGCAGGGTATTGCCTTGAAATTTGGATCTTTATGTCTCAACTCCAACATCAGTGGCATAAACAGTAGTTTTTAGGCTTTCAGCTCTCGATCAGACACAAATCGACAGTGTCTTTTTTTTAAAGCCGCATAGAAGCCTAAACCCAGCTTTGAATAGAAAGATTTTGGAAAGATATCTCTGTTTGAACTGAGTAAAACTTAATCAAACATGAAAGGGTGTGGGTGTATCCATAACAGGACCTCACACAACACATATGCCAAATCAGCTGTTCAATATGTACTTTTTTTTGTGAATTTGGCAAATGCAACACCACCTACGAAGGTGCCAGCTCTTTAAATGGATCGCTCCAACTGATGGAAAGCCAGAGTTGGCTGCGTGCCCCTGGGAATGAGCGATAACAGTTTGTTGCAGATAACTTGAGTGTGTCTCGGTCTCCAGTTTGGACTAGCAGTGAACGGGGCGGGTAGAGGCCTGTGTGGAAACTTGATACTGGCTTTTTGTGCTGGCACACTCAGTATTCGGCCTCATGTACGCCTGATTTAAATACGTTCCTTTTTTTTTCTTTGTGTCTCTTCCAGCTGTGGATTTCTTCAACCAGATCAACATGCTCTATGGCACCATCACAGATTTTTGCACAGAGGAAAGCTGTCCAGTCATGTCTGCTGGTCCTAAGTAAGTTCACCATTTGTAAGCGTGTCCTTGAAGTCTCATAAAACCAAACCACAAACGTTGCTTCCATCGTCTAGGCGTGTCCGGGGCTCAGCAGGGTGTGGGGTCCAGGTGTTGTTCATTGGAACAAAAAGATTAAGATCAATTAGCACAAAACGTGACGATTCAAGTTTAGAATGCAGAAGACAAAACACAGACCGTAGACCTGCTGCCAGGATTGTTAAATTCTCGAAGGAGAGTTTCCAAAGATCCTTAAAAAACCCTGAAAGTCTGTGAGTTCCAGGTTGGGGGTATTTAAAGTTTTCAAAAAAAAAAATGTAGGCATAAATCATTGAAAGTGTTTGGATTCATCGATCTTTTTTGAAAGAACAGAAAGTTCTTTTGAAGTTCCTTTGATATTTTTTACGTAATTTGAGTAAATATTCTCTGTTCTACTGTCTGCATGTCTGTCTCCTGCATTTGCGTCATTGTGTGACGCACATGCTGCTCTGCTTCGCTGTGTTAGAGAAGGCGAGAGACGACATCATCTTGCATCACTGTAACAGCACAATTAGGAGTTTTCATTAATTCACACCTCTCTCTCTTTTTCATTTGTCGTCTCTAAGTTTCTGTAAAGACCGCGAGATCTCTTCTTAAAATTTTCAGTGATTTAACAGTAAACAAGCTTGATCTACGCCCCAAACTATGCAGTGCTGAATGCCTTGAAATTGAGAGAATTGGGCCTGGAAAGTCTTTGAAAACAATCCATGAGTTTGATGCTAATTAAGGTGTGGTCATCCTGAGTGGATGCTTTATTTGCTTGTAGGGTTTGGCAATAGATTAATAATATCTAGATATCAGGATGTGAGACTTATTCATCTGTAATTTGGGATAAGATTATATCCTGATGTGGTTTTAGTGTTACATTCAGTAAAACCTTTTGTAAATGACACCGTGGTGATGATACAGTGTGAATTGAGCTGGATAATGTGTGATGAAGATCTCTGTCAGATCGAAAATCCCTCTCTTTATGTTAATTTTGTTCGGGCCTATCAGCACAAATCTGTTTTCTGGCTTTACCTAGATAGAGTCCATGAATATTTTTAAAATAAAACACTTGTCATTTATGTTTCCTGTAGGTATGAATACCACTGGGCTGATGGGACCAACATCAAGAAGCCCATCAAGTGTTCTGCTCCTAAGTATATTGATTACCTCATGACCTGGGTGCAAGACCAGCTTGATGATGAGACACTTTTCCCTTCGAAGATCGGTATGTTCTGTTTCTGTTAGTTTTAAGCTCTGACACCTCATTTCCACAGAGCTTTTTTGTATATATGGAAAATCAGTACACTGCCAGAATACACTGA
>JAPZDY010000011.1:18711532-18726074 GCA_029783645.1 Ctenochaetus hawaiiensis
CTGCTGCTGCTGACTGGAAACCTGAATGCTCTTTTGTGCACCGCTGAGTGATGTTCTGTGCAAATAGATATTCATCCATTTCCTCGTCCATTCAAGTGCTGTCAGAGGAAATTCCAAAAGTCAAGGCGGACCTGAGGAGCAGGGAGTTGCAGTTCAGTGGTTACATAAGACATGTATAATCACAGAGCATGTGTCCTCCGTCACCTCTCTCTGAACCAGACCATTTTTTTTTATATATATATAAGTGAGCCTATAAGCTTCAGACGAGCTTCTTTAAAGACTCCAAACAAACTCTTGTTGCAGTTTTTCCTTTTAAATCATTGTAATTTAAGATTTTCAGGGGTTGGTCGAGCAAAATTAGACATCTGAAGGTGTTACTTTGGACTCTTGGAGCTTTTCTTTTACTATTTTTAAAGACTGAGCTGTAAAAATAATGATAATAATAAAAAATATTAACTAAGTGATATATTTTTTCCATATCACTCACACAGACTTTAAATGCGGCTATAAAAAGTTTTCAAAGGAAGACCGGTTTCAGCAGTTTCTAAGGCTATTTTTATAGCAACATTTCAACATCAAAATTCCCTTTTTACCATCTGAAATTCATGTTAACTGTTGCCTTTGTTCCTCCTAAAGAGGTGAGCTATAAGTTGCTTACATACCCCTTTCAACCCCCTAAGTTTTTAAGTGTTTGAATCTGAAAAGATCACTGCAAACCCCCCCTTTGGCAGCCTGTACTGACGCTGCCGCCGGGGACACCCCCCACCACCCCCCGTGGTGAACCTGTGCGGTGGGATTGGGTGCGTCATTCTGTAAAGAGATGGGGATGATCCCTGATCCCCGAGCAAGCCGATCCCGGCTCCTCACGCAGCGACAGGTTTATCCAGCCTCATGAGGTCAACGAGAACAGGAGCAAAGTGTGAATTCGGCCTGCATGAGATGGATGCAGCTGCTCGCTCTGACCCTCACCCAGCTTTCTTTTTTTTCCCCCTCCATTAATCAGGCAGAGGAAATCATAGCAGGAAATGAAAAAGGAGATCAAGAAGATTTCCTGCATTGCATGACGTGAATGAGAAGACGCTGAATCTTATGTTTCCATACCTTAGATTTGCGTTTAACTCCCTGTTTCTGCTACCTGAGATAAAGTCATTTAAACCTTCCCGACTAACGCTGGGAGCAGATTTAACTCCACTTTACATACCCGTCCAACTCTTTTTGAGTTAGCACTGCATTCAAAACAGGAATGCAGAACTTTTCTCCAGCATCCTGCATGTGTGTGTGTGTGTCACCACCTGTGGTGTGTTTCTCATCATGAGGGTCCAGCAGTCTGAGGCTTCATTAACACGCCTCCATTGACTGGCAGTAAACTTGCAACATGAGCTTCCTCTGCTCTCCTGTGTGGCCAAAGCTTTTCTGAAGGCCTTCTCACAGTGTTACATGACCTGCCTCCATGCTCACACACACACACACACACAGTCAAACACACACACCATCACCAGCCTTTTGTAGGCATAAATGCTACAAGACTGAGCTGAGTTCCTGGAAAGATCCTGAAGAGTGTTTCCCCCCCAATTTCTGCACTGTTTAAGATAAATTTTCACAGGTTTGAAGTGTGTGTTTTGAGTGTTAGAATAACTGTTTAAATAATATAAGTTTCACACTGGACGAACCGTCTGAAGGTCGTGTTATCTTCTGGACTCTCTGTCCTGGAGGAGCACCAGCAGAGCAGAACAGAACACAACACAAAAAGATGTCTGGAGCTGAACGATAGTGTCGACTCTCTCCACGCAATGCCGTGTGGGAACTCGACCTCTCCTTTTTTTTTTTTTTTTTTTTTTACAAGCAACAATGGGCAACAAAAGGAGGGTACAGAGGCTAATCACGGTGTTAGCATTGCCTGTGAACTTGGCACGGAGCCCCGGCCACTCCTCCAATCGCTTGTTTGATCTGCAGGCCGGCGGCTTCAGCATTACGTCTTGCTTATCAGTGCCATACCTCGATCCCTGCGGAGGACCTGATACCAGATCCACCGGGGGAATTCAGATGAGTTTCAGTGCAGTCGGAGGAACAAGTTGTATCCTTCCTGACTTTGTTTATTTAGCCCCCGTTTGTGTGTACACTGCTCCCATCCCCTCATTTTTTTTATTTTTTTATTTTTTCCAAATTGCGTCGTCCTCAGTTGGGGATTGTTCAGTGGCAAATGGAAACTTGTTGATGTTTATTAACATTCTCGATATGCATCTGAAATTAAATATTTATATTCGAGTTGTTTTGGCAGAGCTTCTCTCAGACAGCAGATGGTCACATTAGCCACAGCGGATGGATTTTTTTAAAATTTGATACTGACAAGCTGATGTAGTCCAAGATCAGTTTGCAACAATGACTGCAAATCAGACAAACATAAATATTATTCCCAGTGTAAAAAAACCCATCATCCTGAGGTTTATTTTCTTTTTGTAATTTAAATTTTTTCCTCTAAATATGCAGTTTTATTAGAAATTGGGGCATTGCTTCCTTGTGAGGCTGGGAATTCTTCACCCGGGTTCGTATAATGTGGCCTGAATCACCTTTAATGGCCTGGATTAGTTCACGCTTTGCTGCACAAGAGGAGCCACATTCCTTTCAACCTTACGGGAACGTTGAAGCCTTGATGATAAGTGGAAACTCCAGATCACTTTAGCCGGTGAAGATGTCTCTGACGTCATCGGGACCAGGAAGTAAATATAAAGATTTCTTTGTGCAGCAGAAGATCCAGAGCGACTGTCGTTCAAGCACCGAGAGTCTTACTGTGCAATTCGTGCCTTCGTTCCCTGAAAGAAAAGGAGCTGTCATTTGCAGCATGTAGGTGGAGGTAAAGGTGACATTCTGGTCAGACAGTCTGTGCATGATTGCAGCTCGCCAGGTTAGCAGATTTGAAGCCTTGCTGTGCAGTTATTCATCATTTTAAATCTTTGAGTTTTGCACAAAATATCACAAGAACCCAGAATGAACTTTTCTTCAATTCTCTCATCGTAACATGTAGTATTTATTGGGTGTTGTGCCTTTTTATTAGAGGCCCACAGGTGCAAAACAAGAGAGAAATGTCTTGTCAGCTTGATATTCAGCGACATCAGGTGACTGAATAAGAAGTCAGTGAACATGGGTCATTATCAGGATTGTGATTCATTGTTACAGGAATACGACTCGTTTGGTGAGATTTGAATAAAAAATGTTGCATTGTTTTTCGGCCTGAGGGCTGAAAACGACAGTGCTTGAATGCTTTTAGATTTGCATTCATTTGAATATTTGGTTATTTGTTTTCGTCATTGCTTCGAGCCACAGGTGGGCGATTTGGTGCTTGTTGTAGAGTTTTGGAAGATTTGGCTGATGTGGAGATAGTCTGCCTTCTATTACATTTAATGCTTCCAGGAATCACGACCTGGTTTTATAAGATAATCCACAGATGTGTTTTCAAAGCAGTTTCATGCTGGAACCATTATCTTTTTACCAAACTACACCAGCTAATTGCACCGCGATGCCAAAGGATGCTTACAACTACACCAAGCACCTTTTAAGCTAGCAAACATTTTATCTTAGCCGAGGAGGAACATTAGCCTGACGTTCAGGAGTAGATGCACTCTGTCATCTGCACGGTGATTTGCAGTGTTGACAGAACAAAAACTAGTTCCTACATCCAACTTCTCACAAATAGATCTGTAGATAAACCTGAGGAACTTTGTCATAACCACCAAAAGAATCAAGATGGACGAATACCAGTAAGTTTTAATGTTGGAGGAAATGTTGAAGAAAGAGTTTAAGAACCTGGATCAGACAGTTGTGAGGTGGTTCCAATTTGCGCTACGTTTTGACTCATAGTTAATAAATCTCCTCCTTTCCTTGCAGAGTGGAGGACGAGGCAGTCCTGGACAGAGGGGCGTCCTTTGTCAAGCATGTCTGCGATGAAGAGGAAGTGGAAGGTAAGAACAGAGATCAATAACAGCATGCTCTCTAGCTGATGGACATGATAAACCTCTAAGTTATCCCTCCATCTATCTCAGTTATAAACTGTGGTTTCCTTCTTGAGTCATTTCCATTACAGCCTTGACATTTCTGCACAGGAAGATGTTTCTTCAAGTGTTCTCATCCTGTGTGGTGCTGAAAGCTAAAGCCACTGAAGAATTCATGTGGAGACGCCCACATGAGTTTACTGGGACGTTCACATGTTTCTCAAACAGAAGCATGTTAGAGGTTCTGGCTTCATGTCAGGCTGCTGGTTTGTTCTGCGTGCAGAAACAGTTGGAAAACCATTTGGTTTCCTTGCATGAGAACACAGTTAAAGTGCTTAACTCAGTTTGCACCGCAGACATTCTTTGGTTTCTACAAAAGATGCATGACTTGACTGCTGCGAGGTGTGAAAGTTGTCTTTTAAAATGCACACGGCATGTTTACGGGACGCGTGGTTGAATGTAAAAAACACATGCTAGCCAAGCACATTGTTAAGCCAACTATTTGTAAGAGTTCTTTCTTTCCCTCGCTGTCTCTCTAATGACTTCCTGGAGACAAAAAGGCATCATTTCCTGTACGAGCCGCCATGTGGGAAGTAGTTGTCATTTATTTGATTGCGCAATTTGACTGATTGACTACAGACTCTATCCCTTCCTGATTGGGGAAGTATGCGACAGATAGTTTCCCCATTTACCGTTTCAATAGCAGCACAAGCCAAACAAACACCAATTTGTCAAAGCAACCTCATGATAAGCAAACATTTCACAACGCATCACACCGGATCAACGAGTCTCCCTGTTGTTTTTTTGTCCCTCCAGCAGCGGGAGGGATTACCAGCGTTCAAGGATTAATGTGATTTCCTTTTGTGAGTGTAATCTGACCTCCATTCCTTCTTTCCATTGTATTGTGTCTGCGGCAGGTCACCACACCGTGTACATCGGCGTGCATGTTCCCAAGAGCTACCACCGGAGGAGACGCCACCGACGCAAGTCCAGCCATAAGGAGAAGCGGGAGCGAGCGGAACAGAGCACTGAGGGATACAAGTCCGACGGGGAGAACGTGGACGAATCGGCAGCAAACATCCTCAAACCTCTCAGTGAGTTTCTGACAAACTGGTTTAAAAAAAATAAAATCAAACGCAGTGAAAGCATCCACTGTGTGCAGATTAAAAAAAAAAATGTACCGAGGTCACATTAGTCATAGTTACACACCACGTGTGAGCTGTTGGCTGAGTCAGTTGGGTGAAGTTGAGCAAATCACAGCCTACAGGATATCAGTGCTTTTGTAGTCAAGGAGGTTGTGATTCAAAAGGAGACGGGCGGGGTGGGTGGGTGGGGTGTCATTCAAGAACAGCAACAAAACAAAAAAGCAAACTAAAAACCAGCAGAAACCTACACACAACAGAACTAAACAGGCCGAGAGGATGGGAACATGTTGAATGCTAATCTGAAAATGACACCGGATTAGCGCAAAGTGTGTAAAGTAAATACAAAAAGGGGGAATTATCTGTCACCTCGATGATTAACGCGGGACTTTGTGGGATTTGTGAGAGGATTCTCAGCGGCTAAAAAAGAGGTGGATGGGAAGAAAAGGAGAAGCAGAAAGCAAACTGCACAGAGTTGGTCTGATAAAAAACCTCAGTGAGCGTTTAATAAGTGACACAACCGTTTTTAAAAGAGCGTAAACTGAAGTGTAGAAGCTGTATGTGAGATGCAAAAATGCACATTAAGCCTGACAGACTGAGGCGGCTGCTTCCTGCTGCATGAAGACGCACCAGATGTCTTCCCTCATATAGATAGAAGCTTAGGAAATTGGCGTGGTAGTTGCATTAATCCCGAGATCGTTTTTGCAGAACAGAAGGATTTATAAGTCCAGAGTCTTTAAATATAAATCAGTTTTAACCCGAATACCTCCCCCTATGGGAAGAGACCTTCTTTTTTCTTTTATTATAATTTACATGGTAACACAGGTGGGAAAACAGGAAACAAAGAGCGTTTAGAGTCAACATGTGATTTAGCATCAGTGTGTTGTAAATTAGCTGTGTGACTGTACGGAGATCCCCATGTTGTCTCTCAGTCTGATGAAGGTTCTGCAGCACCACACAGACCTCTTGGGTGGGTTTTGTTTAAAGGACCAAACATAACAATCTGGTTAAAAGCCATTTGCAAGACGTGCAATTATCACAAAACTGGAATTCACCTTTTTTTTTTTTTTTTTTTTTTTTTTTTTAAATTGCACATCCTCCATCCTCCGGCATAGTGGGAGAGTGGTAATGCTCTCCTTTGCTGTGGGTGGAGGTAACCATTAAGGTCTCAAAATAGGATGGAGATGAGAAAATGCCAAGAAAAAAAAGAAGCAGGGATTTCCTCTTTTACTCATGGAGGCGTGTGAGGACAGTGACAAACCAGAGGGATGCAAGTCAAGAATTATGAAAAGGTTGAGTTGTAAAGCCTGTATTTGTGTGATAAAAAGTAAAAAAATGGTAACGTAACCATCGCATTTAAGAGGTCAGAGACATTGTAAGAAGAGTTTAGCTTTTCTAGCAGCTAGTCACCCCAGTTTTTGCCGTTTGTCCTGCACCGTTGGCTCTAACTGGGTCTTGTAAGTTGGTTTTTGGTCCTTTGAGCTTGTAGAATCAGCGCTGTTGGTTATTTTCCACTGGATAACTGGACTGATAATTCCTTGAACATGTTATGCTAAACAAGACCGAGTCGAGCCCAGTTTCTTGAATGCCTTTCCTCTTCTAAACCCTGGACACTGAGGGCCGACAAAGCCGCTGTCACCTGCAGTTATTCGTTGGACATATTCTTCTTTTTGCCTTGTGTGCAGGTACAACTTTTTGGCGCAATTATATATATATATATATATCAGTTTGGTGCGTCATGGCCTTAAGATGATGGTGGAGGCTTTGTTTTGAGCAACACCTTTAAGAGGCAGATACATCAGATAACTAAAACGAATGCCAACTTGGTTCTGAAGACAAAGCAGGAGCAATGAATCAGCAGAGTTTCTCTCAGTTTTGAAGAAAAAGTAGAATATAGATTGATTCAGTGCTGGTTAAACCTACGATTTGACGACAAATGACTATATTAAAACTTTGTTGAGGAATTCTGGCAAAAATCTAATTTTAATGAGAGCTGGATGAATCTAAGAATAGACAGTAAATTTAGACATTTTACAGTCATGAAACAGACACATTAGGACTCTGCTGCCTCCTTTCCATCAAGCTAGCACAGTTTTTGAGACGATGCCTTTCATGACTCTCCAGCCAACCAGCCCATGTTTCCAGTTTTTGTAATTAAAGATGTTTTAACAATGGAGGGCATTGCATAATGTACAAAGGAAGTAAAATGAACTAGCAAGACAATTGATCACATTGGAAACCTGTGAACTTTTGTCCTGTTATTACAGATGTTTTGTTTTTATCTAATTACTTGAATTCTCCTGTTGAATATGACACACCAACTACGGTTCTTTAGAAAAACCTGCTATTTTATTCCAGTTGGGAACCTCCGGATGCTCTGGACAGATTAAAGTTACGTGTGCAAACAGAAAAGAGAACCTGGTGGAAAATGGTAAAGAGCCGTACAGTTCAGGGTGCAACTGGAGTAATCAGGAATGAGGAGGTTTCATGAGTAATCAGTTACATCATCTGAAGGTCTTCTTTAACATGCAGCAGTCTTGTGTTGTGACAAACCATGTAGGTGGAGAAGAGAAGCTCCGTGAAGGTGTCTCAGCATTGCCAGTTTAAAAGCTCTGTGAAGCCTCTTAGAGAAAATAATGAATCGTGATTGACATAAAACAGAGTAAAGGCGACGGTGTGAGAAGTGAAGCTCGATCGGATCAGCGGAGTAGAAAATGTTGCCCTCTCCGACCCCCGTTTACCCCTCGTTTACGGTCCAACGTTCCTTCATCATGCCGGCGTCGCGTCAAGCTGCAGGTTCAGACTCCACGCAGCAGACGAGCGCTTGATTAATCCTCTCATGCTGCTCGTTCCTCTGACGCTGTAATCCTCCACATGCTCGGGTGTAAACCAGCCTGTGTGCTTAGTCATCCCGAGATGCAACGACATGATAAGAGTTTTTTTTTTTCCTATCTGATCGCTGTGTGAGTCGCAGGTTGCAGGTACAGTCTTGTGCAAAAGAAAAACACATAGTTAGGGCGTTTAATTTTAAATTAGCGCCTGGTTCAATGGTTGCATATCTCTTATATAAGGTAATGTAAGAACAGATAGACAATAAAAGCCAATTAATTAAGTGTTTGTTGATTAGATAACGGCTTTATATCTATTCACAGCTCAATTAAGTGTTATCAGTGCAATAACACTCAGACAAGTAGCTGTGAAAGTGTGTGTTTCATCATAAATTGCAACATGAAGTCAACATTGCAGTCACAGCCTGTTCCTCCGAGACCTTTTCCGAACTCGTGTGGTCTTAAATAAGTGCCCTCGATTTACCCTGTAGCATTTTATGTGTGTACGGTCCAAACACGGCGACAGACGTGCAAATGCAAACAGTGTTGCCGGTCGCTCATCCATAGAATCGGACCGTAAATCAGCGAGCGGAGGCGGAGGGAGGAGGCTCAGAAGTGGAACCGAAGTAAACACAGAAGCTGTGGTTCACTTTAAATGCCCCTCCTCCCCAAGACACACACACACACACACACACACACACACACACACACACACACACACAGACCCCCTGCTTTCTTTCTCATCCGACTTTATCTCTGCAGCACATCTGAACCTCTAAACAGTCCTGCATGGTTGAATGAGAGGGCAGAACCGACTGTATGATGAGGCTGCAGCCACTGTGGGGATAAACATTTTTCTCCCGTCGAGCACTTAAACCACTTCAGTGACCCCCTGCAAAGATTTTCATATTAGATTTTTTCCCTTTTTTTCCAGTAAGTGGCCATGTTTCCTCTTGCTAACTTCTGCTAGCTAAAACGCACCAGGATCTAAGGACTAACGTGTGCATCCTTTGGTTCCCTAAAAGCTGCAAATGTGAAAATATTGAGTTAATGAAGAGCACATGTGTTACATGAGACAGTCACAAACTCAGATATGTGAGCGACTTTCATGCTGAAGTGCCAAATTCAAAACACACACACACACACAGAGTTGGACAGTGAACACAAAGCCCTCCACTTGTTGAATTTTCCGCTGTTTTGCCCTCCATCTAAATCCCCCTAATCCTGTTGATTCTGGCAAACCCTTTTAGAGCTGTCCACTTAAAAGCTGTTTGTAACCACAACAAAGGCCTGGTTTTCATTGATAACACCGGTTTGGGTGACTTAAGGGGTGAGTGGTGTTGTGTACACCATGTGGCGACGATACGTGGCGCGTTTTTAAAAGTCAGGCTCTGTTAGTCAGACAGTCAGCCGGGACAAAAGAGCGTCCCCGTGGTCACGAGAGAAGACTGGAGGATGATTTGTGTTTCTGCTTCGAGCCTGCGGTGGATTTTGGTATGTGTGTGTGTGGGTGTAAGAGAGTGTGTGTGTGCTGCGCAAGATGGGGAAACACCAAGCGTTTCCATTGCCTGAAGCTGTTTCCAGTGATTTCCAAGACACCGATCTTGACCTTCATTTAGCTTGACATTAGATTTTCTCGAACAGCAGTAGATGACTATTTTTAAAAGCATCCCATCCTAAATTAAGCTTGGCTGCGCCGCATTGGGATTAAAAGGTTAATGGCACCGTTACGTTGTCAAGGTATCGACCTGGAGAATCCTGACTGGTTGCAGCATTTGGAGAGAAAGCTGCATAAATAGCCTCTTGTGTCTCATCACTTCATAGTTGCACAACTTTCCTGGAAGTGTTTACAAGATTAAGTTGTCTTGCAAATCATTAACCGTTAATATGCAGGATATGAAACGCTGAGATTCTCCTTATTGTTGTATAACTGGATATTCGTCAGGTTTCCTGTCAAACATGGAGACAAGTTGAGGTCAGAGCTGCTTCTTTGTGTTCGGAGTCTCTAAAGAAGAGTGTGAACTTTCACTGTAAGTAAAACAAATAAGGTCGCAGAGATCTTGCCACATTTATCTCAGGAGGAAATAAAAGTTTGCTGGTAAGGAAAAGTTCTTTCACATGAGGGTGAAGAGACTGAGAGGCTGTTTTCACTTTTCCTGCAGATAAAAATGGTTAAAAAACAAGCAAAGCATACCTGCAAAGATGCTTGCATTTCCTTTAACACATGTGCATCCTCGTCCAGAGGGCACCTTCTTGCAGAGGTGACAGCAGAGCAAAGCCAGACTGTATCTTTTTCCATTTTGCAACCAGATTCAAGTCTGTGGAAACAACTTTTTGATACGTGCAATTAGGAAATCAGGGAGTGTTTACACGATGATGTGACTTCATGAGCAACTATTCGAGCCATGTGTGAAGATCTGCAGCTGCATGGCCCTGATGTTAACCTCCAGTTAATTCATGCACAGCCAACCTGAGAGCAGTCACATACTCTCATAGCATCAGTAACACCATTATTTTTAATTAGCTAAAGTAGGTTAAGCTTTTTATGCAAAAAAATATGAAAAATTTAATGTTTTTTAGTCCTTGGAGTTCAAATAAAGTCCAACAGGATTGATAAGTTGTTTCCTGATTTGCTTTCTTTCTTTCTTCCCACAGTTTCTCCTGCTGAAAGGATCAGGTTTATTCTAGGTGAGGATGATGATGGTCCCCCTCCTCCTCAGCTCTTCACCGAGCTGGATGAACTGCTGGCCGTGGACGGGCAGGAGATGGAGTGGAAGGAGACAGCCAGGTGAGTCAGGTGGTCTTTTCATTTCACAGCTGCCCTCCTCCTCCTCCATGTTTTTTTTTTTTTTAACACATTACGAATCATGGGCAGTGCAGTCAGAGGTTTCCTGCTTCACAATCCCGGTGCAGTCAGCGGAACACAATCCCTTATGAACATAAGAGTGTTTTGTGTGTGTAGGGAAATAGGCCGAACTGCAGTGAACTCCCAGTCTGCTCTTATCTGATCGAGATCTGTAGTACCTGCTCTGTGGGACCAGGAAAGGGCAGAAACTCCCACATGGTCAGAACGAGAATTAATGTTCTAGTCAGCTCTGGAGTCCATGAGAGTGTGGATATCATTGTTTAATGGTTCCCAGTGTCCACTTTGGTTCCACAGAATTCACATGTGACCTGTTTGTCTCAAGCTTTCTCTTTTTTATTCAAATTGAGACAGTTCCATTATTAAAAAAGTCATGTGTTCTCTCATAAAAAGTTTATTTTGGGTCTGAGAGATACAATTAAACTACAGAAAAGTTGGCAAAGAGGGAAAAGACACAGACATGCAAGAATTTAGCAAGAAAGACATTAGAGAAAAACTTCTTTATTGTCTGCACTTTAACTATTAGCTTTTTTGTAATTCACCAATAATAAATAATCACAGTAATATATACATTTTTTTCAGCAGCATCTGGAGTGAAAATGCTGACTGATTAGCTGCCTCAAGTGATGACACTTAAATTAGCATTGGTTGGGGTAAAAACTTCAAATTCCTGCCTGCTTTTCTTTATAGACCTGACCCTGTTTCAGCTTCTATTTGCCTAACACACAGTCGGAAAAGTCAATGGTCCAGTTGCATTGTGGGTAAAGATGACAGCAGGTCTTAAAAGAAGAAAAAGTGGGATAAAGTGGGTAAAATCATCTGTGGTTTTGCTGCTGGATCTGATTCTTTCAGTCCATCGTGAGTCTGAGAAGCTAAAACAGCAGGAATCTTTCCAAGTTGGTGCTAATTAGTTTAATGCATGTTTTGCTTTTAAATAAAGAATATTTACAAAGCAACAAAAACATAAATGTTTTGTGTAAAGCTTTGTTTCCTTTTGTCCCTCTTGCTTTAACGTACATCGACACGCATAATGAGGAAATTACAGACTCGTGATGGAGCTTTTTCTTCTAATTCTTTGTCCTGTTTTGAGAAGAGAAAGCCGGGGTTTATATGAAGGGGAAGATAAACGAACTCCTCGAGGTTGACGGTGTCTCCACGGTCGGGCTCCTGTCCCGCTGAGACGGCCGGTCACAGGCGTGTGGACCACAGCCAGAGGGGATACAAGATCCCCAGAGGAAACCCCATCCTCAGGCCTCAGGAGAAAGGCTCTTTGTAGCGGTGACATGTGAGGCACGATTAATAAAAAGAAGCCTTGTCCTGATTCCCCTCTTCAAGGCGAACTCACCCATGATAACATAAGTCCCATTCACCATGTTTGTTATAAAGAAGTCATGAAAAAATGTCACCTTTTCTGCATCTTTCTGTGTGTGTTTTGTACCGATTTGTTATTTCTCCGCCGTCCTGCATCCCCTATTTCTGCCTCGTGAACTGTGGCCGATTCAAAACACCGCAAGCTTGTTTTGTAAAGAAAAGAAAAAACCCATCTTGTCTCCTTTTGTTTGCGACCCGTATTTCTTTTAAAATTCATAAAGCCACTGTAATGCATTTTATTTACTGTTCTGCAGTGACCTTTTGCTTTCTGGAGCCAGTTTGAGAAAAAGGAAAATAATAAAGATTACATTCACTCGTGCATCAAGGTTTTTTCAGGAACATTGAGTTTATTTGCAAGGTCAGGCACTTCATTAAAACTCTGGTTGCTGTAAACGAATTTCAACACTCTTTCTATTCCTTTTTTCTTGTTTTCCACCATCCAGATGGATCAAGTTTGAGGAGAAGGTGGAGAAAGGCGGCGAGCGCTGGAGCAAACCTCATGTGGCCACGCTGTCCTTACACAGCCTGATGGAGCTGAAGATGTGCATCGAGAAGGGCACCATCATGCTGGACCTGGAGGCCACCACGCTGCCGCAGGTCGTCGGTGAGTAAACCAAGAAGACCAAACTTAAACTCGAAGCTTTTCAAACACTCTGAGAATGACTGAGTCTCTCCTTCTCACAGAGATGATCACCGACAGCCAGATCGAAACCGGCCAGCTGAAGGCCGACCTGAAGGAGAAGGTCATGTACACGCTGCTGCGAAAGCATCGCCACCAGACCAAGAAGTCCAACCTGCGCTCCCTGGCTGACATCGGCAAGAGCGTCTCCAGCGCGAGTCGACTGTTTTCCAACCAGGAGAATGGTAAAAAAAAAATCCTTCTTTTAAAACCTCTCGACCTCCTTTAACTCGTTTTCCTCTGATTTCTTATTTCTGCTCTAAAATCTAAACACTAACTACTGTTGGACATTTTTCTTTCACTAACACAACTTTTCACTTCTCCTTCTCCTTGTCTTTCCTCCCCAACCTCGTTTCCCTTGTCTTTTTTCTTTTCTCTCTTTTTGTTTTACCTCCCTTCGGGTCTATACTGTCTCTGACTTCCTGCATCTGGGACGGTTTAGCCCGCCACCCCCTTGAGCACCCTGTGCCTTGTTTAACCCCACAAGACTCAGAGGAACCATGTGAGGTCATGAGGAGCTCCAGCATGGGATACCTCTGTAAGTGAGGTCGCAGCTACTGAAAGCAGCACAGTTACAGGATTTTCCCAGCTTAAAAATAGCAACACTGACATTTGCAAATATGACATTCAGGCATGCAAAATCGTGAAAGTTTGGGAAGTTCTGGGAATTTTAACTGTTGTGTTTTCAAGGCTTTACATTTACTTACATTTGAATAAACTTCTATAACTTCTTTTCGGCATAATTTGTTTCATCTTTGTTCGACATATATTTCAATATTTGAAGCGAAACAATCAGAATGAGCAAAATAAACAATAAAGAACTTTGTAAACTATATTTTTACCACCTGCATTTAAAGTAACCATTTAGATATGTTGTTATAAATCTCCAATTTTTTATATTAGGTAGATTGAAAATGTTGAAAAGGTTGAATTTACTCTTAAAGTCATGAGAACCCTGAAGTACAGCTGAGTTGTCCTTTAGTTCTTTGTGTTAGAGAGCTGGATTTGTGTTTTTATTTTGTGTCAAACTGAGCAAAAAAGATCTTCACTCATTGACTCCAGAACTGCTAAACTTTATTAGGCAGCACAAAGATAAAAATAAGCTAGCAGCTGATGTGTAACTGATTGAAAATCAAACTGAGCTCCAAAGTTTAAATTCTCAGTCATCCCTCACTAGTTGCATAAGCGTGTTATCTGCTGACATGTATGTGCCGCGGGTGTGAAACGGCCTGGTGTCTCAGCTCTTCTCTCTCTCTGAAGTGTCTGCATGAATGACCATCTGGCATCAGTCCTAAAGCTTAAGCCTCGCCACATTTAGCCAAGTCCTGAGTTTTTCTGGCTCTCTTCACGACTCCTCTTCCATCTCGGTTCAAACAAACTGCCTCCATTTGAAGCTCTGCTCTTTGATGCTAACGGCGTGTCACCTCTCTGCAGGCAGCCCCACCACGGCCCATCGAAACCTCACCTCCAACAGCCTGAGCGACTTCTCTGACAAACCAGAGAAGGATCAGGTAATCTGTCTATTTATCACTGCATAAAAAGTCCTTTTGCAGAGGAAACCTAAGGTCTTCTTTCACAAAGCAGCTCTATGCAGGGTCATGTGTTGAGCTGTGTGTGTGTGTGTGTGTGTGTGTGTGTGTGTGTGTGTGTGTGTGTGTGTGTGTGTGTGTGTG
>JAPZDY010000011.1:18822130-18841277 GCA_029783645.1 Ctenochaetus hawaiiensis
GCTCTTTTTTTTTAATGAAGATGACCTTTACTTTGAGTCTGATGCTCTTCAGAGGGCAGTTCACATGTTTATGTTCTCTAAATCTCCATTTTTCAACAGAGAAACCATCTGTAATCAGGAAACAGGAGGGGAAGTAAACTTCCAGAAATCCACTGGAGCTTTAATATCAGACAAAGACCGAGAACTTGAAACTCTGAGGAATGAGGTACTCTCACATGACTTCCACTCTCATCGTTTCTTTGAAACCTCAGTCTGTTATCTGCCTGTGTGAGGGATTTATCTGTTGGCTCCATCGCTGCAGATCGCGGTGCTACGAGGAGAAAACGCCGTGGCCAAGACGCTGCAGTCGGCCGTGGAGACGCTGCAGAGAGACAAAGCTCAGCTGCAGAGCCGAGTTCACAGCTTAGAGCAAAGACTCGGGGGAACGCAGAACGTCTCGGAGGCAGGAGGAACCGAAGCTTCAGCCTCAGGTGAGGAGACGATGGATTAGAGCACCTGCACGGCTGCAGATACGTTTCTTTTTGTCAACCTGTTCTCTGATGTTCTCCTGCAGGCGATGCAGCTCTGGAGCAGCTGAGGGAGGAGAAGGAGTTCGCTGAGGGACAAGTAAGACTGTCAGGACGCCTCCGTGGATGCATTTTATCAAACCGGCTCATGTTCAACGTTCTCACTTCTCGTCTGTGTCCTGATTGTCTCCATCAGATCAACTTCCTGAACAGCGTGATCGTGGACCTGCAGCGGAAGAACGAGGAGCTGAAGATCAAACTGAAGAAACTCGCTCTGGCTGAGTTCAACGGCAACGACGGAGCAGATGAGTAAGAAACACAATAACATATAGAAACATGGAAATGATCGATGCTTGCTCTGTTTTATACTGAAAACTGAGTACAAGAACACGTATCAGGCTGTGATATACAGAAAGTTCTTATAAGTTGACACATCCGGGGCTGGTTTTGATCTTTCCATGGGGGTTTTGGACATTTGGAACAATAGAAAATATCACCAGACTTTAAAATGAACCTCCACCATCTTCCTGTCTTCCCTCTTCTCTCCGTCAGGTTTGTCGAAGGCGTGTCAAAGCGGGAAAAGAAGGCGACCCCTCGTCTCTTCTGCGACATCTGCGACTGCTTCGACCTCCACGACACAGAGGACTGTCCCACTCAGGCCCAGAGCCCCGACTCCGTACCTCACTCCACCTACCATGGCAACCCGGCCGACGAGAGGCCCTACTGCGACATCTGCGAGGCCTTCGGACACGCCACGGAGTCCTGCAACGATGATCAGACCTTCTAGAGGCTCCAAAAACTCTTTACCTGCATTTTAACCCCCACTTTGTCCTCCTCCCCCTCAAACGCAACTCACCTTTTACTCTCCCACTACATTTCCCACAATCCACCCTGACATGCCTCACTAAATCCCCCCGCAGATGTTTCCATATTGTATTTTTATACTGTATTTATGCATATCACTGGTAGCCGCTGTCCTGATCTAAACCTTTTTCTCTAAAGATAAACTGTTCTGCCCGTAACGCAGAATGCTCGTCCAAATATGCTGCTTTGGTGCAATATTGATGTTTATAACGAAAAGGAAGCCGTCCTCAGCACTTGTTGTTTTTAACGTGTTGTTTTTTTTGCATTTAAAATTTGTTTCTAAAAGAAGAAGTGACGGTTCACTTCGTTCTTTGGGCTTTATTTGTTATTAAGCGAAAAATTGATGCAACTCGATGAAGCACAGATCAAACTGAAGGGAAAACGAAGCACAGTCCTCAGTCTGCACAGCTGCAAACCAATCAGAGAGCGAAACTGCCACGTCAGACGTTTCACTGATTTTATATGTTTAACGATATTTTACAAAGCCCCTCTTTTTTTATTCTGTCAACCCACGATGGAGTGTTCTGACGGGAAAAAAACTAGACGACAGTAATATTTTGAGAAATAAAGTTGTAATATTTCCAGTAATCTAAAAAATAGTCCAGTTAAAATACTTTCATTGTCAAACATTCAGACGTTTATTTTTGAAAAAAAAAATTAAAAAGTCTATTGCTTTGCATTGTAGAAATATTCAGTTAGCCATCTTCTTTTTTTTCCTCCTACAAAGTATAAAAACCTCATAAAATATCAAAATAATTCATGTGATATTTAACTTAAATCTCTTTTTCCAGTACATTGATTTTTACTCATAATTTTATTCTCTGAATATTTCAACTTCTCTCTCAAAACACTGCCATTTTTTCCCATCAGTGATGCAACTTTTTAAATTAACTGATTAATTATTCACCTTTTTTTAGCGGCTGTAACACTCCGCTGTAATCAACCTAAATGTTAACCTGTGGAAAACCAAGAATTCTTCGCAACAAGAGACTTACAAAAATTTGAAGTTTACAAAGTTAAGAGCTTTTATCTGCATCTTACAGTCTTCATCGGTGTTTCATCTGCTGAAAAAAGACTGAGGTGTGCGTCAAAAAAGCCAGTCAGTGACCTCGACTTCATTGGTTTTTACACATGACGGTCATTTTACTTGTTTACTACCTTTCTTTTAGGAAGTGTTTCAACAGCATGTTTGTGGTTGTATAAAAAGAATCTCGCCTCAAGGTCCATTTAATGTCTGCTCGTAATTACAAAATCTTCATCAGCAGATAGTTTAGAATAGAATTTGTGTTCAGGTTGATATTTGTTTAGGAGCACTTTGAGCTGTCCTCGTCTCTGTCAGCTTTAATTTGATTTTAAGAGTTCATCCTCTCTACGTTTACTTGACGATGTGGCAAATTGATCGAAAGCTCCAGAACAGTCACTAAATAGACCTCATGACGAGCTTCTGTCTCCAGTCTGACAAACATTTCCACAGATCGGCATTCAGGTCCTCAAACAATGCCACTGAAAGATACAGAGGATCTGTTTTCATTAATGAGAAAGTTTGCTTTTGTTATTTATTGTCTGGTCTTTTAGTAACCGGTGATGTTCCTACAGGAGAAATAAGCTAGCACTGGTTAAAGGTGTAGAGTCTGTACTCAGACTACTGTAGTGTAGGTGGGCTTTTGAAATGTATCTGCCTCATTTTACAGAAACTCGGCCAGATTAAACTATAGAAGCCTCTACTAACTTAGTTTTGCACTGTCCACTTTAAAGATTCAGTAGACACTCACAGCGCTTTAACTTTACGATTTTAAACAAAAGTGACGTAGATATTTTATCAGAAAGGTCAGTACAGATTGTTTCTGCCCCTTTTCATACGACCCTCCTTAAAGCAAATGTTTGACATGTGCTCATTTGTGTTCTGTCAGAGAGAAAGATGGAAAGAGTGATACCACTCTTACATCTGTGTGATGCTACAGCAGGTTAGCTTAGCTTAGTACAGCTAGCTTGGCTCTGTCTGGTACATAACCTCAAAAAACTGCAAATTGTTGGCTGGTTTTGTTACTTTTAAACTAGGGCTCTTGCTTTGTCGGATTTTCCTTCAAGGTTATTGTGGCCTAAAAAAATCACAATAACTATTATCGCAACATCAGACATTTAAAAAAAAAAGTTAATACATTTTTTAACTTTGTTTTGTGCTTTGTCTCTTTGTCTCAAATGAATAACACTCAAAATGCGAATGTTGGGAGGCTCGAAATGTAAATAAATGCACAAAAATGAACAAAAAAAATTTTCACTTAAAATTTTTTAATTTTTTTCTAATTTATGGTTGGTGGCAACCAGCAAAAAGGAGCAATACCGCCACCTACTGTACAAACAACATATACAACTATTTTATTTGTATTACTAACATGATACCAAATTATATTTTCAGATGTCATGTTTACAGTCATTAATGGCATATTGCAACATCCCAACTTTAACTTGGGACTGTAATTAATAATTATTTTCACTATTAATTGATTTGTCAAAGCAGTAAGTCATCACGTGAGAATATCAAAGAGCCTTATGTTGGACATTCTCCTTGTAAAATGACTTGAAAAATAAATTATTAAAATTACTAATTTTATTTTGATCGACTTATCCAATAATTGACTAATTGTTGCACGGCTACCCTGGACAAAGCCTCGCTAGCTGTTTCCTCTCCATTTCCTGTTTAAACTAAGCTAACACGCTATTGGCTGCATCTTATTAAAGAGGAGAACTCTGCTGATTTCACCCATCGAAATTTGTTTGAAGGTCCCACGGAGTACTACCACATATGGGGTAAAAAAAAAGAAAGATTTCTTGTTTATTCTGGGTTAAATTTTATTGATTCATTGTTTTTTTTTTCTGATTATGTTTGAACATAGTGACTCTAACAGACGTATGTGAGAGTAAAATCAGCTTTTATCATCTATCTCTCTGCCAGTAAACAAACAGTTCTTTAAAATGTTGAACTAGTCCTTTTAAATGAACCCGTAGAGCGACATGTTTTTGACTTATCTTGTTCTTAAGCACAACTTTGGAGCATATTGAATGTTCCAGTGCAACAGTGTATAATAAATAACGTGACTAACCGTTGACACCAGTCTTTGTAAATACTGATCAGAGGCTTCCTTCTGATAAATGCATACAGAGTGCCATGAACAAAAGATAAGATTTATGTGTACTACATTTTATTTTTCTGCCCTGTTGATAAGATTGACATTGTATAAGGAGGTTTCCACTCCGGGGGGTAAAAAAGCCCATTTGTATAAACTTTACAACATTGTGTACTTTATAAGTGATGCGTCTAATTATTAGTGTAATGTTTTATATGTAACAACTTCAGGCACCATCTAATAATGGTTTCGACGTATCCAAACCTTTATACAGGTGTTGACGTGATGTAAAATGTCACTGTTTTCTATGTACTGTATACTCCTGAACAGTCCAATAGAAATACTAAGAAAGGAAAATGTGTCCATGTTTTGTCCTGTTTTTTACTCTCTGGTGGAAACTTTGCTTTTTGCCTTGCAGCAGATAGATCTGCAAGCTCTCGGAAAGCATTAAAACCCACTTTCTCGCTGGCAGGATGGTGTAGATTAGCTGCAGCGCTCTCATTATAGTTTCATCCCCAGATCCATTTACTCCTGAGAGTTTCAGGCGGCACAAAGAGCCTGCTCCATTTTTCATGAGTCACCGAGGACTGACTCAGAAATGAAGATTACCAGTTAAACCTGGTTTACTACAGTAATTCAGGCTTTTTTTACAATTTTTTTTTACGTCAGACAAAAACACTGAGTTCCTCTTTACTGCTGTTCTGTGAAACCTGCAAAATATAAGTTTGTTTTTCACTCTCTATTTGCTGTTTTTGGTCTCTAATAACCCCAGAGGGAAATATCTGGCTCCTGTACTTGTTAGTGTAAATGCTCCATGTTCACCAGTAGTGCTTATTAAAATTGAAAACAAGAAAAACTATGCAAAACTAAATAATTAGGTATTGATGCTTCTACATGTAAACAACATTTTTAATGGTACAACTGAGGCAGGAACACATTTTAACTACATTCCGTTTTGACAGTTTTAATGATCTTTGGTCTATTCTAGTCTGTAAGTATTTTTTATTGTATATTTTAGCGTGAGTCAGCCTCAAGCGGTCAGTCGAGGAATCGCAGGTTTTTGTACTTCCTGGTCGGCTTCAATGCGGAAGTGACGAGTTTGCCGCTTGGTTTTAATTACTGAATGAGAAGCTCGTGCTCACGACGGAGCGGGAAATTAGTGGCGTCATCCTCCGGGCGTTAGCTAGCTCATGCGAGCTAAGTGAGCTAGCGCGCAGTGATCCGGGGGCGGGTGTAGTTCGGTGAAGAAGAAAATAGTTCTTACGCAAAACTGCTTTCAGCGAAATCTCGTAACTGTCTCGAGTAAATGGGTCATGATTTCTAATATTGAGTTTTCAAAATATAATTTTCGATACTTTTGACACCAGTTTTCGTGAAACCACTTGCATGACTCCTGCTACTGTAAATGGCTAACATTTCCATTGTATCTGAGGGGAGGCAGACATCTTGGCTAATGTGTTGTACAGTGATTTAGTTAAATAATACTGTTTAAAATTAAAATGTTGTTTTGTAAAAACACATCAATGGTTGACACAAACTAATTTAACACTAATGAAGCAAGGTGTGCAATGAAACTAAAAACCAAAACAGATAAAGTTCCTCCTGTAGTGCTTAAGGTATCATGCTAGCACCGTTTCCGTCCCATAAAAACACTGAAGACTAACACCAAAGCAGGTTTTGTGAATTTTATTAAGAAAACAAAACCATTGGACATTAAAAACCAAGCACTACTGATGGAATAAATAAGTCAAACCAAACCATAAATCTGTACAAGATCTAAAGTGAAACAAAATGGTCCCAAGGAAAAAAAAAACATACAAGATTTTATATCTCACAGCTCTTTTTTTAAACACACAGTTATGAGCAAACTATAAGCAATCGGCTCAATCAGGTGAAAGCTACAACATAAGTGAGATTTTTTTTTAAAACTGAGTGTACATAATGCTGTTTATAACTGTTAATGTCAATACAATAGCATTTTAAGTTCCAGCGCCGCTGGACTGGGAATGAGGTATATGCTAATCCATCCTCTAAACTGAGACAATTGTCATTTTGAAAATTTCTTTTCTCTCCATCCATGTGAATGCTGATTTGCTGAAATCTGATCAAGCAATTATGCGTCATAATGTACTTCTACAGCCCCTTTTATGTTATGAAGTCATTGGTTGGTGATTCAGTTGATTCCAATCCCTATTCACAAGTAAATATTGATTAATGAAACTAAATCTTACATGTGTGAGGTTTTACATTAGAGGTCATAGGTCTGAATCCGTACGATAGAGTTCAAGTAAATTGCACAAATCTGCACAAAACCAAGATCTTGATGCCACACGTGTATGGATTCAGCCAAAAGACAGCACCTTGAAGGAGGATTAGAACCAATGTTTGAGCTAAAAGACTGGACCCTTCTGACTGCAGCTACGGAAATGTGTAGTTCGTAGATAAGTAGTGAAACACAGAACAGAGATAAGAAGTGATTTAATACGAGTCGTGATGGTGGACCATCTGGAAAAACAGTCCCAGTAACTGGTCTGTTTCTACTTGAGAGGACTGACACAGACCAGCGACCGGGATTCTAGCTAATGAGGTTTATGGATGTTAAAGTTTCCAGAAGACAAAACTTAAGTACTTCCGGGTAGTGTTCAAATCCAGTTTTCAACTGTTTTAAAAGGAATACTTCCACATTTTGGGAAATGCACTTGGGTTGCTTCTTTGCTGAGTCGGATCAGACATGTGATCACCATGCTTGCACAGTAATTAAGAATTAATTACCAGCACCTCTACAAGACTTATGATCGGCTGCTTTATTGGTTGGTAGATTCGCACTGGTTTTAAGAGACATATTTTCCCAACTATTTCGTGGTCAGGACTTTTTTTTAGAAAAGAAAAGGTGTTTATTTAAAAGAACAAATAAGATCTTGTGTTAATTAGAGGCCTTAGAGGTGCTGGAGGGTGATTTTGTTTCCTTTAGACAGAACCAAACACACAAATATCTCATTTTGCCAGTCCTTATGTTAAGCTATGCTAACATCTCCTCGCGCTAGCTTAATATTTAACATAAAGACTAGAGAGTGGTATCAATCCTCTCTATTAAGTCTCAGCAAGAAAGTGAACATTTCCAAAAATGTTGAACTATTCCTTTTAAATGAAAACAAACTATTGTAGTTGATGTAAATATTGGATAGTGCTAATTAGTGATGATTATAAGGCAAAAAAACAAACAGAAAACAACAAAACATGGCACTAAACTTGCAATTCAAAACCTGCTTGACCTAAAATGTGTATTAAATCGTAGCAACTCAAGGCACACCTTCAGGACCTAGCTACCTATGCCTGTATTCACTACTTATCCAAGAGTTTTTTCTTGACCTGTACCGTCTCTTCTTCTTCTTCTTCTTCTACAAACTAACTCACTTTGAAAAACGTGAATGGAGAACTTTTCATGGATAGAGAAAAAAGACTTCCACTACAGCAGCAAATCTATCTGTGATCGATTGTGACATACCATAACAGTGCATTGACCCTCCTGAGAAAAAAACCCTAAACATTTCCTAAACAAATATAGAACATTAGTCTAACAGGAGGCGAGGCGAGGAGGAGGATTGAAGTGACGTGGTCTTAGGGTGGAGGTTCCCCCTGCAGCCGCTGATCTGAGAGCAGGTTAGCCTCTTGAGTATCCTGAGCTAAACCCTTAGCAGTGAAACGTTTTGAAAGCCGTCTCAGAACAGCGTCCGGGATCAACCTCATCCTAATCTCAGATCCCCAGTGTTAACTCTTTTAGTCACAGATGCAGGTCAGTGTTTGTGGTCTGGCCTGGTGGTGGCTGGGCTCGGCTGACAGCGCCGCCCCTGGTCACAGAGGGGATTGCAGCCCCGGGTTCAGAGCTTCTCTTGGCATTAGTGAAAAGTGTGGAGAACTGGAAGGAAGCACGGAGGGGACCAGTGAATAGAGGTAATATCCATTCTCCCTCTGTGGCAGAGGAGTGTTAGGGCAAAGGTGGTAAACTGGAGGGGAAACAGCCGTCAGGAGGGGAGGAAGGGAGGAAAGGAGGGAGGAAAGAGAGATGTCCATTCTCCCTTTGGTATAGTTTGGGTAGAGAAGGGGTGGTTGGGTGGTAAGAGGAGCGGGAGGAGAGCTGGTGTGTCCATTAGCCCTAAGTTATCTAGAGTTAACGGAGGGAGGTGCAGAGGGAGGAGGAGGAGGCGGGTGAAGGAGAGAAATGACTCAGCCCTCAAACATTTAACTCTCCTCAAAGTTCTGAGATGAGGACTCCAGTTTGCTTTTCTTGCTGGGCGGGGCTTCCTCCTCTAGGTCCTGTAAGAAAAAAAACAGGTGCTGAGTTCAGTCAGAGGCTGAACTGTGAAACAGACACACACACACAGGCCTTTTCCAAAAACATGGAGCTGGTTTTGATTCCAGTTGGTTCACCTATTCTTGAACTATGTGCAGCATTTAGACCAAAAATAAACTGGTTTGGAGCCTAAAAATTTGGTTACCAATTCATTTTATAGGAAAATTAGAGGGTTTTCTTGACCTACAGGGAGAACTGAAGTTGGTGTTTCAAACTCTGCAGGTACATTGAGCAAGACTGTTCATTGAAGAAGTGTACTTTATTAAGATGTTTTTTTATTAGCACCAAGTTTCCAAGAGTTTTAATTTGAACTAATTTAAGAACCACAGCTAATTTGGTGAAAAACACCCACACACACCTTCCTCGCCTGCTGCTGCTCACTAGCTTTCTGCTGATGTAAAGTATTCCGGCTGTTTGAGGCAAACAGACACTAATGATCCTGCAAATAAGTTTTTGACTGAGTCACTAAAACAGAACCTGAAAAATCATTGGTATTTCTTTAGTGTCGTTGCTTGTAATTGTGTTTGACAGTTTGGGTTTGTTTCCATTTACTGTTTCACTGAATCTGACGCTGATTCAAAGAGGATTTGGTCCCGGTGGTTTCTGTACGTACACACGACTTTACATTTATTAAAAGCTGCACTGTGACACACATACTGCAAGGACAGCCAGTCCCTCCAGTCAATCCTGTTGTTATTCAAGGTCCTACAGTATCTTTGTGACTATAAATACCCATTCAACATTCATTGAGTGCCTTCGGGACGACATACATTATGGCTGCAGCTGCAGAGGTGAAGTCAACATGGGAGCATCAGTTGGAGAGAAAAGTGAAAGAAACAATAATAAATTTGCCCTTGTTTTGTTTGGTTTGTCCTGGTTTAGAGACTTTCCCAAACACACTATGAGAGAAGAGTTTTCTGGTGTCACAGCATTAAACATTTCAGTAAACAAATAGTAAACAAATAACAGCAGAAACAATGTGATTGCTGCTGTTCTACAAACCTCACTGTCAACACTTTCTACTGTTTTGGTCTTGATTATTCAAAGTAACTGTACCACTTTTTCAAAACAAGATGTTTCGATTCTAAGTTATTTAAATGAAGTTTAAGTTAAAATTTTGTAAAATCTAAATGGGATCCAAGTGGTAAATAACTTGATTATTTGCATATCTACATATCATTACAATAAGTGTGAATATTGTGGGGGTTTTTGTTTTGTTTTGGGTTTTTTGTTGTTAATTTGAGTGACTTGTTCACATCTGCATAGACTTCAGACCGGTCTGTGGTTAATGTCGAGTTTGTACCTGAGTGGCTTTGCTGTCTGAAGAGTCCTTCTCCCCTGAGGACAGACTGTCTCTCTTGGCACTTTGTGCTCGCTCTGAGGTCTCTGATGAGGAGGTGGTCTTACCTGAGGACGAAATATCAACACATCACTACAGGAGCACATTCATTCATTCATTCATTCATTCATCTGGCAGCGAACACAGAAAGAGATTCAACTACATTCATTATAGATTCTGTGTTGTAGTTTCTGACTCTTTAATGACACTGTGTGGCTGTGTGAAGCAACTGCACAGTAACATGGTGTCCAAATGGCAACTGTGACATATTGAATTCAACTTACAGTCAGTTTAGTTTAATTTATGTTGGCATAAGAGATTAAAGGTTAAACTAGAAACGATAAAAAGTGTATCAGATTTTCTAAGTAGAGCCGACACAAGTAGCTGCTCATCAAAAAAGCGAACATTGTTCATCACTTAAGAAAAAAACCCCTGAATCATTCAGAAAAAATGCCAAAAATGCACAATTTCCAACCTTTCAAATGTAAACATTTGCGTTTGCTTTGCTTTTCTTAAGTTTTTTTTTTTGCAATCCTGTTAAAGCAACGCCGTCGCCTGACGTGTAATTTTTAAAAAATCCGAATTAAAAATATTTGATCCCTGACAGGAAATAGAATCAGGTTAAAGATGCCTCATTCAAAAATAAAACGCAGAACAGCATGGAAAAATTAAAGAAAAACAAAAAGAGAATCAAAAAAATAATTTCAGTGAAAACAGGTATGAACGTAGATTCGAGGTGAAAACAAAAACAGGAAGTGGCTCATCATCCATGTGATCAGCTGGACTGTGACGCTACCACCTGTCGGCTCTCAGAGACGAGCTCTTCGGTAATGATGTGTGTGTGTGTGTGTGTGTGTGTGTGTGTGTGTGCGAGCGTCTGACCCCTCTTGCTGTCCGGGCTCTGGTCAGTCTTGGCCTCGCTGCTCTCGCGGTGGGACACGGTGGTGGGCTCTGGGGTGGGGCTGGTGCTACAACTGTTTTCTTGTTTCACGGGGGACGAGTCAGCGATGGAGCTCTGGTTGCTGTTGTCATCTAAAAGACGGAGAGGCTGAGTCACTTCACTCGGTTTGTCATGATGAGATAATCAGACTCTGACTTTAGAAACATAACCCTGTTCTCCTCGGTGCTCCTGGTCTTTGTTCTGTTAGTTAATTAAGTGTACGTCAGAAATATTTTAAAAACAGTCACGTTCTCTTTTGTTTACATTGTACACAGTATCCCAACTCTTCTGGGTTTGAGGTTATAAACTCCTCAGACAGAAAAAGGATGTGATTGAATGAATGATTCCTTTGCTGTAAGTACTTAGACACACTTCTGGTGATATTCTGTATTTTATTATTTACAACAAAAGCAATAAAAAGACCAAAACCAGCAGAGAACTGATCCTACAAACAAGTCGTGTGTGCGTCCAAAGCTTTCTTTATCTCATTCTTCGGTTCCGTACAGCTCAAAATGAAACTTTAAATTTGCGAGGTGTTTTTCAAAGATTTACGCCTCAGTAGGAACCACAGACAGGAAGTCAGAAAGTGCTGCTAGACGGACTGAAACATTGTTGGTTTTGGTATTTTCATGAGACTTACTGACAATGAGAAAAACAGAACGTCTCCAGCTTTGTCCTCTGAGAGCTGCAGTACCTACCATGCATATCCATCATCCCCGGAGAGGAGCTGTTCTCTGGAGTCGTCAACTCTGAGCCGTATTTCTCATCTTTGCCCTTCTTCTTATTCTTGTTCTTCTGTAATGAGAGAAGAATTTTAGTCAAACAAACGAAACCTCCATTTGAAAGCATTAAAAATGTTAACAATGTGAAGTTGAAGAAAAAACAAATGATGGAGTTCAGACAGTGTGTTTGTAGAGAAACAGAAGGCATCACAAAAAATATTTCCAGCTTGAAATAAAGGCCGAAAATGTTCTTTTGTCTTCATCTATTGAAAAACATGTGGTTATGTTGCTTTGGATTCACTGCTGACGACAGTTAACATGATTAAAGAGGCCGAACTCACATCATCTGACTTGGGCTCCGTCACCGGCACCCACTTGTAGATGCGAAGAGACGTGTCTCCAACAGTCACCCATTTCTTCTCCCTGCAGGAGCAAAAACACGAGCTGATTCAAAAGCTCCGAGGCGACGTTTTCACCCCCCCAACATTATAAAACATTATAAAAACAGAATACGACTTGATGTTACAAAGAATACAGCTGTATCAATGATACTAAACTAAATCATTTGCATATTTTTCTGAAAAATTACTTAAACGATTGATCAAGTGGAATATCATTTCAGCTCAAAAATGATCATTTAGAGACGTAAGCAAACTAGAAACAGCAAAGGAAAGCTGTTTCGGGGAATGACATGATTAAAAAACTCTAAGGAAACATTTATTATTTTGGTCATATGATCAAGAAAAACATTTGTTGTGTCAAAAAAATTACTTAAACATATTTAAGTACCAAAATTGTTGCTGAATATATTTTTGTTGATCAGCTAATTTCAATTTTTTCACCTCTACACAGTGTTGGAAATATAATTTAGTTCCTTTACAGAGTAAATTTCAGTAAAAGTAGCAATTCTGCAACATAAAAATACATTACAAGTAAATTATTTATTAAAAAGGTTCCTGTAGTAAAAGTATACAAGTATTATTACCTTACGTTTTAATAACTCAGTAAAATTTGTGACTATAAAAACCCAAAACAATGTAAAACTTAACTATCAAATATACTGTTGGGTATTTAATGTGTATTATTTAATATACTTCTGTTTAAATCTCAATTATAAAAATTAACTACAGTTAAATCAGGTCCAAATTTTACCTCTGAAGCTTAGTCACATTTATCATACATAAAATGTGATAATTCAAATTAAATAAAATGATCTAAATGTTGTACTTAAGCACAGTAATCGAGTAAATGTACTTTCTTTCCATCAGTGTCTCAAACTAAGAATAAAGTAACTTTTGTGCTCGAAGCAAAAGTTTCACTGAAAGTTTCAGCAACAGAAAACAAATTCTTGTTACAAAAGTAAAAAAAAAGGTCAGAAAAAAATGGAAAAAAACATTCAATAAATCGTTTTCTATTTATATAAGATTAATTTCTTAAAATGTGTTTGATTTATATAAACTTAAAATATTTCAAAATATCAGCGTTTTGTTTCACAGAAGCAACTTCTCCTGACTTTGACCTGGGGACGTTTGATTAAAACACCTGATAAAAAAATATCTCATGTAATCTTCCACCGGGCGGAGATCACGTTACACGGCTGCGTGATAAACAGACGTGTTCTCCGTGTCAAATTATGTCGATTTGAGGCGTTAAATGTGTTTAAAAACTGTATTTTGAGTGTGAAACGTTCAGACTGAGGCACTACGTGTTCAGCCATGCACCGCCGGAGCCTACTTCCCTCTCCCAACCCCCACCGAGCCTCGCTCTCTCCCGGACCCGAAGGGCGACTCAAAGCGCTTAATTTAAAACTCCAGACGGACTAAACTCCTCCGACTCGAGAGCGCCGTCGTCAAATTGTTTCCGAGCGGACACTTATCGGACGTTTCGGTCCGAAAACCGCCGCCTGAGCCGCGAGCTCGACAGCGGGCAGCAATGGCTTCATGTGACTGCATCGAAATGGCTTCTGGGTTCAACCCTTGCCGTTAAAATCAGCGAGAAAACACACACACACACATACACACACACACACGGACGGAGAGACACACACCGGGTACATGTTGTGTGTTTGATAACGGCAGCCAGACGACGGACGGGGTGGTGCACCGCACTAGTGCGCCCCGGTTGCACCTGAGCTGCAAGTACATCTGCCGTGAATCCCGTTCAAAAATTGTCCTTTTCTCTCCGTTTCATCCCTCACTCCGTCTCGCTCCTTCCCTCTCCTCCCCCAACAAGCGAGCCTTTCTCGTGCTAGATAACGAAGCCCGCTTTTTTTCTCCTTTTCCTCTTACCATTTTCGTACTTTCTCAATAGCGGCCATGACCCTCTTGATGTCATCTTTCGCCCTGCTCCGGGTCTCAGCTCGGACCGACCTGCCCGACATTGCCGCGGTGGGTATAATATTTTTAAAGCTCGCCGGCAGTTCAGACACAATGCAAACAGTAGAGCGCACAGAGGAGCCACTGCGCATGCGCGGGCTGATGTAGCAGAGAGAGAGGAGCCTGGCTGCAGCTGCACTGTGAAGAGAGATGTGTCTCCCTGCTGTGTGTGCAGAGAACAAAGAGGCTGCGAACTGCCTGGATATTCTCAGCGCAGGAACAACTACACCGACTCTGTAGTTCAGTAAAAAAGTACAAATAACACACTGTTTAAAATACTCGGTCACATGTGGAAGTTCCACGATAAAAATGCCACTCATGTGCAAGCACAAAAGTGGCCTGTTAGGATTAGAGAACAAGAAAAAGCTGTATTCTGAACACATGGCATGAAATTTGACACTGGTTTTTTAAGTTGGTGTTTCAAGAACATTTTACTTGAGGACAAAGAAAAACGTACAGATAAAAAAAACAATAACAAAGCTAAACCAATGTAGGTAAAAATAAAAAAATTGGATAATCCAGATTGTCCTGTATTGATCCCAAAATGGGAAGTTTGGGTATTAAAGCAGCACAAGAAAAGAAAAAGTACAAAGTGATTGAAGAAGAATAAATAGGCTAAATGTTTCTTTAAGATAAAAGATTGAAAAAACTGTGTTAAAAGGAAAACAGTATAAAAGTGTTGCATGAACTGAATAGTACCCACAAGTTGTTCTTAAATGTGATTTTTTTACGAAAGTCACATACCATGTCGATTATGGTTTCGAAAAAAGACAAGTTCCCTGACCGGGAATCGAACCCGGGCCGCGGCGGTGAGAGCGCCGAATCCTAACCACTAGACCACCAGGGACTGATGCTGTGTGAAAAATAAATAGATATATAAATGAATATAGATCATGTTTACATATACATTTCGAATTGAAGGGCTTCTTGAAAAAGACAGTGTTGCCTTCTGGTGGCATAATTAAAAACTGCCAAAGGTGTTTTAATCTCAGTGAGGAATCCTGAAATCTATCAGGCTTCTTTCAAATTCAAGCAGAAAAAAAGACAGTTAAAAATAAGTAGATTCAAGTGTTCCACTAATTAAGTAAATCACAGGCAAACGCTTTTTTTTGCCTCAATCTTTTTAACAAAAGCCACTACAAGTCAAATACGTTTCAATAATTCCGACGGCACAGGAAGACGGCACGCTGCTGTGGCGAAAAACGTCCTACGTCATCTCTGTGCGACACATCAACACGCAGCTCTTAGAGGGATGAGCTAATACAGTGTAACTCGGCAAATAGCGATAACAAAACTAACCAGACAGACTCAAACGTTATTTTTTTGGCAACATTAAGATAAGACGAACTAAAACTGCGTATTTAAACCAGTTGTTTCTGGCTTCTGTGTGTAATTGTATTTGAACGAAGGCTGCAGTGACGGAGTCAGCAGCTCTGGCATGTGTCAAAAAACTGTGGACTAATTGAATTCAGTGAATATCAACCAAACAAAACAGCTTTCAGGCTGTGTTTTTGGCTTCAGAATGAATGAAGAAGGTAAGTTGTTTATTTCCGCATACATTGTGTGGTTGTTGGTTCAGTTAATAACCGTGTTTCGTCTTGTCCCGGATCAGAGTTGGTGGAGTACTTCAGGGCTCAGATGAGGAAAGACCCGGACATGGCCTCTGCTGTGGCCGCCATCCGCACTCTGCTCGAATTCCTCAAGAGAGACAAAGGTGCGTTCATTTATTCACAGCTTTACTTTGCAGCATGTTATGATTGAAGCTCCTGTGTTTCTGGTGATAAGCTGTCCCTGCCCGCTTCAGGAGAGACCATCCTGGGCCTGAGGGAGAGCCTGACGTGGGCCACCGACTGCCTGACAGGAGAGGACTCCTCCGTGGCCGTGTCTTCAGGAGGAGAGCTCTTCCTGCGCTTCATCAGTCTCACATCACTGGAGCACCAGGTCAGTGAGACACCACCAGGCGCCCAAACATCCCAACAGAAACTGGGGCCAAGACTGAGGAGATACTGTGTTAAAACCTTTATAACCTGAATGTAGAGGCATAAAAATGACAATGTAAAAGAGTATTTGACTGAATAATAAAAAGTTTGAGTTTGATTGTGCTGAAGTTTTACTCTTATCTTTTGTTTCTCCGTCTGTCAGGATCTGTCTCGCTGTAAAAAAGTGATGGAAGAGAGAGGAGAACTTTTTCTAGAGAAGATCTCAATGTCCAGGGCCAAGGTCGCTAAACTCTGTCACACCTTCATCAAAGACGGCGCTGTAAGTATTCACTGTCGCTTGAGCTTTAATCATTCATCCAGATGTCGTTTACAAAACTGACCTGAGAACAGTTTACATGAATGTTGTCAGTATTTACCACAAAGCCTTTGTCAGATCTGCAGTTGTTAAAGCAGGCTGACGTCATCTCAAGCAGGTTTAAAATCTAAATACTGACACTTAGTTTCAGCCAGTGATTCTGGGAGTTCAGACAACAAAACTCAGTTACAGAAAACATACAATTCAGCCTTCATACGTCCAGTGTTGAGGCGACTCAGTGGCTTCTCCTCGTGTTCAAACAGAAAATCCTGACTCACTCGTACTCCAGAGTCGTCCTCAGAGTTCTGGAAAAAGCTGCAGCGGAGAAGAAGCGTTTCTCTGTCTATGTGACCGAATCTCAGCCTGACTCAGCTGGGTGAGTGAACACTGTCAGTAAACTGAGTCCTGTGTTTGTTCTGAAGGAGACACACACACACACACAGTCAGTGAATTTATTTATTTTTCATCCTTTCTGCGTTCAGGCGACAGATGGCAGAAGCTCTGAGAAAACTCAACGTTCCAGTGACAGTCGTCCTGGATGCAGCTGTGGGGTAAATTATTTCATATCGTTGCAGTAAAAACAGAAAGTGTCACGTGTCGTCAGTGTGAGTTTATCGCGTTTGTCATTTTTCACAGGTATGTGTTGGAGAAAGTCGACCTTGTCATAGTTGGTGCTGAAGGAGTCGTTGAGAGCGGAGGAATCATCAACAAGGTGTGTCTTCAGAGAACATTCAGGGGTCTGTAGCACAAAACTGGTTCAGGTTGAAGTCTGGATCTCTTTAAAATTGATTTATGTGGTTATCATATCTGGTAATTATATGTTTTTTAACAGATAAATATCTGTTTCCAGATCTTTGCAATTACATATTCACTCCCGACGCACAAAGAACAAACCTGAAATACCTGCAGAAAGCTTCTTTTACCTGCTGTGCTGCGTGATGCGCTCGCAGCAGAAGCTACAAAGACCAACATGTCGTTTCCTAACACGTACATGCAGGTGGACCCGGTTTTAATGGAAATGTAAATCCCTGCTGCGCTGAATCAAACCAAACGAAAAGGCCTGTAAGTCATTTAATGGCAGGCGTCTGCTCTGCGAGTCAGACTGCAGGTTTTGACAACACAGAAAAACACGAGGAACAAACGAGATCTTTGCTTCTGCTGCAGTTTGAAACATTTCTCACCTCCATCGACATTAAAGGAGAGCAGTGATGAACTGTTGGAGTGAAACACACAACTCCTGCTTTGTGATACAGACCCCAGGTGTCATAGAGACGTTGATATTTTCTTGTCAAACAAACAGAGAACTTGATGTTTCACCTTCGCTCTTCGCTCTCACAGATTGGAACTTATCAGATGGCCGTGTGCTCCAAAGCTCACAACAAGCCGTTCTACGTCGTGGCTGAGAGTTTCAAATTCGTCCGTCTGTATCCGCTCAACCAGCAGGACGTGCCGGATAAATTTAAGGTTCGACATCAGAAGGTTCGATGTCTACACTCATTTCATTCTGTACAAGATTATTTCCTCACGTGTCTTTTCTCGTCTCCTCAGTACAAAGCAGACACCCTGAAGACGGTGCAGAATCTGACCGAAGAGCATCCGATGATCGATTACACGCCTCCCTCCCTCATCACCCTCCTCTTCACCGACCTGGGAGTCCTCACCCCGTCTGCTGTCAGCGATGAACTCATCAAACTTTATTTATAACCGTGCCTCAGCGTTCTCAATAAAAACCAATTTTCAAAGCGTCGACGTGTTGTAGGTCTGTGTGTGAATGAGCGTCCGCGTGGACAGATGTTTGATCACACGTCCTCGTCCGCACAGCTGTCCTCTGACGCTCCCTCTGCTTTGTGTTTGGACTTCGTTATCTGTTTCTCAAAGTCCTCCTCGCTGATTTTGCCTTTCTTCAGTTTCTTCAGGAGGCGAGTGTCGTTTAAAAGCTCCTTTACGTCCTCGTCGTCCACGTCGGAGTCCTGCAGACACAGAAGATAAAAGTGGAGCCATGAATGAATTCAGCCCACTGATGCACTTTTAGACATTTAACGGTCACTGAGTGAAAATACCTCGTTGTGTTTCCTCTTGGCTGCCTTCTTTTTCCTGCGCTCCTTCTTGTTCTTCTGTTTGGACCAGGATTTATTCTTATCGAAGTTCTTCCTGGGAAACGGAGTCTTGTCCTTCTCTTTCAGCTCTGCCAGCATCTTCTGCCTCTGTTTCTCTCGGTTCTTGTCCTTGTAGCGGATGGTTTCCGTGTCCATCGTCGTCTCAGTGAAGTCAGGAAACGTTTTTCCCCTCAGCTCAGGCATCTTCGGCAGGCGAAGGAGGGCAAAGCCGCGAGCCAGCGAGGCAAAGTCCAGATCTGGACGGAGATATGAAACACAGAATGTCACGTTTGAACTTCATGCGGACGGAACTGAATCTGAGCTGCGACCGTTTTCACCTTTGACTCTGAAGATGAGACTACACTCGTGTTTGGCGTAGGCCTGAACGTACGAGACGAAGGCTCTCATGCCTCTTTCAAACATGGCGCGGTCGGCCACAGACATGGCCTTCACTTTGGGCAGCACGTCCACAACGTCTCCTACAGAGGGCAGCATCTGGAGCGGACACTGAAGAAACGACACAAGACGACATTT
>JAPZDY010000011.1:18876751-18890258 GCA_029783645.1 Ctenochaetus hawaiiensis
GTTATATTTCGTCAGTCTTCATCATCATATCTGACTTTTTATTTAATTTTTATTTAGTATTCATCCGTGAAAAAGGTACATTGACAAATATTTTCATCATAGTTTTCGTCAACGGAATTAACACTGATCAAAATGTCCTCTCATGGCTTCCATAGATGCCCCATTTAAACCCATTTGAGAAAACACAGACAACAGGAGTGTGAATGTCCAAACACGGCGACGTCTGAGCAGAATCTGGGACGTGAAAGGACACATCTCACTCTTGCTCAGGATCGTCTTTGCTCACCTGTTTCACCGTTTCAAACATATGATTAATGTTGTGAAACGGCCGCAGTTTGTTGAGCTTTAGGCTGCAAAACATCTTGTTCAAGTTTGGGCTGATAACTGCTGTGTTTGCTTCAGGAAAGGATGGTTGACTTTGACTCTCATCAGGATTCAGCTCAGGTCCTGCATGAAATCCACCACTTTTCAACAAACTTTCCCCAAACTTTCCCTCTCTTGGGAACATTTTGATCTTTAAACTTGGTCAGGTAAAACTGTTGCTGTTAGCTTTAAACACTGCTGCTCACTTTGCAGGTGCTTAAAAGCTCTGAGCATCACTAACAGATGCTATTAAGAGGTGACCACTGCTTTAAAACGGGACTTCAAGGGGTCGACAGGAAGAGAGGTTTTGTATCAAGAGCTGGGAAAGAAAACAGGTTGCAAAGAGGCATCAGTGCAGTTATATCAGTTCCACATGTTGAACATTTTAATTTTTCTTTTTTTACTTTGAGGACTTTTCATCTGTTTTGGGAGAAAAGTTGAGCTTAAAATGCTTCAAGCTGTGATCAAACAATGTGATCAAAAGCTCCAGAGCTGCTATTAAATGGACCTTGTGGTTCTTCTGTTAGAAAATAAAGTTTTAATATGTGCATAAAATCTTTTTTTTGTATTTTTTTAAAAGGATGCCTAATCATCTGGTTTATCTGGAACATTTCCTCCGGTTTCCCTGCTGGAAATCTTCCAGACAAACATGAAAAAGATCAAATCTTAACAGTTGCTGTTTTTATTTCAGCAGATTTTTTTTATGCCACTGAAAGCTGGATGTTATATGAGAGTTTCCATCCGGAACAATTACAGATGAACACATGCAGAGCAGCAGGACTCACTGAACAGTCTGATGAGGGAGAAAATGATGTGAAATTAGGGGATTTTGTGCCGGACAGCGTTGTGAAACACCAAAACTAAATGAGGGATTTTCTTGTGGATGAATGGTGTTCATCCGTCCAGCAGAGTTCAGAGAGACTGAATCTGTTCTGCAGGTTCGTGATGGAACAACCTTTTACGAAGGATCAGACTTCATGATATCAACCCGATAAAAGCCTGATGTGACGGACGCAGGGTGTCCAATCACACGGGACGAATCTGGGATGAATCAGGAAATCCCAACAGATTAAAAAGAAAGACGCACATGCAGCAAGGTGGAACTGTGAAACAGAATATAAGTCGCAGTCATTTAAAACAAGTTTTTAGGTTTTTTCCAAACACCAGATCACACACATCACCTCAGACGCCATTGTTTTTTACATTCTCTCTCCCTAATCCCTCTGTCACGATGACATTATCACAAAAGACAGAAAACTATGATTCATCGGTGACCAATGAGGTCTGTCATGTCTCTTGTTTACGAGTCTAAAATCACATAATCTGACACAGTGATCACAACAAACAGAGGCATCATGCGGTCCGGTCCCGGCATAGAAACACTCTGCATTGTGTCTCGGAGCGGTGAAATGTCAGCGGCGGTGACACACACGATGATGATGTTTCACAGAATCTGTTTGGATGAGATGCCGAATGTTGACTGACGCTCATCAGTCATCATCACAGGAACGGCGTCGGCCTCGTTTCTCTTCATTATTCCTCGTCTGTTTTTTTTTCACTCTCTCAGCTGATGTCCTCATCGTGAAGTCATGCAACGCTTCGCCCTCTCTCTCTCTCTAGACATACAGTAGAAAAAAATAGATAGAGAGACAGACAGTCAGCCTGAGGTTTGCGTTTTGTTTTGCTCAGTTTAGTAGCTTCACTGTTGCCCCCTGGTGTATTCACACACTCACACACACACACACACACATTGTGCAGCAGTCACCATATGGAGGTTTGCTCTTGTATTTAACTTGTCATGCAGAGGACTCCTGTCATCCGCACACACATGCAAACGACAACGAGCTGCTAAATACGACTGCTTTTACATTCATTCATCTTTTTTCTTTTAAGTGGCTGCCTTTACTATAAAGAAATTCTGCAGCTGATCAGTGAAATCCTACAAAAAAATGATGCTTTCTGCCGGCAGCAGCAGAGAGACGACAGAAAATGAGAGAAAGTTGAGATTTCAGTTAACGGTCGATGCTCAAAATCCAGACGGATCCAAACTGATTTTTACTGCAAAGGAGTCAACAGTCATGCTAACGGATCTGTAATGAGCTAAATGCTAACAGAAATGCTAACAAGCTCACAATGACTGAATCCCAACATGCTGGTTTTTAGTTGGGATAGTGTCAGTCATGCTAATCATTGTGTTTTAGCTTGTTAGCATGCTAATATTTGCTAAATAGTAGCACACAGACATTACAGCACAGGTGGAAGGGAATGTCTTTAGTTATTTAAGCCAAACTGTTGGACACATTAAAGAGTCAGTGGATTAATATTAGTTTAGTTATTTTAAGAATTATTGATTATGATATACATTATCAGTTATAAGGAGTCAACCTGAAGTAACTGTGAGTGTCTGAACCAAATTTCATGGAAATCACTTTAGATTTTAAGATGTTATTTCTCAGTACAAATGTCAGCGTCATACAAAATTTAATCTTAATTTACCAAATAGTTGATTAGATATTTCAGTCTGAACCAAAGAGTTGGATCAATGTTGCTAGCATAATCTGTCAACAACCATCCGAGTGGCTCTGCAGTTTGAGCTAAATGCTAACATCCATTTTCTTTTTAAGACACAGTGCTGATATGCTACTGTTTAGCAAGAATAACATCAACCATGTTTGTATTCTTGTTTTAGCATGTTAGCATAGTAATATTTTGCCAATGAATGAGCAGTCACATCAAGAACTTTTCAGTTTTCTTCTTTTTTTTTTTTTTTTTAATTGTAAACCTTTGAGTTGTTAAAGATAATCAGATGAATCCCGGGCGCCGGATAAAGAATTGATTAAATTCTTGATCTGATGGTATTAGATGAAAATGAGGGAAAATGGCAGTTGGTCTTTAAGTTTCACATCAATATTTGTTGAGTTATTTCTTGTGGGACCAAAGCGATTGACCATCTAACTGATATTTCCATCCCTTTAGCTATTTTTATTCCTGCTTTCATCCCTCAACCTGCTGGCATATGAAGCGTTTTGAAATCTTTCACTCGTGTTTCTCTTGTCCCTCCACCTCCTCCACTGCTCAGACTGGGCACAAAAAAACTGTGATGTTAAAGCTTTCGGCCACCCGCGACGGGATTGAAGACCAGATTACTCCCAGATTTACCCAGGAGTCATAGGAAAGGGGGGTTTTGTGCATATATGTGTATGTTTATGTGGGGGTTAGAAATCCCCAGAGAGCCATCAGACGGGATAAAGTAGGTGGTGATGCGTCTTTACAGAACTAAGCTCCATAAGCTGCTTCCTCACTGGTCTGACAAGCTTCAATGGAGGAGTTAAGAGACGTATGGGGGCCGAGATCACTCAGTGCATGAATGGATGGATGGATGGATGGATGATGACGGTGGATTGACGAATGAAGTGACAGCTGTGAGGGCAGTGTGGGGGGAGTTTGGCCACGTGTGTTGAATTCTCCACAGGAGTCCTGAAATGTTCCCGTCTAATTCAGTTGGGAGTGTTTGGACTCCTCTGGGAATCGTTCTGTGTACCGTAAATAATTGGGATGATGCCGTGGTCGAGAACGAGGTTGCCTAAACCTGATTTCCTGAGATGACTAACCTGATTTAAGGTCCAACGACTGATCCAATACCCTCGAGGACCATTTGGTTTGTCTCTGGACTTTTAATGGATAACTGGGGTTCTTTCTACAGTTTTGGCCATCATTTCTATCAATAACAGTGACAGTGTGTTTAAGCTCTTTATGGAAAACCTGTTAAATATTTGTGAGGACACTAATTAAGGTAATTTGTCTGCAATCTAACTATTTCGTAGGTCTCATAACCTTTTTAGATACTCTCAAAAAAAATCAGTTTTAAACCAAAATTAGCTTATTTTAATCATCTCAGCTGTTTTTTTACATCTTGCCGCCAAAACTCAACTTCTCTCCAAGAGACCGTTCTGTCCTGCTCTCCCCTTTTTTATGGGCAAGTTCACCCAAAAATTTAATTCATTCATTCATTTAAAAAAATGGGATTGGATTGTGGCCGATAAATGTTACCTGTAACCAGGTGATACCTGCAGAACTGCATGCTCAAGTAACAGTTTTATACTGACCAAAAATAAATGACAACATCTTTCTTGTCCTTTCAGTCTTGCTTGCTTGTTCCCTGATCACTGATCACTGGTTACTTATAGAAATTATAGCCAAAATTAATAAAATAAATAGTATTAAACAAAAAAATTCCTTAAAATGGTGACAAAAATCACGACAGATCTTTTTTATTTCCCGAAGGAATTATTAGAATAATCAGATAAATTATTTAATGGAGTATGTTCTATGTAATTATTAAAAAGTCGGCATATTTTTGTCGAGTTCCTAAAACATGAATATGAAAATATTTTAAAAAGCAGAACCAGTCGGAGGCCTCTTGGCGTCACAGGAAACACAGGAGGATGACGCAGTCTGTCAGAGTTTTCCTCCCTGCAGCGCTTACGCACAATCACACACAATGTGTTTGCCCATGAATAACTTGTGTGTGTTCAGTGTGTGTGTGTGTGTGTGTTCAGTGTGTGTGTGACCCTGCAGCTCTTTGTGAGCCCACACAGTCTCATGGAGCTAAAATGCCTCGGTTTCCTTTTACTTCATGTCAATTTGCAGAGCTTCTCTTTGGGCCGCTGACCATGTGTGACAGGTCCTCTGCCTGCACACACAGTCTGCATGTGTGTGCATGTGTGTGTGTGTGTGTGTGTGTGTGAAGAAGAGAGTGTGTGTGTCTGTGCACATTTTTTGCATGTCAGTTTATTCTTATGTTCAAACCAGGTTGGTGAAGGTTTAATTACACAAGACCTACTTTACTTCACTCGCCAGCAGCTAACAAACTGCCAGTCTGAGGAAACATGCGAGACAGACAGACAGACAGCCAGACAGACAGATGGATGAAGCACTTTATACTCCAAATTATCCTAATCTGACCTCAGTGAGAAAGAAATTTTGAAATGGATGAAATAAAACAAGATTAGGAGCATGCAGTCATGCTAACATGCTCACAAAGTCAATGCTAACATGCTGAAATTTAGCAGGAATGTTTATTATTAAGTGTTCTACGTTAGCGTGTTAGCATTGCTAACATTTGTTAACTCAACGGGGGATCAGAATGTCATTAGTTTTGCAGGATGTGAAGGATCTCAGCTCATTTTAAAGCAAATATGTGAACAAAATTTTATGTCAATCCAGTCAATCGTTTTGAGACGTGTCTTTAAAAAAACATAAATATTAACATGATGGTGGCGCTAGAGAGTAAAAGTCAGAGGCATCTCCAGCATCTCTGTCTGCATGTGTGGCTGAGAACAAAACCTCACGTTTTCCTAAATCCACGTCTCACATGTGCACGCTGAAATATTATATATTCAATAAATATTGAAGATAAATCTCTCTAAATTCTTTACAGCGTTGATTTTTAAAGGCAGCAGTAAAGTTTTGATGGGAGGAATCCTTTCATATATAACAACGAAACGAGAATGAAAATTACTCCGTTAAACTCCGTTACTCGTCTCATCATCGTGGAGTCGTTACCCAGGTCACCTCACCAGTTACGACCCATCATCTGAGATGGACACACACACACACACACACACACACACCATCTCCCCGGAGGTCGCTCCGCCCCTCAGTCAACCCGGGTTATAAAACAGGTGTAAATCAAGCCGGCGTCGTGTGATGACACGTGTCCTTGGCGTGGCCTTCTCAGCTGACGCCTGCAGGAAACCACATCGCCCCCCCGACATGAACACAGCGCGAACACTGGATGACGTTCATTTGTTCATTTCAAACATGGACAACAGCAGGATGACGGCATGAACCACTTTCATAGCTAAAAATAACAAAAATGTATTTTTATTCTGCAAAAAAATCTGATTACAGAACTGAAAAAACGTACTAATCTTTGATAAAAAGTCACAAAGTCATTATAGAAGTTACGTGGACGTAACTCCTGTTGGGGTGAAGCTTTTCATCTCACTTCCTTCTTTCATCTTGACTTTGTGTTAATGTCAACCGATTTTTGGATGAAACTGCCGCCTCCTCAGCAAGCTTCGAGGGTAAATCTAAGCCCGTATGGAGGTTACGGAGATTATGCACCTCACTGTTTATATCTAATAGCTACATTCAGTACAAACACATAAAGTTATGTGCTTTAATGATGAGATGCAAAAGAAGATTATGGAGGTTAATGGACCTCTAATTAATGTATAAGTGTAAATATGATCCTATCTTTACCATAAATAACTGGGTTTTTTTTGGCTAATCTACTGTAGATTATTTGCTATATATAAATCTTGTATTAACTTTAACCTTCCATGCACAGATATTATTACACACGTTTTATACGAACCCAAACCAGCAGAGCAAAGTCATCTCAGCTGAATCTTTGATCTCAGTTTCTTGGCTCAGCTCTCGTCACCACATTGATCCAATAAAAAGCCCGGATTAATGCTTCTGATGCCTCCAATCATCACATAATCTCATCATTCCCACAGAAAAAAAAAAACAAAACCCCAAGATACTTAAACAAAATCAATGCGATCTGTTATTCTGATGGTCCATAATGCATCTGGGCTCCATCAGGCCTCAGTGATGAGACCGGCTCTGTTGTATTAACATCAGCAGCACTAAGTACTCCGACACAACGAGAGGTCACGGGGTGAAATGAGGCCTCATATTGACGTGCTGTCATGTGTTAGCGCTTTCAGTGGATGACATTGTGAATCAGAGAGGAGAGTCGCGTCTAGCTGCTCATTGATCCGCCGTAAGGCAGCAACCGAGCCGATCGATAGCCAATTCATGCCGCATGTGTCTGTGTGGGAGTGTGTGCACGTGACTGCAAGGATGTAAAAACTACTGTACATAACTCAATGTGATGGAAATTAAAGTGAGTGAAAGTGCTGACCTTTAATTTTCAGTTTTTGAAGTCGTATGTAGGCGGTGATGGAAAGTAAGTAAAGTAAGTATTTCTCCTAAAGTACTGTTCTTGAGTCTACAATATGTAGCATTTTGAATCTAAAATGCCTAAAAATTATTATATATTTGATACTTACACTTACATTATCCCAAATATCTACATTAATGTTCAAACTCAGAGAAATCTTACATTTTCTTAGAGGTAACATTTCATACAGTCTCCTGTCCGTAACTTCCGGAGTAACACCAGTCAGTGAGAGAGGAAGGAAGTCATGAAACGTGACTAAACGTAACGTGAATTTAACTTTAACACGTCATCTCTTCTGTAAAGATTTCTCTCTGAGTCAGTCACACAGACTTTCACCTGTTTAACAAGGAAATAAACAAATCCCATGATTCCATAGTGCTTCACGACATCATCAAACTACGCCTTTTCTTCTCATTGTTTTAATAGACAGCCCTCTGGTGGCAGAAATGACATATTATGTGTTTGAGGTACTTGTATTTTACTGGTATGTTTCTATTTTATATTTTTCTTAACTATATTTTATACTTTTTTGCTCCAGTGTATTTGAACATGTAGCTTTTCGTAAACAGTTAGAAAATCTTGCTTGGTTGGATGTTATTGTGACTGTCTAAAACAAAAACTTACAAAACTGCTGTAAAACCACAGTAAATGAAACAATTTAATTACTGAGCTTTAAATATGCTTGTAGGTGGATTAGTTACCTTTGAACACAGTCAGGTTAGCTGTTCCCTTCTGTTTCCACTCTTTATGCTAGGCTACGCGAAGCTAAGCTAAGCTATCGCGAATAGCTTTATATTTCTGCAAGAAAATTAGTAAGAACACACATTTTGTTGCAAATACTTAATGACTTCATTTGTAATAGAGTAGTTTTTTCATTCTGGTTGGTCTTTTGTTATTTTATGCAAAAACATTGTTGTTGTTTTTTTTGTTTGTTTGTTTTTAATGAACTTATTAATTAATTTTTTAGCATCACACCAATTTGTCATTTTCACATGTTCCAGGCTATGACTGCATTGATTTGATGCATGATGACAGTGTGTGTGTGTGTGTGTGTGTGTGCAATGACTCACAGGCTGAAAGTGTCTGCCATTTCTGAGCGTTTCCTTTCTAACTGACCCCACCTTTCTCTCTCAGTCACAACCCTTCAAGGCAAACAAACACACACACACACACACACACACACACACACACATTCTGTCACACTCACAGGCATCAATCTGTCAGGTTGTCACATTGTCCACAATGATAGCAACCCCTGACATTTCCATGCACTGGGGACAGGACATTTTCCCGGGAACAGAGCAGGGAGTTAAAGGACAGGAAGAGGAAGATGAAATGCACTGAACCTTCAATAAATGAGGCATTAAAATATTCTTACTCAGCAGCCTTTGCCTGATCTCTTGTGATGTTTAAAGCTCGGACTCAGTCACATAACAGCTGAGGGCGAAATAATGACATTAACAGATCAGCGAGCATCTGATCCCACAGATAATTTCCAAGTTTGCCATTCAAAACCCCTTTAAGATTCATTTTGGGGGCTATTTTACATGTCAAATAAAAAGTGCTCACAGTGAAGAGAAAAATGAGCATTTATTATTTAAAATGTGGACAGTTTTTTCTCTCATTGTCAGCCACCAGTCTGCAGGATCTGTCGATCCGGGAGGTTTCTTCTGTTTCTGCAGCCTGGTTGGACCACAGGCGAGAAGTTGAGGTCATACTTTCCTCTTAACAATGTTCCTGTCAAAAGATAATGAGTGCACTTCTCCACAGTGAAAAATGTCTTCAGGCCTGCACATTGCAGTCCAGACTTCAATAACACATTACAGCTAACGGTTCACTTTCTAGAGTCAGCAGCCAGCCTCAATTAACGCCTTATTTTCAAGCAGCTGCACAGCGAACACGGCCTCTGTGCACTTTAACACGACGGGCAGATGTTTGGGAATTTAACAGCCAGAGGCGGCGGTGCAGCAGTAGGTGTGGTTAGCTGAAATAAATCATGGCTAATCAAATTAGCTGCTCTCAGACCTTTTAAAAACGAATGCCTCTGCAGCCGTGAAACTGACGGCTGAATGGACAAAATAATCTCTGTAGTTTGTGTGTTTTACAAGCAGAGAAATGCACAAAAACGTTTACAGAGTTGAAAGTCTGATTCAGTTACTAATTTAATTCTGCAGTTTAATTCACAAGAATCATTATAAGTTTGTTGGCTTTACTTTATGATGCTGTGTTTTATTTTTCCGTGGTTACAGATAAGCAGCGCACACCTGCATGCATGGTCTCTGCTTGCTGCTCCAAGCTAAATGCTAAACATGCTAACATGGTGACACTGATGATGCTAACTTGTTCATGTTTAGGAGTTTTGTTAACCAAGTTTTCACCATGTTCAGTCTAGCACGTTAGCATGCTAACATTTGCTAACTGCCATTAAACACAAAGCTGAGGCTGATGGAAATGTCATCAGATTTGCAGATATTTTAACATTTTGACCTGATGATGGCGCTAGATGAAAATATAAGGAGGGTGAAGCGATTACAAATCATCCTGTGAGCAACAAATTTTTTAATGGTTCAATCAATAGTTATCCAGACTTTCAAACAAAAAACCCACAGCTGTTAGCTTCATGGTTCATTAAAATGCACTATGAACACTGAGGAGGAGGAGGAGGAAGCTGTGGTTAAATTGTGTAAGTGCTGCCGTAATGTGCATGGACACTTTGCAGGATGCAGGTAGATTAAATCCTTAAAACCATTCTGAAGCAGCAGAGCAGCCACTCAGGTCTCATTTCCTTCGGGGCTTTTGGCTCATAATTATGCAAACAGCAAATACAGCTACCTCGATCCAATCTTACATAACTTAATAATTTACCAAAATAGGCACATGGGCGTCTTTACAATGTCTCTAAATACATCAAAAGACTGTCTGGAGCCTGGTGTGCACAGCAGATTTATTAAAAAGAGAAATGTTACAGCAAAAATGTTTTCTGTGTTCTTTAATCAATTTATTGGCTTCAATAGGATCATTTTCTTTGTTTGGGAGAAAAGCCAACCTTAAATTATGAATAACTGTTAGCATACAATTCAGTTAACAGGACTATAAATGTATGGAGAGCTTTCAGATGGATTAGTGCTGTAAAAAAGGCTTAATTGGATTTATTGATTGTCTTTTTGGATGTTCTGGGCAGCTACAACCATGTGCATTTGTACTTCCTGAATGAGTTCATGCAGATGTTTTTCCTTCGGTTTCTGTATTTTGTTGCATGCAGTTAGTTTGGTTTCAGTGCAGTTTAACAGCCAGTGTCATGAGGCCACACGATTATCAAACAGACACATCTGAGAAAAGAGCAGCAACATCACTTGCCTTCGGTTCACAAGTTGACTGCGTTTGATTTGCACTGGCGAGAAAATTTGGCCTCTGCTTCGTCATTTGACCACAAGTGATTTTAAACCTCAGAGACAGTTTTTTGGAAGCTTTGCAAACACCAGCAACACTTAAAGCTTTTAAAAAAATGAACTACAAGCCACAGCAGTGTTGCTCTAAGTAAATGTGATTATGCTGACACAGTTACACATGGTTTGTTTTTTAAAATGTAAAATTAAGGGGAAGTTTTTACACATCGCCCCAGTGAGACACTAATTCACCCTCAACTTAAGAAATTCAGCTAAATTCTTTAGTGCAAAACTTTTATTGAGTTTTTTTGCCCTGATATTCCATTGCATAGTTTGTGTGTGTGTGTGTGTGTGTGTGTGTGTGTGTGGCCTCATGAAGCTGTCTGCTGGCCAGATGTGCTCTCCATGCTGGCATGAACAAAGTGCACAACATGAGCTGAACATGAAGACAATGGAGTAAAACTGCTGCTGGATGATCACATGCACGTGCTGATTTCCTCTTCTGGAAAACTTGTTTCATTGGTGGAATATTTAAGGGTGAATTCAAAATTAAAATGATTTAAATTTGCAAGATTCCGACAGTTTTGTCACAGATTCTATTTGAATGCATTTGGCTTAATTTCCACCTAATGAGCCCTTCATGTCTCACACTGTCTGTCAGACGATCACCTGGTTGTTAAATCATCATGTCACCCACCTTTCTGCTGCTGTGTGCGAGCGTGTGTGGTGCTCTTTGGAGTCGCTCAGCTTTTCTTGAAGTCCAAACAGTTTCCAGCTGTGCTTCTGTCTTCAGACTTCAGTGTCTCGCTCTCCTTAGCCATGCACTTTTTGGAGTTTTTGTCTGAGCTGCATTTTTACTTTGCATGCCATTTACAGTACACTCTGTGTGTGTGTGTGTGTGTGTGTGTTGGCCTCAGGATTAGGTGGACGATGAACATGTCTGGCGGCCCCCCAGGGGAGGAGCTCACGGATGAGGAGAAGGAGATCATCAACAGCGTGCTGGCTCGAGCTGCTATGATAGAGAGCATGGAGCAGCAGAGGATCGAGTGAGATGGGAAACTTTTGTCTCTGTTGCACAAAATCGCATCAGTCGACCGCACACAGATGCTCAGCGACGCGGGTGATTTTTGGTGCAAAACCTGCGCCAAGTTTGGGTTTCGTGCTCACGTTTGTTTGCATGTGTTCACAGGCGCCTTTCCAGTCGCCTGGATAACATCAAGAAGACGGCGTGTGGTGACGGACAGTCGCACTGTCTGCTGTGTGGGGCGTCTTTCGGACCGCAGGGGGTCACGGCTGTCCTTTGTGTGCAGTGCAAAAAAGTAGGTTTATTCCTTCTGCTTGAATGAAGAAGGAAAAGAAACCCCACACTTGTTCCCAGAGGATGTGAGGACTTCTCTGCATGGACAGGATTTCTGTTTACTATATTTCCTATAGAGTTGTGTTGCTCCTGAGAGGTTTCCTGTGGCGATGAGCGCCCAGTGGGCCGTACGCTAACTGGCTGTGACATCCACTGTGCATTTCCTGGTCTCATGCATCACATTCTGTTTCTTGTTTTCTCCTGATAACTTTGCAAAGAGGTTAAAGCCAACTGAACTGTAAAAATATATGAGCTCTGTGCACCTGCCTTCAAGAAACTACATGTGTGTGATCCAGCCTTCATGCTCGTGTGTCTCTTTGCAGCACATGTGCAGCAAATGTGGGATTTGGAGCAACAGCAGGACATGTCCGGTGTGGCTGTGCAGAATCTGCAACGAACAGCAAGAGGTGAGGGAAAGAAATGAGGAAGACCAGAGTGGGTTTGATAAAATCATGGGGACCAAATTATGCCATTAAGTCATTTTTCTACCACCAGAACCGGAGCTTTCCTCATGATATGAACAATTTTCTTGCTTTTAAACCAACACAGGATTGCATTTCACTGTCCAGTGACCTAGAAAATTATCTTCCACTGATACACCCCCCCCCCCATATCCAAAAGTGTAACAGCAAATGATTTACTTAAACACTTTATTCATTAAAAAATTTTATTAAAAATTATATATATTCTGAGAGTATTTTGATTAATGTGAAACATAAAAAATGCAGTTATACAATGCTGTTTTGATGATGGTGCTGTGTTTGTGGAGGTCTCCGCCTCGGGGAGCCTCTTTAAATAAATGCTCCCTCCTGTCAGTCATACAAGAACAAGTACTCTGTAATGCTGCAAATACACCACAGTTATGTGTCTGCTCCATTAAATCAAGGAACGAAGAATTAAACAGTTATTTTCTCAGTAAAATCAGTTAATGGAAAAATATATTAATCTTTTAATCAATTTGAACAAAGCAATCACACAAATTTACACATTAACATATAATGAAATACAGAAAAACGGCAGAATTACTGCATTTAAAAGGACAAAATGAGGCCTGAAATGCAGCTGTGATTATTCCAAAGAAATGCAAATGAGCCAGTGTTTTATTTCCTGACAGCAGAATGAGATCTGGTGCAGTCAGACTTTTTTTTAGGCTTAAACAGCTCTGTAAGACTAATATGTAACAATCCTCCAATGTTTTATTGCCACCGGGGGGCAGCAGAAACAAGTTGTGAACACAACTATGACATCATCACTGTCTAATAAGTTAATTGATTTGTGAGCAAACAGTTGCTTTTTGAAACAAGTTTCCATATTATCGTTGCGGCATGTCTGCTTGCTTCGTGACTGTTGCTAATTAATTAGCCATATTAACTTTATATGGTGATAATGTGTTGCTTGTGTTTTTTTAGCTGGTTCCGCTGCCCC
>JAPZDY010000011.1:18951365-18965207 GCA_029783645.1 Ctenochaetus hawaiiensis
CACTGTCTCCCGCAATTTCATCGCAACAAATACGCTTAAAACATCGCAACTTACATCGCAATTTTTTAGAAAAGCTGTCGCGAATTCTGGCATTTTAGGCCGCAACAATCTTGAAAAATGCCCGCGAAATCCTGGAGGGACTGATTAACTGTCTATATTATAAACAAATACATGGAAAATGCATCTTCTGACTCACTTTTGCTCATAAACAAACAAATATTTGCACTAATTTGTGGACATAAAAGCAAAAAAAGCACCTGAACCATGTAAACTACTGCCAGTAAATGTAAAAAAATAGCATTAAAGAGAAGCTAAAAAACAGTTTATCATCAGTCTGTTTGTGGAGGGAGTGAAAACTGAGTAAAATCAGTTCAGGTTTGAAGGATTTTTTTCATTTACATGCACTTTTTTTGTTTTGCAAGGATGAAGCAAACATGATTGGTGTAAAAAAATATGAGATTTGATATTTTGAGTGTCTCTCTTTGTAACACGTGTTATTCAGGCTTCAGAACGAGCTTTTCTTTACGAAACTGGCCTTCTGATCGTTTAGAAAAATAAAAAAAGAGGGGTTATCAGCATTCAGCTTGGCTCTGTGACTCTTAATATTCACGGCGTATCGGAGATATTTAACGTGCAAAGTTCTCTTTTCAGGAGTCGTGATGGACGTCAGTGAAATCTGAAGCTCAGCGTTGAATAGAGTCACAATTTAAAAAGTGTCCTTGCGTGTGCCGCCTCTCTCTTTTCTGCCTTTGAATGGCGGAGCAGAAAGTAGTTTCATGCATAAAGTTATTCCCTCATCGGCGACCAAAGCCAGACTTCCTGTCTCCGCCTCCCTCACAAGTGCGAAGCGTCTTCGGGCTGAAAGGACGACGCTCCCCCAGGCGGCTTGTCATGTTGATGGAGCTGCACGGCTCGTAATATCCTCAGGACATTTTTTGTTTTTGTTTTTTTCACCTCTTGGTTTATTTCTCGCCCATCGCCTTGATGCTGTCTGTCTGAACTCTAATCTGTCCCAAGGATGATATTATCCCTCTCAGCTGCTCATCCCTTCATCCTTTTACAGCTCCCCAGAGAACGAGAGCACAAATAAAACATCTTTTCTCTCATGTAAGCAGAATATAGACAAAAGGACGAACAAACGTGACTCCACTTCTGCTCTGCTTTTCCTTTTTTTCAGGCCTTTTGTCATAAGGTTTGTCTGTAACCTCGATCGAATGAGATATTGCTGTCACACATCAGCTCACAGCCTCTTTGTAGCTCGTCTAACGTGCTTCACACCCGCTGAACCGTAACAGATGTGCAGTAACATCAGCCGAGTCTCACTTCATCCGTCTGTAATGACTCACTTTATCTGTGAATGTGTTTAAAAAAACAAAAAAAAACGTGTGTCTGCTGGGCTTTTCCAGCTTTTTCTGAACTCTCTTCAACTTTGCCAAAGTGGCTTCGCCTCCTCGCATGAAAGACAGATTTTTTTTTTTATTTTCTCTGCTGCTGCTTCATGCACAGAATATTTAATCTGTATTAAGTGATGCTGTTATTTCTGATCATCTGCTGGAATTCAGCCCACGAGTGTGTGTGTGTGTGTGTGTGTGTGTGTGTGTGTGTGTGTGTACCTGCCACAGAGGATGAATGTGACTCTCTCTGCCTGTGATGTTGGCAGAGTCGGCCTCGTGTCCCTAAACAGCATCAGGTGGGAAATGCTTGCATGTGTTTTGTGTGTACTCCTGTGTGTGTGTGTGTGCGTGTGTGTGTGCAGACAAATGGGATTGAACTGCCGGTGTGGAGAGAGAGAAGAGCGAGCGAGCGAGCGAGCGAACGTCCTCCTTTAAAAATGTTTTATTTAAATGAGCTTTGTGGCGCTGGAATGAAAGATAAGCTGCAGTCATTATTGTGTTGCTGCAACACACACACACACACAACCTCCTGCCCAGTGTGTGTGTGTGTGTGTGTGTGTGTGTGTGTATACATGTTGTTTACTAAATCTCCCTTTTATTATTCATGTTTGTGGGTGATTATCTTTAAAGAAAATAATGATATTTCTCCACCTGGTGGTTTTTTTTTTAAAATTCGTTTCCTTTTTCTCAAACTTCCTATTGGAGATTTGTGTTGACATGTTGCTAGGCAACCAGCAGAGACCCCAGGAGGCTGGCGGGTCAAATTATAGCAACAACAAACTTTGATGAAAAAGCATTTTTATACTTAATTTTTTGGTGGATATTTGGTGGATAGTTTTGGTTCTCGAGAAAACAAAGTTTGTTTTTTTTGTTTTAGCGAGTTATTATCTCGTTATCTCGAGAAAACAAAGTTCATTTTTGTGTTTTAACGACTTATTATCTCGTTATCTCGAGAAAACAAAGTTCATTTTTGTGTTTTAACGACTTATTATCTCGTTATCTTGAGAAAACGGCTTGTAAAAAAAAAAAAATAAACCACGTCCGCTTAGGGCTTCCGTACTTTAGAGGTGCTAACAGGCTAATTTTTTACCTTTGGAGGCCTTTGTTTCCCTTTGTTTTCAGTCTTTATGCTAAGCTAAGTTAGCTGGTTGCTAGCTGTAGCTTCATACATGGTGTACAGAAATGAGCCTCATCTAACTTTTATCAAGAAATTTAATCAGCACATTTTCCAAACTGTCGAACTTTACCTTTAAAACTGCAGAGGTGCATTCAGACCTATTATTTAATTACATGATGTAACTAGTTTCTCTCCGTCATCCTGCGTTGGTTGATGCTTCCTGATCTGTAAACACCTTCACTCTCCTCCTCCTCCATGTTTTCTCGTCACTCTCTTCATCTGCAGCAGCTGGCGATCAGCTCAGAGTCGCATCACTGCCACCAACTGTCGCTCTCGCTTCATGTGAGGAGGTGAAAAGTCGTTCTGCTGCTTGGATCTCTTCACCTTGTGAGGCAGCCGGTGTGTTAAGATCACACGAGGAACTGTGAGATCATGAGATCATCTGAGAATTAAACCCTGATGTTTGTTTAACCGTAACCTGTCACAAGTACATCACAGAGGCTCGAGGGAAGCTGGTGCCGTCAAATCATGAATCTCAGACGTTAACATGATCTCCAGCTCTCAGTTTTTCAGTCACAAACCTCCTGCACAGATGCTTCTGAACATCTGTTTCTTCCTGCTCAGCTTCTCATTGACCCTGTGTTCAGTCGGCATGAACAGAGTCACTGTGTCCGAGATCTTTTCCACAGAGCTGATGAGTAAATTGTTACGTCATAAAAGACTGAACCAGGCTGACAAAAGCCAGTTTTTCCTTTTGACTTCTGCTTCTCGCTCACATCCATCAGCTTCTGTCTGCTTCTCCTCCGACCTTCACATCGTCTCATACGAGCCCGTCAGAACTTAAATTACACAGGATTTTAAAGTGAACCGCATACAAAGAGCACAGAGGGAAGTGAGCACATCTGCAGACCTGTGTGTGTGTGTGTGTGTGTGTGTGTACACAAGAGCTGGACGTCTGATCACAGAGAAACACTGGACAGGCGCCTACAGTCAACGTCTGTTCCCTGAGAGAGAGTGTGTGTGTGTGTGTGTGTGTGTGTGTATGGTCTGTACTGAAGGGAGGAGGAATAAAAAGCATAAGGGTTTATGCAATGATGGGAATAACAGAAAGAACAGAAATAACATGTGTGTGTGTGTTACCGTGTGTGTGTGTGTGTGCATGCCTGTGTGTGTGTGACCATGTGTGTGTGTGTGTGTGTGTGTTTGGTAGCTGGACCTATTTATAGTGAGGCGATCGTACCTGCCTCCGGTCTCAGAGGAGCTGACCCAACAGCACTGACACACCACCACTTTTACTGTTTGTTTGTGTGTGTGAGTGTGTTTGTGTGCACTTACACACCATCACACACACACACACACACACACACAACTGTGGTTCTTCGTTTTTTTCATTTCTGGGCCTCCATCCTCTCTGAGTTGGTCGTTTCTTGTTTTCTGATCCTTTCGCTGATTCTCGGCTCTTAAAGCTTCTCTGTGAAAACAAACAGAAACTTTCCAAAAGTGGACAGGAAACTTTTTAGCGAGTAATAACGATGCTGAGGACGGAAAACTTTAGATGTAGAATGAAGACAAAGCAGAAAATGTGATGTGAGGACTGTAAACTTGGCCTGAGGCCTTTGAAACCTTTTGTTTTTGACTTTTTGTTCCCATTTCTGACTTTTTAAAACTTTGATTAAATATTATCTTTAATAATTAGTCAACATGTGAAGACAAAACAACGACTTTGGTGCTTTATCGCTCCCTTTAAGTTCTGTTTTTGGTCTCCACCACTTCCTGAGGGAAACTTTACAGCTCATTAGCCGCTTAATTCCCCGTTTTGTTCGTTAGCTGGTTGCTACTTGCTAACCGGCACCACCTTTTTTTTAAAATTTGATTTGTTTTGCTTTTTTATTTTGTTTTTTTTTTCTTAAACATAGTGGGATGACAGAAACTAAATTTAAGTTCAGGTAGGAGAGGAAACATTTTTGATCAACCAAAGCTGTGGATGATGAACTCACTGACATGTTGCATTTCCTGTGACCACTTCAGAATAAGAGTCAGCTCATGTTTCTCCAGTTCAATGCTTTTAATGTGAAGCTGCAGCTGTAGGAAATGTTCAGTCAGCATTACCTGACGTAAAACACTCTGCAGATTATGTTCGGTGTTGTCATGAGTTTATTAACCTGAGATTTCCTCTTCGTGGTGACACTAATAACCAGATCCCACTCATAAATTGTGTTTTATTAATATCACGCAAACGTGAATTAGTTCTTCTGACACACAGTCATTTTCAAACGTAAATGTTTCCTCCTTTATGTCTTTATTTGTGTAAATCTGTATTTTCAAGTCTTTATGTGGTGCAGTGTGACTCATGATCGACTGTTGAGCAAAGCAGCAGAGCAGAAGACGAACGTTCGCTGTAAATAATTCAGATAATAATCCACTGAGGATGTGACACATTCACATAAAGACACGACAGGTTTCCAATATGTATGATCAGACTCTCCTCTTCCAGCACTGCTGCTAATGTGTGTGTGTGAGTGTGTGTGTGAGTGTGTGTGTGAGTGTGTGTGTGCCTGCTGTATTCATTGCTTCGGCTTAGCGAGGCAGCGGGGAGGTGCAAATGTCACGCTGTCTGAAAAAGCGAAAGCCGCCTGACTGTGGAAAGTCTCAGGAGGGCTGGGAGGAGGAAGACGAGCTGGAAGCCACTTCAGAACGAGAAAGTGCTGAGCGAAAGGTGGAAAACATCACAAATCTCCTCGAACAATGAGGACTCGCCGAGACTCGCCGCCTCTTCCCGTCTCTCATGCACACACACACACTCTCTCTATGTATATATATATATGTTGCCTGTAATCACATTCCAGAGCGTTTCTTCTGCTAAATTGAATTGTAATTGGCAGACAATGGGCGTGACATCACGATTCAGCGGCCGGCTCGTATAGAAGCAGCTCGTCTGAATGGAGCCTGAAGTGGGCCATGCTTACTGATGAGCCTGCAGCGGTAATGAAGGAATAAAGGAGCGGAGCACATATAGGAAACATGGAGGCAGAGAGGAGAAAGGAGGCGCACTAACTCTGAGAATTAATTGCCCTTTTGAGGCTGACGACGTTGATAATTACTGTGTGAGACGGCAGCGGTCGCTTCTTCGCCCGAGCGATCCGCTGTGGAATAATGGAGCTTTTATTCAAAGACAAGAACGTAAATAATGTTTGGATCACCTGAGTCCGTTTCTTCTTTTTCCAGCAGAATCTTCCTTTTTTTCCATCCCCTCTTTTATCATTCTTGGTTGTTATATTTGTATAATGTCAGATGACACGTGACATCATGCTCATAAATGCATGAACATTAATTTGTGCCTGAGTTTTTTAAACTCTTATACCAACAAATTTTACATCAGGCTTTTTTTAAAATGTCTTTCAGTCTTAAATATAAAAAATACATCATGTACTTTGTTTTTTTAGCTTTAACTGAACAACCTGACCGCTAAAATGAAACTTTATTGTCTAATTAATGATCTTTATGCAAGGGCAGAAACCTAAAGCATCAGTGTCAGAAACACTTTGTCAATATTAATGCTCTATAATGACACATAAATTGGATCAATGAATGTGACTGGATGTCTACAGCCTCGAAGTGACTCTGTGGGAGTGTATCTATTGGATCCAGTTCTATGACCCAGAGAACAAACTTTGTTTTTGGAACAGGTGGAGGAGGCTGAATCCGAGTTATAGAGTGACGACTGTGTTGTTGCTTGTTATCGAGCTCTTAATTGTTGTGTTGTCGTGTTGGAAAACCCAGTTGTCTTCATGCAACCGTTTAGGTTGGTTTTTCAAAATGTTCTCCCTCAAACATCAAGTTATCATTCTGCATCAACAAGCTCATCCTGGACGGATTCACGATGCAGAACCCGGGAACGTTCAAGATTCCACCTTCAGTCTAAAAGTCTGTGGGATCTTCCGCCGTGAAGACTCGTGTTCGGTCTCATGGTCGTATCCATCCCTTTAACATGAAGTTTGGTTCTTGGCCTGTTGGTACTTGCAGACTCAAACACAGGCTGTTTCTGCTCTGAAGTTCTTAGATTGCAAATATACATGAACCGGTTACACAAAAACATGTGTAATTCAGGTGCTGATGATGATAAAGTGATGTAACTTGGAGAACCAACTAACAAAGCTTATTGCTTATATTTGCTACATTCACATTATTGTGCAGCACTTTAATCCATCAACAGTAACCATCTTGAGAATGCTAGCACGGCTAAAACACAGTACAAACTGTGTCCTCAGTGAAGTAAAAAAGAAACTTAGACCAGTTTCATACAAAATACAGACCCTGAAGGGGAATAAGAGAGTAAGGCAGTTAATAACAGACAAACTTGAGGTGTATCGCCTTTAAAAGTTTGTTTAAACTCATTAGTGAAATCTGCTTTTTGCTGTTTTACCATTAAAATGAATTATTGTTTTAGAGCTTCCTCTAACAATGTAAAAAGAGGATTTAAATCTCAGGTTTATTTTCTCTTGTGGAGGTTGTAGAGTCTGTGGTTGGAGAGGTTTTGACAGAGACGGAGTGAGAGAGGAAACGAGGAAAAAGAAAAATGTGTGAGAAGGAAAAATGGAATCAAATGTCGAATGAGAGAAAATATCTGCAGAAAAAAAAAAAAGCTTTGTGAGTCGACTCCAGACTCGTCGGCGTTGTGTGAGAAACTGTGCAGGCTGACAGACCTGTAAAGATATTTTCACCTTTTCAAACGCCATTAAATTCCTCTTTAACCAAGTCTACTCCAACCTCACACCCATGATCTCTCCCATTTTCTCATTAAATTCCCAAAGAAAGCCTGTCGACAAGTCTGTCTGGCTTTTCATGGCAGTACGGCAAAAGGCTGTTTGAAATAATATCTGAAGTGAATTTATCATTGAAATTCAAGGTATTTTTGTACCTTTGATTACAAAAAGAAGTAAAAAAAGCAATTTTAACAAGCTTCGTACTTGTTTATATTTTCAAATTGTAATTTTCACTTTGACAAAATGTTTTTAAAGGGTTATTCTGGGAACTTTAGCTGGAACTTCTTCTAATCCAAAAAGAAGCAAGATAGCTGCTAGCATTAGCCTACAAACACACAATATATGATTTCTGCCACTAGAGGGCTCTCTATCCAAAATATGAAAACAGAACATAGTTTGACAAGCGTGGGATTATGGGATTTGTTTATTTCCTTGGCTTGGTAAACAGCCTCCATTGCAGATCTTAATCTGTGTGATTGACTCAGTCAGAAATATTAACAGACGAGGTTTGAATTACGTTACGTTTTGTCACGTTTGCCAACTTCTTTCTTCACTCTCTGACTTGGTGTTACTCCGGAAGTTACGGACAGGAGACAAAATGAAACATTACCTTGAGAGAAATGACAAATTTCTCTGATAATGTTTTGAGATAACGCAAGAACACAACTCAACAAAATAACAAATATATGGCTGTTTTTAGACATTGTAATGTGGAAATGTTACATATTTTACATTTGAATTAATTGATCCGAAGAATTTTCCAATTTGAGAATATTGTGTTTCTTTAGGATGATGTGATAAAATATGACCTCATTAAAATCTCAATAAAAGCCAGCAGTGTAAAATAAACAGACTTTAAGTGAAGCCCTACTTTTCGGAGCTTGACAGGCCTGCTGTGCCTAGTTACGGTTGCTACGCTCTGATTGGACAGCCGCTGCTCTGTGGGCGGGGTTAACGAAGGGGTCAACTGGAATGAAAAGTGTATATTTCTGGATTAACGTACTGTACATTTCCTTTCCCTTCCGCTAACATGTGATGTATTATGAACTGATAATCCATTTAGTGGATTAGTCAGGGCTGTCACTGAATTAATTACACTGGAAAAAGATGCACATGTGTACGTTCAAACACTCTGAAGACAGCAGAATAAAATATATCTGTGACATGCTGAGAGGGAACAGGAGCGTTGAAGGACTGAAAGCGTGGCAGATTAATGACTGAATGGCCTTCGCTTGCTCGCTGCTCCTCTGTTATCATAACCTGTGAGGCTGGAAGTGAAACGGAGAGGGTCTAATTAGCTTTGTGGGGAATCATTAGGAGTGTTTTCTCTCCTTGCCCTGATTCGGCGACAGGGAACGATGTTCGTGACGTCCTCCCCCGAGTAATCACCGGTCTCTGCGCTGCCTCCCCCCTCATGTCCTCCACCTCTCCTCATCTCTCCCCTGATGATTTGGCTCTAATTAAGACGGTGAAGCACCTGGAGGGGAGGAGGAAGGTGCTGACCCTGCTCTCAGTTTAGATGTTAGAGGTGTAAAAAGTAGAAGAAGAGAAGGACACTGAGATGTAAAACTGGAGGAAGCAGAGAGAGAAGGAGCCTTCGGGAAAGATGAGGAAAGGATTATAATGAATGAATAAAAGGTAATTCTATTCAAAGTGAGATCAAGAATAATCGTTCGATACTCTGAGACATTTTTTTATGAGAAAATATTCATTCCAATCAATATTGTTCTTTTTTATTAATTAATATTAACAATCAAACTCTGAGCTGAGGTGTATGATTATAGCTAATTGTTAGCAAGCTAACATGCTAACCTGTGATTGTGAACATGGTAAACATTAGCATGTTAGCATGCTGACTCTTGCATTTAGTTAAAAACACTCATGTCCCTGTATTAAAGACTTATTGAACCACCAGCATGACTGTAGTTTTTTCAGAATAAAGACTCAAACTTTTTGGAGGATCATAAATGAGGGGAGAGAGAGTTTTCAGATGATGTGCAACGAAGTTACATGCTTGCACACGAAACAGGGACATTGCAATTTATGCTTAGCAGCCACCAGGGGGCACTGGAAAATTTTATTTGTTCGTCATCACATCACTGGCTTCCTGTGATTACGACAGTTTCACATTGTCCCTAAGAAGTTTGATCTTTCCAAACATTGTACTTCTCTATTTCCTCGCCCCTGTTTCTTGTGCACAGGTCCTCAAACAGCTAGGCACGCTTGATTTGAATCGCTGGATCTTCCTGCTAAAACAAACATGGCTGAATCGTTGTTCACGTCAGCCTTTATTTCTCTAATTTTTTCTCTCTCCACTGCAACCCTCCCTCAGTTTTACAGTAGATTCCTCTCAGCTCTTCACATTGACCTCTTACTCATTTTCCCAGAAGGTATTTTTGCTCTCTCGGGGGTCAAAGGTCGCTGAGGCAATCAAACGATCAGCCGCCCCGCTGCAGGAGGACACGCACACACATAAATGCAGCGGCGGCCGGTTGAGTGACAGCTTAATTACCCAGAGTAAGAGAACCGAACCCCTCCGCTGTACTGCAGTTAACGGGATCAGAAGGCCACTTGTCCTCCTCACTCCTCCCTTTATGCATATTTTACTTGTTCGCTGCGGTGTGTGTGTGTTTCTGTGTGTGTGTGTGGAGCGTAGACAGAGGTAGATTGTTCCAAGATGGTGGCTGATAGTGTATTCACATACATGAAAGGGTCGGGGGAATGACTCAGGGTCTGGGTCCAAAGATAAAGTCGAACACAGAGAAGAAGAAAGAGGGAATTGCTTTTAGTCACCGAGGGAATAAACCTGGTGTGTTTGAGGTTAACCAGGATTACTTGTGTGTGTGCGTGTGTGTGTGTGTGTGTGTGTGTGGCAGAGAAAATGCTTTCTTTAATTTAGAGCTCTCCGGTTCAGAGTAATTCAGTCTCCACTTCAAGGTTAAACGCCCGAGTCGACGTCCACCGCGGGTTATCCACACAAAGCATGAAGAAAAATGCACTTTGAGCGAAATGAATCAGGTGGCGTGTTTGAACGTTACACACAGAAACTCTGTTTACTGGAAAACATCGAGGGTGAAGGTTTGAGGATCAGGCGTTGGAGCAGCTGCAGTGAAGTGAGGCTCTGCTCTTCAGGAGGAGATACAAACATCAGCTGGCTCTTTACGTCGACCTTGACATCACATTTCAAAAGGAGGCTGAAAAACTCTCACTTCTGTTCGTCTCAATGTGTCGACTCAACGCTCAAACACTCACAATCGAGCCTGTGACCCTGAACAAAACAGGAAGTGAACCAGCGCTGTGGGCTCACCATCTAAATTAAACATTGATCACTACAAATTAAAGTATTACATCATTTGTTTATTATATTCTGTTTTATGCTAGCAAACTTATTAGCCACATCCTGTTTTCTCTTTAGAGCTGCTTTTATTGATTTATGGCCACAAGGGGGCAGAACAACTCATATAACCAAAAAAACACAGATCTGATGTATTTTTACCTCATTAAGTTGTTTTGTAACCAAAGATTTTCTGTTTTCATGCCAAGCAGACACAGAAATCACAATGTTTAACCTTCTTCTATGTCTAATTTGGCTCCCACCGACTCCTGAGAAGAATATTTAGCTTTACAGTTTGTATATGTTTGACTAATCTCTGACTTTGTTTGGCTGCAGTTTGATGGTGGGCAGATGATCGACTGAAACTTGTTGGCTGGAAAAAACTTTTGACCAAAGCTAAAAGTAAATAAAGCCATAAAACAAGCAAAAGAGCTAATATAGGAAAGTAAAGTAGAGCTTCAGACTCTGTTTATAATTCTCTGTGTGTTTGTGACTGTAAAACTTTCACATCACACATCCAGCAACAAACAGTCAGGGCGACCTTCTGCAGTGTAACTGGATGTGAGTGTTGTGTGTTTGATTAACTCCTCATGAAGGGGATTTCAGAGATGGAACAGATTCCCATTTTTAGGCAAGAATTCACTCGTGTCATTTCCAAAGAAATGGAGAACTTAAAATGATCTCATGATGCAGATGAAAGAGGGAAAAAAAATGGGAGAGTGAATTTTGCAAAATGTTCGTCAGTCGATCGTGTAGATGTTGAGATATCTCACTGGATTGGTTACGTTCCTCTGTGGACTTCTGCTTGAAATTTCATGGCACTGCATCAAAAATTTTTTAAGATATTTCAGACAAAATTGTGAATTCCAACATTTTCATCCTTTAAAGTGTTGCTAAACACACCGAACATCGTCTGGATCTCACTGGATCCATTAAAGTGGGATGTAATTACAAACAGGCTGACATGTAGTCAAGTCTGATCCATCACAGCTTCTCATATCAGAGTCCCAGTTGTAATTACAGCGTTGATGTTGACATGAATGAATTTGATATGATGTAAACGTGACATAAAGCTGCTGTGTTTTTTATTACAATGCGGCTTCTTGTATTTGATCAGAGACTCCGACCAGCACTGATCACCAGTGTTCGCTCAAACTGGGACTAAATGGGCGCCATGAAATCCTAAAGGCTGATATCCAGGCTGAGGAATTTGAGATGTTGGTCCTTTATGGTGCTCATATGTTTAAAGATGTTAATGTGACTGTAAATCAATGCAAAGTTTACAAAAAGCTCCTTTAACTTACTTTGCATTCTGCTTTAACGAGTGTTGCTGTAGTGTTATTTGTCTTGTACACACACATACATCTCTAGTTTCTAATTATTCTTTGGAATGTTTTCTTTTCCTGCCAATATGTTAATTGAATATTGATGAATATTATCCAGTAATTCTCTCAAGAGGCAGCCCTACTTTGAGTTTTCATGAGAGTTTCATCTGGAAAATGGTTATATAATTACTGAAAATTAAACTGCAATAATGACACCACTGTTAAACACTCCGGCCAAGCCCGGTCGTGTCCGCTCAATGCTGAAAGCAGTTAATGACCTGTGTTGTTTGTTAATGTGGGCAGAGCTTCATGCTGTCGTGGTCGGGTTACATCAGACAGACGGCGTCTCCTAATCTGTTGGCTCCGGATAAATTTTGCAGTCCCTCAACATACGACGCCAGGGGGACGTCGCTGACGACCCTGCATATGGTTGTGCACATCTACATGCACTTAGACACGCTAACATCAATAAAGACTCGGGGAATCGTACACAGAAGAGACGTTCGCTTAAATTTGCCCCTGATGGACGACCGTTTCATGTCAAGCAAAACGCCTTATTTATAAAAATCACGTCCTTGGATGCACCTTCACCTCTGTCTTCACAATTGTGTTTTTTTTTCTGAGTTTAACACACTAAGCACACAGAGTTGTGAAGCCATTAGTTTGAGAGGAAGAGCCCACAGCTGGTCGTGTAACATCTTTATTGGTCCCAGTGGAAACGACGGTTATGGCCACTCCAACTCAATTATTGCATCTTAGCTGGTGTCCCAGTGAAACGGTGATAAATATTCATGCAGATTAACCAGGGAACAGTTGGTTGAGTTACTCTGTGTGTGTGTGTGTGTGTGTGTGTGTGTGCATGCCTTTGGATAGGAGTGGTTGCATTGACGCCTGTAGGTGGAAATTAGTCCTTTAGTCCATTTCCTCAAGAACTATACTTAAAAAAAGGTTTCTGAATTAAAGATTTACTTGTAATCGAGTATATTTACATTATTAGTAATGATACTTAAAGTCGTGTTAAAGTCATTAGGGCTTCTTCCACCTTTGTAAATGCCTGTTTCTGTCTGTAGATGTACAGAATCGGTTACCTCCCAGCCTTTAACACCCACGCTTCACTTTCTTTTTTCTACATATTGACTCATTTCACAGGTTCCAACGAGGTTTTTATCGAACGGCCTGAGCAGCTGTTTGTTTCTTATTCGTGTTTGATTATGTGTTTCCAGTTTTCTGCGGAGATGCTTGCTCAGCAGCATTATGTCTCTGCCTTGGTGCTTTACAGGCTGACTAGTCTATTAGAAGAACCTGTTTGAATCACGACGCCCTGCAAGATGAGAGCGCTGTTAATTCCCAGAGCGTGAGTAACTGTGCTCCGCTGCAGAGGTCTGCTGGTTTAAATTCACAGGGTTTGATCATACTTTATCCTGGTAATAAGGTGTGTTCACTTTTCACAAAGAGGCATCTTCAACAATACACATAGCTGTTTTTAATGACGCCCTCACACCCTCTCAGGCTCTTAAATAATGATCTCACTCCGTGTGGTTTGCAGCACGCAGCTCACAACTCACACAGCATGTCATTATATCACCCACTGTGGGATAAGTGGGGTATTGACTTAGCAAAATGAATCCTGTTTTTAAGCGATGGCCAACACCAGCGCCCCTCCATCCCTGTCATTTCACAGAGGCAATTATTCCTCTCTTAGTTTCACTCTGAGGACGACATGATCTTTGAGGGAAACTCTCACTCATTACTTCCATCTTCTTCATGTATCTGTGGCCTTCACTTCTGTTTGTTAAGATGACTTTGCACTCTAACTCAACTGTAAAGTAAATTTAGTGTCATTGCTGCTTTGTAAACTTTGCAATCCAAGCTAATCTAAGCCGTGTGCAAACTCCACATTAACTTTACA
>JAPZDY010000011.1:18988094-18998745 GCA_029783645.1 Ctenochaetus hawaiiensis
AACTCTTCCCACAGTTTCTCCCTGAAAAAGTCTCAGAAGTCTGTTTGTTTTCAGCAGCTTGTTGATCGACTCAAGTTTTGGTCCTGAACCTGCTCAGTCTGTCCACCATCAGCACTAAAAGACTCTGCGTTTGTTACCTTTGAGCTGTGGTGGAAAGTAACTAAGTACATCCACTCAAGTACAGTTTCTGCTGTGTTTGCACTTTTAACCCGCAGAAATTCAAATTTTCACATAAAAGTGACTAAAAACAGCTAAATCTTTGGTGTTTAGGTTGTTTAGCTGTGCTCTTACATTATTTTAAACGTTTCTAGAAAAAAATAGCAGATATTACATTTCGTGCATTTGAGTATTTCTGTTTTATTTTACTTCATACTACTCTTCCATCACATCTCATGGGGAAACTACTCCATTACTTTCATTTAAAAAGAATAGCTACATATCTTTATATGCGGTGTATCTCTGCCTCAGACTTCCTGCTGTCACACTCGTGTACTCACACTGGACTCAGTAACTGTCCTCAGTACTTGTACTCGCAGTCACAGTTGAGTTGAATCTGATCTAATAAAGTAACTAAAATGTGCTCCTTCTTCACCAGCTGCACATTAATCCGTTAATAATCTTAATCTGATAACATAAATGAGCTAATGCAAAATGAGTTCCGGTACTTAAAGTGTATTTTGATACTTCTGTAATGATTCTTGTAATAGAGTATTTCGTCCCTGTAGTGTTGCATCTTGGGTAAATGATCAGCAGAAGTCGTTTTGTCAAACATGTGGATCATGTGACCGTCACCGTATCTGTCATCTGAGTCTGGTCACATGACTGCAGCAGGGCCTCTGCGGCCAATCAGGGCTCATGTTTTATTAACCGGGTTTTGTTTTCTGCGGCCGCGGTGAAATCTGAGATCTGCTGAACTCGACTCCACCGCTGAGTGGACAGCTCGCCGCTCAGTGTGTGTGTGTGTGTGTGTGTGTGTGTGTGTCTGCGGCGTTGAGTACCATCAGAAATGAAGACGTCCGTTCAGGAAGTCGAGCTGCTGGTTTGAACACAACAGACTCGTGTGTTCGCTCACTTTTATTTGCTGATGGAAATGATCAGAAGTTGTGGCGGCGGCGGCGGCACTCGGCGGAGGCTTTGATGTGCGACTAATAGGCTGTTGCTGAAGTCGCTGACGCTCCTCTGACAGATGAGCTGCAGTCTGTGGTTCAGATCAATGAGTCCGATCATCATTTATAGATGATGCTCTGCTGCGACGCTGAACGCTGACTCGACATCTCCTCGTTTCTCCTCCTTTGTTTCCTCCTGTCCTCTCTCATTTCCTCCATTGTTTCTTTCCTTCTCATCTCCTCCGTCGTCTCCTCCTTTTCTCTCCTCTCTTCTCTTGTGTCATCTCTTCCTTTGTTTCTTCCTCTATTTTCTTCTTGCATGTCTTCTCTCCCTCCACTTCCTTGTTTGCTCCTCTTATCTCCTTTTCACCAATATTTCTCTCTTCTTTCATTCTTCTTCTCTCATTTCCTTTCCTCCCTTCTCTCTTCTCTTCCTTGTTTCCTCTTGTTCACTCCTCCTTTCCTTCCTCCTCTCCTCTCAGGTAGAAAGTATCAGCCTTAATAAAACCTTGTAAAACGTCAGAAATCATTTTTCTCTCAGCAGATCTTCAAAAAGTCCAGAGGTCCAGTTTACTCTGAACTCTGAACTCTGAACTCTGAACTCTGAACTCTGAACTCTGAACTCTGAACTCCTCTGTGTTTTGTGTTGGTGCAGTTTGAAGCTTTATTACCAGCCTTCTTAAAAACACTCCAGTGATGAGAGGAAACTGATTTTTAAAGGGTATTTTTCTCCTTAATGTGGCTGCTTCGTCTCCGAACAAAGAGAGGAGACTTTACACAGTTTGGTCGTCTACTTTTATTCTTTATTTTAACTTCATCTTCTGCAGAAATCTGCTGCAGCATCACTGAGACTCTTTACAGCTGGTATGATACAAACGTTTGATAAACTCTCTACTCTTCTGACTGAAGTTTTAATTAGTTTAATCTTCTGCTTGTGAAGCTCTTTACCTTTGTGGTGCAACTCTTCTTCACTGTTAAAGCTGCGTTTTGTGAGCATCATCGTCTCTGTTTGCACATTTAACAATTATTGGCATTTATTTAGGCTCACGATTCATGTTCTGTCCTAAAGTTTTGGGCCATAAAACCAAAATAATAAGCTGAAAGGCACTAAAACATCCTGTTGATGTCAAGAAAACTGCAGAAATGAGTGATGATTCTCTGTGGTTTTGTCACAAAAAGCAACACCCTCACATTGTGCACATTATTTTATAAAACAGTGCAGATTTTTAGGTAAAAAGGAGAAAACAGAGGTGCTTGTGCTTCAGTGTGTCGAAGCTGTTTCTTCCCATCGAGGCGTAAAGAGGACGTTGGATCACCTCCTCCTGCCTCTAATAGCTGTCTGCTCTCTCAGCCAATAAGCTGTCATCAGATCTCACCTCATTTTCCACACCTCTAATCCTCACAGCTCAGCTCCCCCCCCCATACAGGGAAACCCACCGCCCTGCAGAGTATCTGCAGATAGCTGGCACCCCGACGCTTCGACGCACACTCTGTGTGTGTGTGTGTGTGTGTGTGTGTGTGTCTGCACACACTCTCACCTGTGTGTTCGCAGAGTTTAAGAGGAGGGGTGAAACCACAACCGGCCGACTTCCCGCCAACTCTGCAGGCTCCTCTGTAATCCTCTTAACATGAGACCCCGACGAACCAGGTCTCCCTTCTCCTTATCTGCCTCCTCCTCCTCCTCTTCCTCACGTCACCCTGCTTCCTGCATGAGACTCCAGACGAAGCTTAGATGAGTCCAGACACAGAAGGTGCTGAGTATCACTGCTTTTCCCTTTTTCTGCTCCATCTTCCATCTGTTTTTCCTCCACACTCTCGTTATTCACTCTCCTGCTGTCTGTCCTCAGAAGGAGGATGTGTGTTCACCAAGTATGATTGATAAATTCACGGCCTGAGGTGGAAGAAGATGACTCATCCAGCTCTTTTTACATGCACATGCACATTCAACTCTTTGAGTGTTTCTGCAGAAAGTTTGAAGTTTGCACATTTTTTTGTATTTTAAGTTTTGGGGAATTCCTTCTGCTTCATCTCCTTCTGACTTTACTTATCAATCTCCACTGACATGCACTGAAACCCTTCATGCATCAGCTCATGCATAAGACCAGAACATGTTGTGATAATGTTTGCACCTTCTGCACACATCAGCTCAGTCACACACACACACACACACACACACACACACACACACACACCTAAAAATTGTCCCCTGTTGTACGCTTGGTCCACTGTAGGTGAATGTGTAACGACGCCTTGTTCCCCTGTTGGATAGAAACGCAAGTGCGCACGCACACACACGCACACACACACACACACACACACACACACACACAGAGTTTCCTGCAGTGTGATACAGTGAAGAGGAAATTAAAAATAAAGAAAAACAGAATGAAATATGCATCATTCTTCTTTCAGCTTGTTAAACAGCTTCGAGCATGAGAGAGTTTTCTTGCGTTTGCACACACATCTATGATATGCCAATTAAAAATGTAGTTTTTTTAATTTAATTTTAATTAACTGCTTTTGTGTGCCGGGTTTTATTATTATTATTATTATTCTTTTGTTCTGCTTTAGTTGTTTTAAAGTCGATATCAAGTTTTTTTTTCCCATTAGTTTACATATTCTCTCATTGTGAAAAAGTCTCCAGCTGAATAAACTAAATTATTATTGATTATCTTTCCAAAGTTGGATTGTGAAGATGATGACGAGTCGCAGATGAAGGAGGATTCACAGAAGCGTTTTGTGATGAAATATTGAAATCATGCAGGTTTGACGGCTCTGATTTTCACTCAGGACTTTTTTTAAATGCAAAAACTGGATCAGATGAGTGTTTTTGTTGATAAACGGCTAAATGTGGTCGAACAAACTGGGCACACAGCTTCACAGTGACTCAGTTATATGAAACAGAACCACACACATGCATTTCTATGAAAATCTGATATGAAGAATATGTGAGTATTTGTGCTTTTGTGTGAGTTCAGTTCAGATTAATGTGTTTAAAGTGCAAAGTTTGTGTTATTTTATATCTTTTATCATGTTATTGTCAACAAATCCTGAGTGTGTGTGTCACCTTTTAGGATGTAGATGTTTAAAAACAGGTCAAAAATGTACAGTTTCCTTTGTTTTATCAGCTGATCACTGTAGAGTCAAATTGGAGGAAATATAGCAGATTTGTTTGGGACTATTTTCAGCAGCGGATGAATCCACACTTAAGCTCTGTGAGTATGTGAGGCAGCAGGAAGGTGTGTGTGTGTGTGTGTGTGTGTGTGTGTGTTTCGTGGTGACAGTGCTTCAGACACACACACAGAACTCGTTGGCATCAGTTCATTGTTGTTTTTGGTGTTTTTTTGTCGGATTTCTCGTCTCAAACTGATCAGAATCGCACAGTTCACACGCTGAACCGGACCTCCGTCCCGACTCGCTCCTCTCTCCACACAGTCTGACACGAAAGCCACATGAAACCTCGTCCATCTGGTGTCTCGACACCCCCCGTTTCCCCTCCTGAACTCCCCCCTCGCCCGTCCTCCTCCGTGTCTCCTGCAGAAATAACATGAATCTGATCTTTTTTTCTCTCAGAAATACGACTGAATCTTGACCTTTGTGACGCTGAGTTCATTTAAACCTCGAGCTCAGGTTTATTGATAACAAGAGGAACCTGATCATTCTGTTTCTGCAGCCTGGTGCGTTTGAAACATAACGAGCAGTAATCAGACTGGAAAGGTGAACGTTGGCTGCAGTAATCTGACAGGTTTTATGTGCAAACAAATCCTGTTAATCTCGTTTGTTGTGTTTCCTTAAATTTGGACCTTAATTAGCTCGAGATAACGCAGTTAAGGTGTTTACATGATCACAGTTTCTCCTCAATGTGATTATAATCTAATTATTAACCTGCATGGAAACACCATTACAGCAGGAGGGAAGATGAAGGATGCAGGTGAAATCTCATCCGAACACAAACAGACACACACAGGTGTAAGATTTGAACATTTCGTGTGTTTTATATCTTTTTTTGTGGCTGTGCAACGACAGTGATCCTCCTTCTTTATAAGCTGCTTTTCTCAGTGTTTGGTTTTGTTTTTAAACCCTCCTCTGTTCAACTTTCCTGCCTTCCTCTCCTTCTTTTCTCAGTCTTTCTCTCTCCTGTCCTCCAGCTGTTGTCTTCTCGGACTTTGTAAACTCGGTTGTTGACGGCAGTGAAAGTTGTCGAGGCCACGGGGACTGAAGTGTGTGATTCTCCTCTGGATCTCTGCGAACGCACTAATGAAGTTTGAAGATCCACAGCAGCAGATATTATTAGATTTGTTGAATCTTTTTTTTCCCCACTCTGGCTTTTTAATTATTTACTGCTTTGCGCTCACATCTTTTTCAGGGTTGTGAAAAGCTTTTGTGCACATGTGTCCTCGTGCACACGCACACGTTTTCTCTGCTTGTGGGTATTTTTATCTCTTCTTTGTGCATCATTTCATGACTTCGTGTGCAGGAAGCTCCGTTTGATCAAACCGCCGTCGAACGCCGTCAGACTCAAAGTATCAATAGAGCTGAAAATCTCTTCAGAGTCGACTTGGACTCCGAAGACAAAAGAAAACCTGCTGATCACTTCAGCTCAGGACTTTCTGTCATCTAAAGAGGATAAAAAATACTGAAACGTTGCTTGAAAGCGTCTTAATTTTACTCTTGTTGCTTCAAACAAACACAGTGTTTCACTCCTCGTCTCTCTTCCAGGCATCATTCACCAGATGAAAGGTGAGTACGAAGCAGCGCTGAAGCTCCACAAAGCTCACCTGTCCTTCGCTCAGGAGCTGAGCGACTACGCCGCCCAGGGGAGGGCGTACGGGAACATGGGCAACGCCTACCACGCGCTCGGCATCTACGACCAAGCTGTCCGCTACCACCGACAGGAGCTGCAGATCTCGCTGGAGGTGAAGTCCTGCACGCTTTCACGTTCTCCTGCGCTCACGTGGAATCCGGAGATGTTGACTCGGTCCTCTGTGTTTCAGGTGAACGATCGACCGTCTCAGGCCTCCACGCACGGGAACCTGGCTGTGGCCTATCAGGCGCTGGGAGCTCACGACCGAGCTCTGCAGCATTACCTCCACCACCTGACCATCGCACGAGAGCTGCGGGACACCCAGAGCGAAGCCAGAGCGCTGGGTTGGTTCACAGAGAGATGCATGATGGGTAGAAGAGCAACACTTCTGATTGTTTGAATAATTTAATGCACTTTTCTTATCTTCTCTTTGCAGCAAACTTGGGAAACTTCCACAGCTGGAGAGGCGAGTATGCTCAGGCGTTGCCGTACTACCAGCAGTACCTGGTTCTGGCTCCGGGCCTGCAGGACCTGGAGGGGGAAGGCAAAGTTTGTCACAACCTGGGCTACGCTCACTACTGCCTGGGACAGTACAGAGACGCCGTGAGGTCAGAGACGACTTTTATCAGCACAAAACACAAACTTCACATGACGAGAAAATGTTGATTTGAAGGGAAACGTTAAAACCATTTTTAGCCTCACTGACCTGCCAGTGTTTAAACAGTGGGACTTTCTTTTAAATTCTAGAGGAGATTAAAACTTTTAAAAAGAGCAAATGTGCCATTTTAAGAAGAGAATTAAGAATTTTTCATTTGATTGAACTGTGCAGCTTTCAAAAACATGGAAAAGACACCGTTTGTGATTGTGTCACATCAGTAAAATAAGATTTTTTTAACCTAAAAGTTATATAAGTTTTAAAAAAGGAAAAATACATGTGAATGGTATGATGCATAAATTCACTTTGTTGTATTTAAAGAATGAGTGTCCACATACATTTTTCTCCTTGTTTAGTTTAAAGTATAAATAACAAAACATGTTTTTCTTCTTGTTTAATCTGTTTTGTAGGTATTATGAGCAGGACTTGGCCTTGGCGAAGGACCTCCAGGACAAACTGGCCCAGGCTAAAGCCTACTGTAACCTTGGTCTGGCCCACAAAGCTCTGGGGGAGTTCAGCAAAGCAGAGGAGTGTCAGAGATACCTGCTGTCTCTGGCACAAACCCTGGACAACACTCAGGTCTCCTGCTGCAGCTGCGTTCACACCATAACCCGAGGAAACTCCTCCGACGTGCAGGCAGTGGTTGTTAATCAGCGTCCGTGTGGTTTTATCCATCCGCAGGCGGTTTTCCGGGCCTTTGGGAACCTCGGAGATGTGTGTGTGAGCAGAGGAGATCTTCCAGGAGCTGTGAGGTTCTACCAGCAGCAGCTGACTTTGGCTCAGAAGGTCGACGATCAGAAGATGGAGGCCGACGCCTACTCAGCTCTGGGATCAGTTCACAGGTGAGAAAGTCGTCTCTCAGCTCTGTTTTCCCTCATTCTACCTGTCTCACCTCTCTGTCTGTCTCTCTCTCTCTCTTCAGGCTGCTCCGTCAGCTGGATGCAGCTTTGTCCTTCCACAGCCAGGAGCTGACCATCAGGAAGGACCTGGGCGACCAGCAGGGGGAGTGCCGCGCCCTGGGCCACCTGGCAGCGGTGCACATGGCCCTGGGAGATTACGCCACCACCTTCCAGTGTTACGAGGCCCAGCTCGGCCTGGCGCAGGGACTCAGGGACGCCCGTCTGGAGGCTCAGGTCCACGGGAACATGGGCATCACCAAGATGAACATGGGGGTGTTCGAGGAGGCCATTGGCTACTTCGAGCAGCAGCTGGCGATGCTGCAGCAGCTGTGTGGGACCGAGAGCATGCTGGACAGAGGAAGAGCCTACGGGAACCTGGCGGACTGCTACGACGCTCTGGGAGACTACGAGGAGGCCATTCAGTACTACGAGAAGTACCTGACCATGGCTCAGAGTCTCAACCACGTCCAGGACCAGGAGAAAGCCTACAGAGGACTCGGCAACGCACACAGGTGGGAACAACAGAGCTCAAAGGTTGAGATGCACATGTGACACCTGAGCCAGGAAGTGATTAGCAGCCTAGCTTAGCATAAAGACAGGAAAAAGGATAAACAGCCGCCCTGATTCACTACAAAGGTTGATAAAATCAGCTTAACAGAGCCTTCAAAACTCACTTATCAACATGTGATATCATGTTTTTTTCATTCATTCATTCTCTAAAAACACACACCCGTCGTGTTCACGCTGAAGTTTTCTGCACAAATTAAACCAATTAGGTTTAATATTGATGAGCTTCAGAGGAGCTTTCAGGTCAGAGACAGACAGTTAGTTTCTCCTCCATCCCTCCTCCACTTTGACTGAGTGGCTCATTTAAAAGGGACAAATGCAGAGTTTTCACCCAAAGTGGAACATTTTTAACTTCCTGCAGCCAGAAAAAACACATAAAGTGAAGCTCTACTGAAGAACAAGATCAGCACCTCGTCACACTGCTAAAGTTTGTTTCAGAGTGTGAATATGCAGCATTTCCATCACAAACAACTAAAAAAATAATGTGAAACAACCTCAAGAAAAACTCTTCAGTGGCTTTCTCATCTCCTCACATGATGATCTGACTGCTGCGGCTCGTCGCTGAGACATTTAAAGTCCTGCAAAGGTTGACAACACGCTCACTGTTTCACAACTTAGAGTTTTTATTCGACAAACAAAGGTGGTGAAATGCAAAGATAAAGTAAATTTAAAAAATGAACAAAACACAGCGCTGTTGGCAAGTGAAGTAATCAGTGTGATCCAGAACGTAATGCTTACTGCAGACAAGCTAAGCTAAGCTAGGCTAAGCTAAGCTAGGCTAAGCTAAGTTAGCCGTCTCCTGGCTTCATTTGAACTGTACAGACATGAAAGTTGTCTTGACCTCGACATTGAACTCTTATAAACCTGTTTTACAAAATAAAAACTGGGTTATTTTATATTTTTTAGATGTATTTCTGTTGTGTCTGCTCGGTTGTAGCAGCTGCTTTGCATTTATTAAAGGTTTATTGAATTAATGCTGAACATGTAAACTGGATTAATTACAACACTGATTGATTTTTTAAAATTCCATGTTAAGTTTTAATGTAATTTTTTAAAAATTTAGTGTCTTTTTGTTTGTTGTGTCTTGCAGCGGCTCAGTTTCAGTGTTTTGTGCACATGTTAATATTTCTGTCATGTTTATATTTATGTTCCCATGAGACTCGATGAGCTTTTGCATCAGAGAACAACGTTCATGCAGGAATATTAAAGAAGCTTCTCTTGCCTGAAGCAAACAATCCACACATTACAAATTATAATCATTATAATAATGGAAATATTGAATAATTATAATTAAATTACAGTTAATAAAGTAACAAGCAGGAGTGATTTTACTCACACAGGCCTTTTCTCATATGAAACCATGTGAGACGTTCACTGACAGGAGTGAAAAAACACTGATTTGGTTCCTTTATCCATCTGTTATCATCTGTTTCTGCTCTCTGAAGTCTGAATTACACTGAAATGAGAGAAGAGATGCTGATTTATCCCGTCGAACGCAACCTTTGTGGATTTTTTCCTCTTTTCTTTGCTCTCAGAGGACACAGAAATGATTTTTTATGCTGTGCAGAATCAAAACTACCTGTCATTACAGGCATTATCTGCTTTCTTCTTTGTTTTCTTAAATTGCACATGAGAGTCTCTCTGGAAAACAGCGAGCTTTGATAGCAGAAGACTCAGTTATTTGTATTTTATTTAAGCCACAGGTGCATTACATGGAGCGTCTGCACAAACAAACTGACGATCAGGTTGTGTGTTTTTCCCTCCTCCTCCGTCTGCAGGTCCATGGGCAGCCTCCAGCAGGCGTTGGTGTGCTTTGAGAAGAGGCTGGTGGTGGCTCATGAGCTGGGTGGAGAAGGTGGAGGCAAAGCTCAGGCTTACTGGGAGCTGGGAACGTTACACAGCCAGCTGGGCAACTACGAACAGGCCCTTTCCTGCCTGGAACACCAGCTCAGCATCGCTCGCTCAGCAGGGGTAAGACCTCACCTGAGGGAGGCAGCCGCTTTCTCCTCCTGCCCCGCTGAATGTGACACATCATCAGTTTTTTTTTTTTTTCTGAATGGAAAGTAAATTATGCAGAGAAATAAGTCGTAAATCCTGCTTTAACTGTCAGGATAAATCCCTGGAAGCAGAGGCGAGCGATGCACTCGGAGGCGTTTATCAGCTGATGGCAGACAACGAGACGGCGCTGCAGGTTCGTGCGGAAAACATCATGACTCAGTTTTATCAGGGTGTAAATTACACTATATTATTATTTTATTATGTTATATTTTAAAAAGATTGAAATTTAGTAAAACATGAACTTTTTCTGTCTTTCTGGGAGTTTGATGAACAAATCAATACACTTCTTTTGTATGTAAACCTAATGTGAAACTACAGCCAGAAGCCAGTTAGCTTAGCTTAGCATCAAGACTGAAAACAGTAGGAAACAGTTAGCCTCTGTTTCACTGCGTTCAAGAAACAGTCCAGCACATAACTACCCGAAGTACAAGTTTTCATGTTAACACTTTGTTTTTCAGTTTTACATAAAGAATCAAACAAACAGATATCAGTCCCTCCAGGAATTCACGATGTTGCGATCGCAACAATTAACACAAATTCAACCAATCTCCGTGAATTCTGC
>JAPZDY010000011.1:19063882-19074246 GCA_029783645.1 Ctenochaetus hawaiiensis
CCCCCCCCCCCCCCCCCCCCCCCCCCCCCCCCCCCCCCCCCCCCCCCCCCCCCCCCCCCCCCCCCCCCCCCCGCTGCAGAAGGAACCTGAGAGGACGTTAAAAATAAAAAGTGAAAAAAGTACAAAATCTAAACAAACACACTTGTATTTCTGAGAAAATAAACAGATATTTGCTGCAAACTGGAGGTGATGTTCAGGACATTCAGAACAGTTCAAACTAGCACAATTACTTAAGTACTGTTTTGTAATACTTGAGTATTTCCTCATTTAGCCGATTACTCCACTACTCAGTTTTAGTAAAAATGTACTTCATGTCTCACTCCATGTTTTTGTTTGACAGCTGTGGTTTTTTGATTCATATTTAACATAAAACATGTTTTTAATGAAACACTTTATTCAGAGCTGCAACTGTTTGATAATCAGTTCATTGTTTGTCATATATGGCTTAAAAAAAATCAGATTTTTTTTTGTTGTAGCCTCTTAAATGTGAAATTTTGCTGCATTTCTTGTCTTTAAATAAAAGTAAATTGAATATTTTGGCGTTTTGGATTTTAAAAATGAGACATTTCAGAACACTAACGGTGTTTTTAGAAAGTTACAAGAAGCATTTTTAAGCTTTTTTCTGATTTTACTGCAGAAAAAACATTCAAATCAAAACGATAATCAACATTTGTCATAAACGTTTTACAATCCGGTTAAAACTGAAAAGCTGCAACATTAATATGCTTCTTCCATGTGAACGCATCACTAAAAAAGTGGAATAAATCAATGTAACACTTGAGAAGAAGGCAAGAGTACTTTTATACTCGAGTACATTTAGTTGAAACTACTTTCCTACTTGTAAGATTTTGGGTGCAGGACTTTAACTTGTATTTGAGTTTTATTTTAAATAGTTTTTTACTTTTACTTGAGTAAACAGGTAATCCTAATACTTCAGTATGAAGCGGCTCTGTTTCATCTCACCTGTGCTCGTGTTACAGGTGAGCCTGGACCTGTTTCCTGTTTACAAAGCACCGATCACAACACAGCCTGTTTTGAAAACATGGCAGCGATCAATGAGCTGAAAGGTCGACTCTCGAGGGGGAAACAAAGGAGAAACATGTCCGAGTCCTGATGACGCAGCAGAGGACGAGACCAAGACGCTCAGTTTGTTTTTTGTTCGTTTTCGAGACGCAATTACAAGGAAGTTTTAAAATGTGGTTCCCTCTTGATTGATTAATTGATTGCATAAAAAATAAAATGAATGATTAAACATGGAGGAGTGCAGATGATGCATTAGTAGTGTTAGTCTTAAACCTGAATGTTGATGTGAGAGCTTCACATTGACCTCAGAGGTCTTTAGCTGAGAGCTGCGGTTTGTGATTATCAACTAGATTACATGAGAATTTACACTTAACGAGGTGAAAAAGTGATTTTCTAGAGAGAAAAGTGTGAATCTCTCAGAACTCCTTTTAAAAGAGCTGAGTGGGAGAGTCAGTGGAAATGATTTGTGGTCCGAGCCGTCATGATTAAAACATCTCTGATGTGGTTTGTGTGTCCACAGATGTGTGTGTTTGTGCTGTTACAGCTGATTTCTACAAGCATCCTAAACGGACAGGAAGAGTTCAGTCTTCAAGGAAAAGATTTTTTGATATAGAGATTTTTTTCTGACATTAAATTTCATTTTCAGTTTTCGTAGTTGCCCCTTCAATCGTCCTCCAACGTGAAGTTTTTCTGCTCTGAAAGCGAAACAAATGTTTGTCAGATTGAATGAGACCGAAATGAAAACTGACTCATCTGAAGCGTCAGAGCGAAGAAGAAAACTGCCACATCTGCCTCATCTGGATGCTGTCATGTTTGACTAATCCCTTTTTTCCTGCTTGAACATTAACAGTTTACATGCAGCAGCTTCACACAAGTAAACTGTGTACAGAGACGCTCACAGAGACGCGCTGACTGACGGCTCAGACTTCCTCCCTCGTGTCGGGGTCGTCACTGAGGCTGACAGCTTCCTTTTCCCCTAATCTGCCCGGTAACTAACACCCCCGAGTTTTTCCTGTGAAGCCTCAGTCATTGACACCTACAAACCGATCAGACCGACGGGTTTCATGAACCTGACGCAGCCTCGTTTCAACACTGAGCCACGACGACAGCGGAAAAAGTATTCACATATTTTACTCGAGTAAAAGTAGTTTTACTGCATCGTGAAACACTTTGTTACAAATTAAAGTCCTGCACTCTAAAATCACACTTTACAGCAACAGTATTAGCATCAAAACATGAAATGAAAGCACTTGAGGTAAAGAATGGTCCATTTTAGATATTATAATATTGGATTATAGAGTTATTTATGCATTAATGTGTTCATCACTCAAACGTTGCAGCTGCTAAAGGTGGAGCTGATTTCTATTATTGTTATTTCACAGGGCAGTTTAATCCATGATAACAGGTCATGACTAATTCATTGATTAAAAGTTGCATTAATTACTTAAAGCTCCTCACTGAGGCTATAAAATAAAAATAAAAGCAGTGGAGTAAAAACTACCTTATTTGCCTCAGAAATGTAAGTTCAGAGTGGGATGAACCCAGTAAATGTGAACAACCTGGTGTCACAACCAGATGTGGACACAACTGGACAGCTGGAGGAGGCGGTGAGTTCAGGGAAGCTGCGGCACATCGGCGTCAGTTTGCGAGGGCCACGAGAGGAGGGACTCAGGAGAAATCCTTCAGGTACAAACTCCTCGGTTAAAGAGTGAAAGGACGAGAGATCGCAGCCCTGAAGAGCAGCTGCAGAAGTTTCCCCGTCGGATCAACATGATGGTTTTTGTCAGATTTGGACAAAAGAAACAAGAAGCTGAAGGATGAAGGAGGCAGAACGAGTCTCCTGCTGGAAACTGAGCGAAGCTGCTCTGCAGTCTGTTGGTAGCAGATACTTCTGTATCTGTTGTCAGGGAGAACAGGCCGTCTCTTAATATCCTTTGTTACCTCGTAAGGTAACACAGGAATGCTCCCCAACAGGTGTTTGTCACAAGAATTTCCACACCTGTTCTTGATTTATAATTCCACCTTAAACCTTTTACGTCCGTCCACCCACACAGGATCGACAAGGTGAGACTATTTAAAAAGTGTCGCAGATCTGAAAGTACAGGAGGATGATTGATGACGGACGAAGAGATCGTTTAAGTTATTTGATCGAATCTTCTGAGAATCACAAACGTTTTTACAAAAAATTGATGGTTTTCGTTCCAAAAGTTGTTGAGATTTTTCTGTTCGGACCAAAGTGGCGAACCGACCGACAACATTCACATCTTCATGGCCAAAATTACAAAAGTCCTACAATAAAAAATGTACTTAAATTAAAAGTAAAAAATATTGTAATAATGTACTTTAGTTGTCATTTGAGTCATTTGACTGTCGCAGCTGGTTGAAGGGAGTTAATTTTACTATTTTAAACAGATTGTTTGTCATATTGTTTGAATTTGAACCAGTGGATCAGTTGGTTCATGATCATATGTTTCCTCATGGGTAAATTTACGAAGGTCACTGCAGTTACTTTCCGTTTGGAAAGTACCACTAACTAGTTACTTTCCATTTGGGTCATAATAAAGGAAAAACCAATAGATAAGAATGATGTTATGAGAAACTACACCAGCAGATGAGCTTCGGATCGTTATGATTCATCATTTCGACAAGTAAAGGAGAAGTTTGAGCTCAAACTGGGTCTCAGAAGAAGGACGGTGTCGATACAGATTTGTCTGATGAACAAACAAAGCTTGAATTTTAAAGTTAGAATTTAAATTTAACATGTAAAGATTGTTAAAAGGAGTGAAAATGAAAGCACTTAAACTGGATCTGAGCTGTTTCTTCAAAGACACATGTGAAAGTTAATACCTGCTAAAAGGACTCAGTGTGTCTGACCCTGTAAAACACACACACACTCACACTCACACACACACAGGATAAAGTGGCCAAAAGAGTGAGAGAAGAGAGAGAACGGAGAGAAGAGAGGAGGAGCCAGCTCTCTGGATGTAAGATAGACAGATAGGAGGTCTCTTCCTGAGTCGAGCTCTTTGCTCTGTTGCTCTGTTTTCTGCTTCCTTCACTCCAGAACTATGGACTAAACCTGCTCACAAGTTTTTTCTCTTTAAGCAAAATTTGAGCCACATTTGAAGGTAAGAAAGCAGTTTTTTTTTCTTGCATATTTTGACTTGACTTCTCATTTTTCATCGGCCTGTTTCCCCTCTCTGAGCTCTGCATACAGAGAGTGTGTGAGGCTGTAATTCACTACCTGTCTTTGCTCACTGAAACTGTAAATATAAAAGACTCATTTCTAGAAACCCACACACTTAGATTTAGCTGTGTGTTTCTGAGCTTCAAGTGTTTGCATGTTTTTGCTGCCAAAACTTGGATTTAAAGAACACATTTGCTCAGTGAGGAGGGTTTTTTTTTTTGCTGAGGAGCTGTAAAATGCCTGGTATGCAGCTGCTGCATTCAGGTCCCTGCATGTGGACGCACAGATGAAGCTCTGATACGCCTTCCCTCTCTGTGGTCTTTGCAAAAATTCTTTTGTGCTGAAGCAAAAAAGGGGCTTGGACTCGAGTTAAACTCATTTACCGGACACGAGGCCCCCTGCGTGCCAAGTTCAAAACCCCACTCACATCACGTTCACACAGTGCAAACACAGCGTTCGTTTTTACAGGATTTTTTCTGTTTTCCTTCCTCCTCTGCTGTGTGGGATAAATTTCCCCACAAGTTAAATGAATTACTGTTTATTGATCACTAAAGTCTGTATGAGGCTGGTTTTGCTGTGACCCGACGTCCTCTGGGTGTCAATTATAGTTCCTTCTCCTTTTCTGTAAGCCAAAAAAAAAAAGAGTCCAACTTCGAAACACAAGATGACGTTGTAACCTGGTTCCACATTTAGAGTTTTTTCAATTTATAATTATGAAAAACTTTTAAATGTGACAGTTTCTAAACTAAACTGTAAATTACTTTAAAATACATGAACTGAAATTATCATTTTACTGTCAAACTTGAAATAGAAAAACGCTGCTGACGGTAACTGAAGTCAGACTTGCATGAGTTCAACTGCATCTTGATGAACAATGCAGCGTCATGCATGAAGACCTCAGCTTCACTGTTGTCATTGTGTTTGATATGTAAAAGCTGTTTCAAAGTTCACTCTGGAGTGTTTACACTGGCCGAGCCGCCGCTCCTGAAGGGAACGCACTTCCTTCTTTCTGCAGGAACATTTCCAAAGTATTGCACACTTGATTTAAATATCATGACTACAGGAAACTCAACAGCTGTTCCAGATCAGATTAAGGTGTATTTTATAAAACGAGTCTGATTGTAGCCGATAACGCAGAGTGTTACAAGTGTGACACAACAGCTGCTCTCAAAAGAAAACGAGCCGACTGATGATAAGTCTCAAAACAAATATAAATCATATAAATAGGTTTTCATTTTGAATTAGATTTGACGTTTCTCTTAAAAACAAACTTGAATTCACTGATTTGGAGTCGTGGATCTAAAAGAAAAAGGCGTCATTCAGCTTTTCATTTCCCTCAGTTTTGACAAGTTGGTGTTTTTTTTAGACTCTGGTAGAAGTGTCGACCGTCCCATCAGACAGGAGGAAACAGTTGCACATAGCGTTGCACCAGCACCTTTTCACACTCAGAGACACCCTGCGTTTCTCAGCAACCGTTTTAACAAGCACATTTAAAACTTATACAAATATTTGTCCCGTTAAACCTCCAAACACAGGAGGAAGTTGCCCTTTTAATGCACCACAAGAGATGGAAAGATTTAACAGCATCTGACATCCGGCCGTGTTGGTGAGGATGAAGATGATGTTTATAAAAAAAAGGGTTTGATTACAGACAGGAAGGCTGGTTAAAGACAGACTGACGTCACCAGGGTCTGTTATCGCTCATCGATGATCAAAAAACAGCAACAAGCTGTTAATTTCTTGGTCACAAAAAAGGGCACAGACCTCATTCAACTAACTACCATCCATTTTTAAACATCAAATAACTTTAAACTTATCAGAAAAATTAGCTCTTTAATAAAACACCAGCATGAACAGAAGTGATTAAAGGACAGAAACCATCTTTAGATTCATTTAATTTAATCCACACTTTGATTATTTCAGTTTGGCCTTCTTTTCTGCTAATACTGAGGGCAGGATTCATGACCAATACTGCAACTGGACACCAGGGGGCGACTGAAATAATTTGGCTTCATGTTCAAGGGGCCATCATGTCTTCTATACTTTTATATCCAACAGTTTCTGTAAATTTCCGAGGCTCCTGAGCTCTTAAATGCTCCACAATGTTCATTAGCTTCTTGCTAACTTCATCTGCAAGCTGTTTGGTGTTGAGTTTGTGGTGAAAAGTCTGTTTCAAAGTCAGAAAACAAACCAACAGAGAAAAACAAAACCAAAACAATAAAAAAAAAGTGTTAATCTATAAAGTAAAACAATGAGCCAAAAGAAGCTGACATGCTTCACAGAGCTGAGAGGAACTGAACTCCTGTGATGTGTTTCATTGTTTGTTTCAAAATAAAAGCTCCATTAAAAGCTCTCGTCTTTCTGCAGATGAGCGACCAGGACAGCAGCGCCTCTGCGTCTCTAACAGACGGAGAGTTTGAGGGAGAGATGGATGAGGAGATGGACGGAGAGGTGGAGGGCGAGGGACAGAAAGAGGAAACGCAGAGCGACAGCCCGGCGCCGAGTCTGTCCAGCTTCTCCTCGTCTCTGCGCGCCGTCATACGCATCAAGCAGAAGTACCAGGCCATGAAGAAGCGGCGTCAGGAACTGGCCCTCGGGCTGGGAGGGGCCGCCTCGCTCACAGGGGCCCCCATGAGAACCAGCCCCAAGATCTTCACATTCGACGGACTCACCCCTTCCTCCTTCCCGGCCCTGTCGTCCTCCGTCCCTCAGAAGAAGAAGAGACGAAGGAGGAAACGGGTGTTGTTTCCCAACAGCGGGGGGCGCAGGGCCCCTCCAAAACAAGAGCCCAGCAGAGCCAAATACTGCCTGTACCTGCTTTTTGCCATCGTCTTCCTCCAGGTAACCATAAAACACCTGAACACAACACAACCCTGTCATGCAGCAGCTGCTTTAGTGTACCTCAAACCCACGGAGAAGCACTCTTCACAATAAAGTGAAATAAATTTCATTTTATTTCCAAGTTAAGAAACAATTTTAGATTTTTTTTATGCAACGATTTAAAATAAAATCAATTTGCCTCCTCGGTGTCCAGTAATACTGAAAACACTGTGGGCGAGGAGTTCGTATTGGCATCCACTCCTACGCAGGTATGCAGAGTGTAAATTTAGACCGGACTGAACGTGCTCGGTCATGTCAGTGTTTATTCAAAGCTAGAAATAGAAATGCTCTGTCATTCAGGCCGCAGGTGAGCCTTGTGTCATCACTAACCATAAGAAAACCATTCAATGAAGACACGTTTACACCTTTTGCCCTTTGAAAAGGTTCAGTGTGCAGGATTAAGAGGGATCTGCGGGTAGAAAGAGGATATAATATTCCTAAGTATGTTTTTATTGGTGTGTTTTCACCTGTAAAACGAGATTTATTGTGTTTTCATTGCCTCATATGAAACTCTTCAATAAAAGCCCACAGCAGATAAACCAAACACGGCTCTGCGGAGGGTCTTTGAGTTTTTGAGAGTTTCACTGCCACCACAGGTTTATATATTCAGATGGTTTTTAGCTTGAACTTTGCAGCTGGATGTCATGAACTCCTTCACAGTGGATCTTAAATCCAGCTGTGGCTCTTTCATGTCATGTGGCTCCCTCAGCATTTCCAATCTTTTTTTTTTTTTGCATATTATTTTTTTTAAAGGATTACAGATTAGAAGACTGCTTTGCAAAAGTAAACAAAGTGCCTGGCAGGGCATGACAGGGAAAAATAAAGATGATATTTCAAATCGTCCCCTTTGCACCTCGATGTCTCTTCGGTTTTTGGCCTTTTGTCAACGAGATTTTATCATTGAAGACCTGTGCTTCACATCAATACATCATGTAAATTCTAGGTACAATCTTGTTTTCTCTTTGTTACGTTTAACTGTCAGTGACTTTCGAGATTTGCAGATTGAAATTCAACAGAAGTTATTTAGTGTTTTTTTCTGTCACTGTTTCCGAAGTTTATTGTAGGCTGTTTACGATTATAATGTAATATTGATCTGCGCCACAATTACGTTCTTTCATCATATTCTGATTATCTGCCGCCTGTTTTACGTCCAGGTGTACAACGCCATCGAGAACCTTGATGACCACGTCCTCAGGTATGACCTGGAGGGTCTGGAGAAGACTCTGAGGCGGGAGGTGTTCGGGCAGCAGGGGGCGGTGGAGGGTCTGCTCTCCCACCTGAAGGACTACCTGTCCACCTACGTCCACAACAAGCCGCTGGTGGTGTCCCTGCACGGCCCCAGCGGGGTGGGCAAGAGCCACCTGGGACGCCTCCTGGCCGGACACTTCCGCTCGGTGGTGGGGGAGACGCTGGTGCTGCAGTACTACGTCCTCCACCACTGCCCCCAGGAGGCCAACGCCATGCAGTGCGCCAGTGAACTCTCCACTCTCATATCAGACATGGTCGAACGAGCCGAGGAGGAGGAGAAGATCCCGCTCTTCATCTTCGACGAGGCCGAGCACATGCACAAGGAGATCCTGGACGCGCTGTGGCAACTCGTCGCCTCCACAAAGTCCAACGAATATCTGAATGCCATCTACCTGTTCCTGAGCAACCTGGGCCACGCTCACATCACCAAACATATGCTCTACAACTCCTCAAGTATTTCTATGGCAATGTCAGCGTCCGGTCGTCACAGCAACCTCGTAAAAGAGCTCACTCCGATTTTACGCAACACTCTGGAGAAGCTCCACCTGCTGTGGACGGAGGCTGACATCTTACCTCTGGGCCTCTTGGAGAGAGGTCATGTGATGGAGTGCTTCCTGGAGGAAATCACTCGAGAGGGATTCTACCCGGATCATACCAACATCGAGCGTCTCGCAGGGGAGATTCAATATTACCCCGAGGTAGGGGGGCATCAATATTCTCAGACAGGCTGCAAACAAGTGGTGGCCAAGGTCAATCTGCTGTGAAATCCACTGCAGGAAATGTTTTGGATGTTTCACATACTTTAAACCATGAAGAAACGGCGTGAGAGAAGCGAATGAGGTGTGTATGTTTATGAAACTCGAATGACACAAATCAGACGTAGAACTTTCGAAAGAAGTTTTGAAAGTCTGACAAAAAAGAGAAGTTTGTTCACAGACACTGAAGATGTTCGGCTCTGTTGCGGTAAAAGGTGTGATTCCATGAAGAGGTTTAAAAAAAAACAAAAAAAACGCGCAGTCCACAAACAGCCATAAAAGATTTCAGTTTATATGAAAACAAAGTGGTATCTCGCCTAAAAGTTCTGATTTATTTAACCAGATTTTGAGAAATCTATGCTGCTCAACAGGGTTTTTCAGGGACTGTCTTTTGGTTAAAATGAAAACTGTTGACAGTTGATTATCCAGAACGATGGGGACGTTGTTTCTGAAAAGACACACTGCTAATGACCTTAGCTATGCTAGCTGCAAGTTGCTTGGGATGGCAGTGTTGTTCGGCCAGACAGTCGAGCCACCACTTTGGTCCAGACTGAAACTCATCAGTCACAATTGGCATCAGAGCTCTAAAGACATTAACGGTCCCCTGATGATGAATGTAACCGGGTTTGGTGATCATCTAACTGTTAACTTAGTGCCAGCATGAGGTTAGTATTTCTGCTTTTGGTTGAATGTTCTTAGATTAACTGGATAGATTGTCTAAACATTTATCGAAATGTTGTTCATGTTCTTTTCAGAGCTAACTAGTTTTAGAGATCCTTTAATTTGTCATGGAGTGCAGTCGATATCTGCCTTAACTGTACTTTGCTTCTTATGATAATTGATAAATTTAGCATACTAACACACTAAGCTATTCTGAACGTGGCATTTGACCATGTTCGCATGCTGATGTTAGCATTGAGCCCAAATAGCTGCACAGCCTCTCAAACTTTGGCTGGAGACTTTTTCTTATTGTAAAATATTTCTTTTTCCATGATCTGCACATGAAATTGCATTCACCCACCTGTTATTAAATACAGTGTATTACCCTGTGGATATACTTAGATAATTTACTACATAATAACTTTAAGTTAATAATATTTAAGCTAGTGATTCTGCTTTGGAACTTAAGATTAAAAGTTGCAAGTTGTTTTTGACCTGATGAGATTCAATGAGCCATTAATGTTTATTTCTTGTACTTTGTTTATATTGCTAATATGAACTTTATGTGTAGTAAATGCATTGAAATTAAAGATATTAAGGTTTTACAAGAA
>JAPZDY010000011.1:19085406-19097092 GCA_029783645.1 Ctenochaetus hawaiiensis
GGAAGGGAGGTGATGTGGGCAGAAAGCATCTGGAAATGACAAAAGCTTGTAAAAGAACTTAAAAAAAGTATGTTCTCACCACTCCACTCTGTGATTTGGTCTTGAGGTCGAGTTTCACAACACCAAAGCCTGGTGGATTTCAAAAGACAGAAGTCTTTGTTAGCGGTCAGTGTGGAAGATGAAGCAAAACATACAAGATTTAAAGGAACAGTTCTCTCATCCAGTTTCTCACTGACTGTTTTATTAGATAATTTTCTTATAAAATGTAATACCTGTCTCTTTAACATGAAGCCAGGGTCAGGTGATGATTGTCATTAGCGTGATTAGCATAAAGTTCAGAATATTATTTCCCATAAAACCAAAAGTTATTATTTTCCCATTTCAGCTTTTGTATGTTTAAACACAAGAAGTCAAATGTGTTCATTAGTGCACTTTTAAAGATGCCTGCAAAAATCTTTAGACAAAGTAGGTTTAGCTGTTTCCAGTCTTTATGCTAAGCTAAGCTAACTGTTTCCTAGATACTTTGCATTTACAGAAAGAGCAGTTTTCTCATCTGACTCTGAGTTTTTCCAAAAGTATTCCTTTAATTCACAGAGTCTGAAACAACATGCTCACCGCATGTTTGGTTCGATAAATAAATGTAACGATTAATCTTCTGATATGTTGAAGGACAAAGTCTTGTCAATAAAAAATTAAAACTATTGCAAAACATGACTCCCATCTACTGGAGCTAAATATTTGCATTTTCTTTTCTTCTCTGAAACTTTGACTACACTGCTGTTTCTTCATTTTCCATGCAGAAGATAAACAGGAAGGAAACTATGAGTTTTATGTGTGAACTGGGATTTTTCACCTCAACAAGCATCTCTGTTTTAAATCTGCCTGTCGGCTCTTTCTTCACCGTAATGACTCCAGCTGGACTCAACAGATGTGTGAATCTGAGCGTTACATTGTCCGGTGTTCAAACTCCGATTGGGCAACGAGACAAAATAGTGTAAGAAAACCACAACTTGTCAAAACACCAGAGATTTAAAGCATCTACACCGTGGGAACTCTCCAGGGCTGCAACTTCCAAGAACCTCACTATCAAGTTAATCTGTCAGTTATTTTCTTAATCTATTGATCATCGTTTGAACCAAAATATCTTGAAATTATGAACTATGACTTTGACATGTTGACATCTTCAAGAATTCTAAACCAAAAAGTTTTCAGTTAATCAGGTCTTTCTTGAGAATTTCACAACAAAAAGTATTATTTGGTTATCAAAATAGTTGCCAGTTCGTTTTTAGCTAACTGATGATACAAATAATCCATATAACTCTAATGCATTATAATATTGCATTGCATTTTCATGACTGTTTTACTTTAACTTGATATTTGTATCAATATGTGAAGACCCTTAATTAGTATTTTATAAGCTAGATTGGGTTTTAAAACTCACATTTCTGTTTGGTTAATTTGCCTTTAAATGATTCCACAGTTGATTTTTCACTTTAATGTTTTGTGTAAAAAATGTATGTAGGTGTTGAGCTTTAACAGTTCAGGTAATTTAATCCATGCCACCAACTCCTGGCTTTAGCACTATATAAAAAAAAACATGATCATTCTTGATGCCATTTCAAACATTACATACCTACTTTAAAGCCAGATACTCACATTTATTTTTGTTTTTTTTGATGGATTGCTTGTTTTATTTGTTTTGCAGATGCCACACTGCCACAAATATTAAATTGTTTTCATCATTTTTTTAATATAATCTGCCACAGAAAATGAGTCTAACAGTTAAAACCCGTGTGTTATGAATTCCTAACAGTTAATAATTTACCTTTTCAGCTAAAATGTTACTCACCATAGCCCTTGCTGAATATATCCTTGGCAGCCTTGCCCAGGTCTGAGTATGCAGGAGGGACAGCCATTGTGCTGGAGAGGATAAAGTCAGGAATGTGATCAGTGCCTGCAGACTCTCTGTTTGAGCCACATTGTTCAGGCTGAAACACATTTTTTTTTAACTTTTTATAAAACAGGTTGCACTAACTGAACACTTCAATTTCTTATCACTAAATTTTACATCCTCCCTCAAATTCTCATATGAGGCCCCCATGATGGTGCACACTCAGGATGAAGACAGGCAGTGGTAGAAGTCAATGGAGGTTTGTTATATGCACAAACAATGCAGTAACTGTCATATAACTGAGGAGGCAAGAGTGCCCATGAGCTCCAGCAGAAGGGAACAAGCTGTTCCCTCGGAGGCTGCTGGGAAACCAACAACAAATGGACTCTGCTTCCGACTGAACTGACAAGCTAGCAGGGCAGCTAAAAAGTCAAGGAAGAACTGCATCACAGCAATAAATGTGGTCCCGAATATGAGCACAAATGTATATAATAATACAGGAGACAGCTAAGCTAGCAGGTGTTACAAAATCTGAACAAAAGGCTCTCAACATATCCCAAGGTTGTAAAAAAAATGGCCCTCATCCTAATGATGCTGCAGCTAATACAAATGCACACAGTTACTGAAAATGTGTCCACTACTATGAGAAAATCAAGCTTAGATAAACTCCCAAGTAAACAATGCTAAAAGACTGATGGTCGGTGCTACTACTCGGGACAAAGGACAACAGATGGGCCGGTGACAGAGGTGTGTGGGGGTTTGTCAGCTAGCTAACGTTAGCTGCTGTGGGGAGCTGCAGTCACAAGCTATTGCAGCTAACTAGCAAGAAAATGATAAAGTTAAGACAAATGGACACTGGCTAACCAATTAGTTTATGTTCAACGTATTCTGACTGTCTCCCAAAACACACATACACACACTCAAACACACCCCCTTCGCAGCCAGTTAGCCACAAACCCAGCTGATAAAGTGGAAATATGCGAAGCTAACGTTATACTTTTAAATCTGTGCACAATCACACGGGATGCCTATCATCCAAGGATTAAACTGTGCATTACAAGGCTAAACATCATTACATAACGGACCAACCGTTAGCTAAATCGCTTAACATGCTATGTATGAGGCTAACCTTGGAGAGAGACGTAGTTACCGTTATGCAGCATTCAACAGCGTAAATTACCAGACAAGAATTATAGATTTAAACGCTATATTTGAGCATGGTTGGTATATTTTTATTCTCCTTACCAGTGCAAATGTGTTTGGAAGGGGAGTCTGCAAAGCCTGGAGTGTCCCTGGCGTGACGCTGCTGAGTGGATTGACAGCTAGCTTAGCTTAGCACTGTCTAAAAGGAGAAACGGGCACAATGAAGGAGACACACGGAGCATGCGCGGTGCCAGGCACGAAAACAAAGAGTCAATACGAAGGCAAGAGATGAATCCCACGGACACAACCTCTTCCAGTTTTACATAAATAACACATTTTTAAAACTTAAACATAGATGAATTGATCCCAACTTTAAGCAGAGAAACGGAAATGTTTTTTCTTTTTGTTTACATGAAACCTCTGGCCTCTGGAGCCAAGCGCAGGGGCCCCTGACCCCTGACCTGAGGGGGGATGGTTTGTCACAGAGGGACAAATATCATAAATCTGACATTTCTGTGTGAATGTGGCTCAATGCGAAATACAACAAAGGTTAATTATGAATGCAGGGAGCACTGGTTTCCAACATAACGGTCAGGGAACCTAAAAAGTTCCCCCAGAATTTGATTTTTTAATAGATGATCAAAGAGATAAAAACCAAAATAAACATATTTCTTTTATATTTTTTCTTACAATTTTCTAATATTGATTTATTTTTTCCTAAAATACAAATTTTAAAGAACAACAAGCCAAGAAAGGCTGGGAACTGCATGCCTAGAGTCCAAACTACTTTTGCTATGTATCGATAAAGGCCCAAAGACAACCTTGTATAGTCTTCTACATGATGTTGGCTGCTGAAGAATAGAGAGATAAATTAGGCAGTCTTGTATCTTTCTAAATTATTTCAGACTCTAAGTGAACTGATTTGTCACAGGATTTACTGGAGCTCATATTACTCACTTGCATTAATAATGGGCATGTGTAATATGGCCATATTAAGCTCTTGACAAAAGCATTAAAAAATCACTTACTCTTGGAGTTTTATGATGGACTATGTCTTATGGAAATCTTTTATGACAGACTGACATATTTTAAATTCATAATTCATCCCTCTTCTAATGAGTCAAACTGGATTAAGTTAATCAAATGAAAAAAAATTGTCTCCCTTTAGGCCACTAGGTGGAAACCAACAACAATTAACACTCCAACACTGCCAACACTCAGGTCTTCAAATCATCATGTAAGGGCTTCTCAAGCAGCATGCATTTCAGAGTAAACTGAACCGTTTTATGTTTGGGTTAAAATATTGATATTAGTAAATTTGAAATTGTGTTTTGATAATTTAAAAATCTATAAAAACCTTTAAAATCATCATCAATCAAGTGTTTGCAAGTAAGTCGCACATAATTTTGGTCACAAAAACAAAATGATGAATGTGTTGATGAATATAATATTAATATTGTACTGGGTGTAAAAAAGTAGTGAATTAAAAGTACATTCAAGTACTTCAAAATTATACTTGAGTCGCTACAGTTACTCAGGAAATGTAAGTTTCTGTTGATTTTGTTTTTCCTCTTCGCCTTTTTTTTTAACTATTGAAATAATAAAATTAAAAGTATTCATATGTATTTATTATAAGGGAGTGCGGTGAGAAATGTCGCCCCCTACAGTCGAAGTGTCGCATTTTAAAGTGGGCTGGATATTTTTTTTTTTTTTTTTTTTTTTTCCTCAAAACGAACTGACGAATGAGAGCTCTGCACGCGCCCCGCTCCGGTCCTCCTTAAATGTTTGTGACAAACATGGCGTGCCTCCGCGGGTCGGAGCGGGTCGGAGGGGGGGAGCGTGTGCGGCCGCGCCCCGCCCTGAATGAGCCCTGACTCGACGCTATCAGCCCGTCTGAGAGCCGCAGAGGGAACTCCGCTGTGAAAAGTACACAGACGTTATCAGCTCCGCAGGTCCAATGGTCAGTGTTTGCACCGCGACTCCCGCACTGAGCAGCCGGACTGCGTGAGGGCCTGAAGGCTGACGGGGTTTGCGGCACATCGAGCACATCCGTATTGATTAAAGAAAAAAAAAAAGTTAGGCCGGTGTATCGCAGTCATGTCCGGACAACCTAGATTCGTGAGCCCGTTTCAGAGACCTCAGTGTTTGGCTGCAGCAGCTCCTGCGGGGAAAGCCAAACTCACGCACCCTGGCAAAGCGATTCTGGCAGGTAAGAAAGTTTGCGTGCAGCAGGGTGAAGTTCCTCTGCAGAGACGCTCCCGCACTCAGAGCAGAGGCGGCTCTCAAACTTGTTTACAAGTTTTTACACTGATCCTGTGTGTGCAGATGTAACCGGAGGCCTTGGCTGCAGCTCTGTTTTCTCTAATAACACCGATAAATGTAAACTGTGCCATGTGCACTGCAGGCTGCAGAAAGTGAGCTGCAGGGTGATTACACTGAAGGAACACTGACTGTCCTCATAGTGAGAGTTAAAGACAACAAGATCCAGGTGAGAAAACGAGTTGATTTTAAACCAGATTCACAGTTAAACTCCTGCAGGTTGATGTAGCAACACTCGCCCTGGTGCTGGAGTTTGGACATCCTGCTGGGATCTGGGACCTTTAAACTTTGCACACAGATACTTTTCAAAAAAATCCTCGTCTGACATGAAACTGCCTGTCTGCACATTTATTAGTCAATCAATGACAGATGCTTAAACTTCAGCTTAGCTGTAATACGGGGCAATCATTGGAGGCAGCGTTGCACCATCAGCCGGATGTCAGAAACTGTTGACAGTCAAACTGCTGCAGACTCTCGGCTGCTGTCGATCACGTCTGAACCCTTAAAGCTCAGAATAAGTTCTCGTTCGTGTGTTTTCTGTACTCTGTGAGCGGTTCGGTGGGTGTTTTCGGTTGACCCGGTGCCCTTACACTGTGTGCTCAGAGGCCTCGGGTCTCCATGTTCGGCTGCACGAGCCACGATGACAAAGCACATTGCTCCATCCGCCTCTGCACACATTCACCTGGGTTTCAACATGCCTGTCGCACATCAGCTCAGCGTCTGATGCAAATGGACGTGAAATGTCACGAAGCTGTTAATCAGTGATGACCAGATCTGCATTAACACAAGTGGAGCTTGTGTGTTACTGTCCCAGACTGAACTGTCCCAGACTAAAGTTAGCGTGACATGTAAAAACAAGAAAACATCAGATGAACAAATGATGATGGCTCACTCATAATTGAACTAATATGTCGACAAAGCAACTGTCAGCAAGTTTCAAGAGAAAAACTAGATCACATGCCAAGGCTCAAACCACTAATCCGCACTGAAACAGGCAGCATTTATGTCCCTCTGCGGGTGAACTCCCTTTATTTTTGGCATTTCCCATAAAGTTTCTGCTAAAACACACAACACTAACAAAACAACACAGTTAAAGGAGTAGTTTCAACATTTAAAAGAGAAACTTATTCACTTTTCTGCAGGGATTTGGATTAGAAGATCGGTAAAACTTATATTTGTCTACTAGATTTACAAGTTAGCATCAGGAAACGGTTAACCTAGCTTAGCATAGAGACCAAAAACGCACCATTGCACTATGCACTATGAGGAGAAATGATATTATACACTTGTATTTTAAACAAACAAGAAATATATAGTGTTAACTTAAGAGGCTCTGGTTGGTATATTTTGTTAGCTTTACTTGTAGCTAGGCGAGCTGTTTCCAGTCTTTGTGCTACGCTAAGCTAACTGACTCCTGTAGCTTCAGCTAGAGGCATCAGAGTGATATCAGTCTCATTCAACTGTTGATACTAAAACGAAAGACTTTTTTTAAAAGTGTATCTTATCTAAATTTTATTAAGATACTTTTTATATAGACCTTATCTACACTTTATTTAGCTGCTAGCATAACTCCATCATGTAATTACCACAATAAACTAATAAACAATTCAAGCCTTGATCATCAAAACATAAACAGGACTTACAAAGGTGTACAAAAGTTAACTGGTGGCTTAAAAAGCCTTTTTTTTTATCAGATATTCAAACTGCAGACAAAATAAAGTAACATTAGCAACGTAGCTATAATTGTCATCATTCACACCGGTGTTTTTCCTGCTATGATTAAGCCTTAATGCCCTTTGTTTTAGAGAACTGATGCCATGGATATTTATAATGACGTTTTTTTAAGACAGGGGACTTTTAGAGCTTCACAGGTGTTGCAAGTTTTCATACATGTTGGACTGAATGAACTGGTTCTGTGTCTCTTTCCAGCTTGAATACTGGGACGTTCTGCAGGTACTGCACAGAAGATTGTTTGCAGATGGTGATGTGGACTGTTTTTTGTTTGTTTTATTTTTTGATCCAAGCTTAATTTGTAGGTACAGCCACCGCCTCAGAGCCAGCCTCTAACCAAAGAATGCCCGGGTGTGTCATTACCAGCACTTTTAGGGCCACTGTTTAGGTTACCGAAATGCACTTGATGTTTTAGCAAAAATAATGGTTTGTTAGCCTGTAATCTGTGATTGCACATGCACGAGTAGCCTGACTTGCATGTGAGTGTAGTCCAGAGCCACTGGTGTGTTTGGATTCCTGCATGTTGAAAGCATGAACAAAGAGCCTCTTTTTATGTGAGAAAAACTTACATCTACTGTTCACATTCCTCCGTTTTTTTCAGAACTGCTGAAAAAAAATAACCATTTATTGCAACTTGAGACGTGTGTGAGCTTTTGTGATGGAGTTGTTTGTTGTCAGGCTGGTTTCAGTAGAAGCAGGGATGTTTGTCAGTCATGTTAATTCATCAATACACCTGTACATGTCCATTTGTGCATATGTGAAGCACTTCCTCCAATCTGAATGCAAAAAGTTAGTAAAAATAGAACAATGAAGTTTTCTTGGTGTCCACAGCTTTCTGTGTTCGTGTCTGTTCGGGAGTATAATCTGAGGGTTGGACTCCTTCTGGTCTTATTTCAGTATGTTCTCTTACCGACCACAGGATGGTGAAAAGACAAGCACTGCTTATTGACTGTCAGGCTGAACAAACCACCATTTATAAAGCCCTACAGTCCTGTTAGACACTCTTTCTGTCCATACTGGTCAGTGATGTTCCCTGTCAGGATGGTCTTGGTGGTGCAGAAGTAAAACATTCCTCAGTTTTTTGGGGGGGATACGCAGAATTTCCTCAAGTTTCTGAGGTGAAACAGTCTCTGCCTTGTTCTCTCTCAGCAGTGAGTCAGCATGCAAAGCCCATGTCAGGCCCTCTGTGATGTGGACATGTTGATGTTGAGAGTGTGTTCTGTCCAAAGTCCACTATCAGCTCCTTAATCTTGCTGACGTTCAGAAGTTGCTTGTTGTTCAGACACCTGTGGGTCAGGTCCTCCTCTTTCCTCAGGCAGATTTTTCCATTGGTACTTTTTAAAAAGAGATTCTACAATATGGCTTTTTGTTTTTACACTGAACCGAACAACTGCAGTGTAACGCAGCCTAAGTGTGTGATTTTTAGATATCATATCGGAGTTGCAGAACCTCAAGAGCCACAACAGTCGCACCTGTAAAACAACATTATTGGTTTTAAGCGTTACTCATAACATATCAATCCGGCAGCGCTTCCTAGACAAACAGCACAATCTGCTCGGAGGGCAAGAAGCTCCTGGACCTTGTTGTTCCCTGAATTTGCAGACATTTTTTTGCTGTTTTTCTCACAGATGCTAGCTGCCTTTTTAATCTTCTGTTGGTTGGTTTTACACTTAACACATTGTTGAAATATCCCACCCAGGTCTCATCATTTAATGGTGCTGCCACCTCTGCTGCCGGCTCAGAGGTGGAGCAACAATGACCTCCTCGATTCCACCTTTGCACTTTTTGTACAGAACAGTTGGACGGAAAAATTGGGCAATATTTTAGTCATGGACGGACTGTGATCAGGCCAACCACAGCTGTGTCGTCAGCAAACTTGATGATGGTGTTGAAACTGAAAGCAGCAGCTCAGTCGTGTATGTACAGATTGTACAGCAGGGGGCTCAGTACGCTGCCTTGGTGTGCTCCGGTTTAATAAGTGAAGGTGGAATAAGCGTATCTGCCCACTGTCACCACCTGGGGTCACCACCTGTAAGGAAGTCAAGAAACTACATGTATGAGATTTGTTTTATCCCAATTCTTTGTGCTTTGTGGCGAGTCTATAGCAGTCCTCACATAGATCCCCCCTCTGGCCAGGTGAGACAGGCTGGTGTGGAGGACGTGTGGCATGGCATCTGTTTTTGATAGTTTTGGACAGAAGACAGACTGTGGGTTCAGTGTGTCGGTGAACGTGGACCAGATGTGATCCTTGACCAGCCGTCCAAAGCACCTCATCAACATGCGTCACAGTTTGTTTACATTCTCTGACCTCAGCACGATGGCCGCATGGTCGCTCCTCCTGACGTGGGCGACGATTTTACTCTTTAACTGCTTTTGGATGATGTCCAGCACTGATCCAGAGGTTTATTGACCTTGTGGTGCAGTCAACATGTTGATGGAAGTCAGACAGAACTTGTTAAGGTCGTCTGATCAAAGTCTCCTGCACTGATGAGCGCTGACTCACCTGTGGTGGGATGCAAACTGCTCTGATAATGACTAAAATAAAACTCAGTCCCTTTTATTTGATGGCAATGACTTCAGATCAGATGAGCAGAAACAGGAAGGCATTTCAATGTTCCCACAGTCACAACAATCTTTATTTACCATCAAGTAGAATAACAAAAGAGTGGAATAACTTGTCAAACTTGCACAGCTGTTTTATTAGAAACTGTCCACCTTAAATTCCTTTCATACAAAGTTTTCTGTGCTGTGTTTCATGCAAACATGTCCCTTTGGGCTTGTAGGAGTCAGAGTGCTGCAGGCAGATGTGTGAACAGTTTGTGCTCTGAGGACTCCGAAGGCTTCACACACCCCCCTGAGCTGGAGTGAAACCAGGGGGAGTAACTGTAGGCAGAATCACACTGAGTCCAGACAGCCAATCAGCTGCCGGGCTGCATGTTTGCTGTCGAACGGCAGATGTGTCACAACCAGGGTTTAAGGTGGAACTGCTCAGATCAGTGGGTGGAATACTGTATCTGGTGTGCATGCAACAGTGTCACCACAGCGATGACTTAAACCCTGACGATTTCTAACAGGCAGCTCGTCTCTTAAATGTGTTTTTATCATGTCCCACGTTTTGTGAATCACTTTGTGTTGCTTGTTTTGTGTGAAATGTGCTATAAAAATAAAGTTTTCATCAAAATCATAATCGTTTATGAAAAATTAGCTTAACGTGCAAGACAGTGTACACAATTTGGTGTGATTAAATTTGCTGTTTGTGACTGTAAAAGTATAAAATTTTAGATATAATTAGATTATTTATTACTGTTTTATAGTTAACAATTTTCCAAGAAGCTTACTTTGCTAATTTGCATGTGAAAAGTAGATTAGAAAAAGAAAAACTACATTTTTTATATTAGAACCTGGTTGTTGTGTTTGTCGTGTTGTTGCATTTTGACAGATTAATACGTGTTTCCGCCTGAAATGCACTCATACACTTCTTCTCCTGTAACATCAGTCTGTGTTTAACGGAGTGTGTTCGCTGTTGTTTCAGGTGGGATAGCAGGAGGTATAGAGATTTGCATCACATTCCCCACAGAGTACGTTAAAACACAGCTGCAGCTCGATGAGAAGGCGAATCCTCCCAAATACAAAGGAATCGGTGAGTTTACGTCCGTTTTTTTTACTTTTTAATTCCACTTTGTGATCTGATAAAAACAGATCTCAATGTAAAACTGTGCAGATCGACAACTCTGCAAACTACAAACTTAAGACTAAACATACAGTCAAATTAGTTAAAACATAATATTATCGCTGCAAAGGTAGAAAGTAAACATATTAGACTGTAACATTACATGTGGTCTCGTCACACTGCCTCTTGTATCACACACAAACACAACATAATGGAGTGTGAGCTGTTCAGATTCCTGCTTCAGTCCGCAGCGAGTGGAGACATTGTGTTCTTGCAGGTTCAGGTGCAAACATTAACCAGCAGATGTGTGTGTTTGCACAGCGAGTTAGTCTCTGTTATCTGTTCGATGGCAGCTTGTGAACTTTGGCATAGACGTTGTTTATCTACTGAAACCTGAAGTGCTGTCGATTTCTGGCTGCAAGAACCCAGAAGTTATCTGACGTCTCCTCTTCACAACTTCACATGCACGCCAACGTTTTGATTAAATAAAAAGCAGATACTGATTTTTCTGACCTCTCCTGGCAGAAATCTTTTGATTCTGGTTCAATAAATCAGTGTTTTGTGAGCTGCTCTTCTTCTCCTCTGTAGTTGACTGTGTGAAGCAGACGGTGAACGGTCATGGGGTCAGAGGTCTTTACAGGGGGCTGAGCTCGCTGCTCTACGGCTCCATACCCAAAGCAGCCGTCAGGTACTTCAACCCTCCAACATCACACTCACGTGAACCTGCAAACACACACTTACAGATTAAAGAACACAAGTTAATGATGTAAATCCATGATGGTGTCAGGAGAGGGTGATATGTGGATTTTTTTTCTGTTTTCGGACATTTTGCACGTTAAATTACCAACGTTGTCATCAAAGCTATGACCAGATTAATAGCTAATAAAAGAATTTATAAGTCACCTGTGAGAAGAAGAGCCACCACTACTTTC
>JAPZDY010000011.1:19097192-19110195 GCA_029783645.1 Ctenochaetus hawaiiensis
ATTTTGCATGTTAAATTACCAACATTGTCATCAAAGCTATGACCAGATTAATAGCTAATATAAGAATTTATAAGTCACTTGTGAGAACAAGAGCCACGACTACTTTCTGCTTCTCAAAATTAATGTCAGATTCAAGGTTCCTAAAGCCCAAACTGAAATTTTAAATTTCCTGTTTTGTCCAAACCTCAAAATATTCATTTTTTTAATCACGTGAAGAAAAGAAAAGTTCTGAAATTGAATTATTGAATAGTTACAGTGAATTATTTTTCTGTTAGCTGGCTAAGCTTTCCTGATTGAATCAGCAATTTTTGGGTTGCCAGGTTGTAAAATAAACAAAAACAAAATAAAAATGTGGTATTTATTCAGTGAATGTTTATGAATCACGTAGTTATAAACCATCTAGTTTATAAAGTTTTAAACTTAACAAGGCTTTGATGGTAACTGTAGTAAATTATTAACGGTTCAACTATGTAAAGGGATTTTTCCCAACCTGGCAACCCAAAAATTGTGGTTTTTAATGGATTATAACTGATTGATAAAGCCTGAGTTATGTTTTAACCTTCAGTAAAGCCTCTGCTGGAGGTTTTTCCTGGTTGATTTTCTCTTGTGACTCATTAGTCTTTTCTTTTTTTCTCTTCGTTAACTTCTGCAGGTTCGGGGTGTTTGAGTTCCTCAGTAATAAGATGCGAGATGAAAGCGGTAAATTAGACAGCAAGCGTGGTTTCCTCTGTGGCCTCGGCGCTGGAGTCGCTGAGGCTGTGGCCGTAGTCTGTCCTATGGAGACTATCAAGGTAAAAATGTCACCAAACAGCCCTGATGACACAGGCAGTAACTCTGTTTTTGGCCTCTTGCATCTGATTGAAGCTGCAGAGACCAGAAGAACCTGTCTGTCTGCCAGGAGCCTGTTTGACAAGTCAAGTGAATGTAGTTTTTCAAATCAAGTATTTACACAAAAAAAACATGTAGAATGTTTGGTTGAAGATCTGCTTCCCAACTTTTCTGCTTTTAATCCCCAGTTTGAGTCTCTTTCAGATGCCTTTGAGTTGTTAGCAGCTGCATTAAAGCGACATTTCCCTTCTGAACTTCTCCAAAAGTTTTAATTAAACCTCATCCAACCAATTTACCGTGTTCATTAACATACAGGAACTACAATCCTTAAAGGCTCCTGCAGTTCTTTCTGATTTGATTCTTTCACACTTTTCTTGTTGAAATTTAATATTAATCATTGTTTTATTCCCTTTTAGGTGAAATTCATCCATGATCAGACATCAGCAAACCCAAAGTACAAAGGGTTTTTCCACGGTGTGAGAGAGATAGTGAGAACTGAAGGTGAGAAGACTTTCCTCATGGTTTTGTTTGTGTTTTACTGCCACCTACTGGCTGAATTCCACCACACATCTCTTACTCCTCAGGCTGTTCATCATCTCCCATATGTTTGAGTCACCACATCCATTATTCAGGGGTTAATTTTCCTCCACAGCCTCGTTAATGTAAGTTTTGGTGACCATGTTGTGTCTCCAGGGCTGAAGGGAACTTATCAAGGCCTCACAGCCACCGTGCTGAAGCAGGGATCCAACCAGGCCATCCGCTTCTACGTCATGACCTCACTGAGGAACTGGTACAAAGGTGAGCGAGTGAACTAAAATGAAACAATGAGCTCATACAAGTGAGAACGCAGGACTCATCTGTTATTTTCCTGTTCAAACACCAAGGCGACGACCCCAACAAAGCCATTAACCCCGTGATAACCGGACTGTTCGGAGCCATCGCTGGTGCCGCCAGTGTGTTCGGAAACACTCCTCTGGATGTCATCAAGACCAGAATGCAGGTCGGTTAAAATAACACGATCACTTGTTAGAGTCTTGGGATTAAAACAGGAGTAAAGTAACTAACAGGTATGTTTGTAATCTCTCAGGGTCTCGAAGCTCACAAGTACAAAAGCACGATGGACTGCGCCGTCAAGATCATGAAGCAAGAGGGGCCGCTGGCGTAAGTTTGTGTGATTTATGAAGACAAAGAGAAGAGTTTGCACATATTTGTACTGTTTATGATGCGTCTTCATTCATTCTGGCAAGTTAAAACTAAAGGAAGAGTTTGAAAATTACATTTAGTCTCTAATTAGCCAAGTTAGACGATATGACTCTCATGTCTGTTGCATTAATGAGGAGCTACGGTGAAACAGTTAGCTTAGCTTAGCATTCATAGCAGGAGCAGAGGGAGGAGTTTGCCTGGTTGTGTCCAGAGATAACACAGATCTGCACCTCTAAAGTTCAAGACTGAAGCTGGAGTTTGTGTTTTTATGGAAGGTTTTGTGCAGGACTATTTCTGTGTCGAACATGTGACTTCCTGAAGAGTTATTGTTGTCGTAAGGTTGCTTGGCAACGAGCTGAGAAAAGGAAGACACTGCCCATGTTGATAACAACATGTAAAACCACATTTTATCTTTTATTTGCATGTTGGTTTTTGTCCACAGTTAGTAAAGAAAATATGACAGGATCATCTGTGAGCTCTAGAGGAGCTTAAAGAAGAATTTAAATAAAGGAAATTTGGCATCAGTCCCTCTAACTTTTCAGAGATGTTTTCTATTTTTATACATTTACGTTGATAAGAAACAAAACATTGCAGGACAGAAATGTCAAATGTTCATGTCTAGATGCTCCAGATCTGTGAAACTCACATCAGCTGACTTCATAAAGCCTGTGCTGAATCGGGTGTTGATGTGTGAAACGAAGAAGAAATATTTAACATTGTGTCATTCAGATAGAATGAATGTGAAAAGGCACCAAAGATGTTTTTAAACTTTATCAGAGATGTTTTTAATTGTGTCTTTTTTTTTTTTGCCCCGTTCAGGTTCTACAAAGGTACTGTTCCTCGGCTCGGCCGGGTGTGTATGGACGTGGCCATAGTCTTTATAATCTATGAGGAGGTAGTGAAGCTGCTGAACATTGTGTGGAAGACGGACTGAAGCTGACGTGCTGGTGCTTCACATGCAGGACGCTCGGGGACGACAGGCCTTCCACTTTACTAACCAGGCCGAGTCCCTCACACACTCACACACATCTCCTCAAAACCCTGCATCTAGGTTCTAATATCTACCTCTAAGTGATTTTCAGAGAGACAGAAAGGGATCGGTTTGTTTTCTTGGTTTTATTTGTGACACAGATATCAGAAGTGGGAGCGTAACCTGCATAGAAGAAGCTCCAGACTGCAGAGTGAACGCTCACACTTGCTCTCTTTTCTTAAATTCCAGAAGGGGGGAAGTTCCTTAAGAGCTCAGGGAAAGGAACAGGGTTTTTATTTAGATCTGATCGACGAGAGAAATGGGAACACTGAGCACAGAGAAGCGTGTCTCACCTACAGCACTTTGAGTTTCCGTTAAATGAATGCTGTATTTACTTTATCAAAGAGAAACCAACTCCCACCCCAATGAAATGTGACTTAAACACTGTAGAAAACAGAAATTTTACTTGAAACAAGAGATTACACCGGAAATCAGAACATTTTAAAGCCCTTTTATATGCAAGAATTTAGATTTATTTTACTTCTCAGAGACATTATTTCACTCAGTACCTGATGAAATAGTCTAAACTCAGATGTCACATGCTGCAGAGGCTGCAGGTACAAAACTAGATGCCTTAAATCACATTAATGTCAAATAAACTAAGATTGTAGGACACATACTGATGCAGTTTTTTATTATGTTGCATACGAACACGACTTACTTAGAAATGCACATTTCCACACAGCGGAGGTTGATGTGGCGTAAAGGAGTTTCACCTTTAAGTTGCAGAGATGTTTTAAACCAGCTAACTTGCTAGATTGATGCTAAACAAAGTGCCTATGTGATGTATGATTCATTTTGAGATCTTTTGAGATTAAGAATGATTGAATGTTGTATGAACTTAGTCACTACAGATCTTTTTTTAAAAATAATATACTCAGTTGCACTCGTTGACGTGTTGCCAAACTTTTAATTCCAGGCAGTTTCTGAGCTTTTTCTAATGTGTTAAACTCCTAGCACATAACTCATACTCAGTTCAATGTAACTGTCAGTATTTTGGTGATTTTTTTAATTTTTATTTCTTTTGCTTTTAAATTAAAAGTTGCCTTCAATGCTTAGACATGCCTGATTGAGAAACGCCATTAACAGTGCCTTCCATCTCATTCCATGGAGGACGGATGGTTTAGTAGAGCTTTTTATTGCAGATTTTTTTCAGATTCTGTTTTTAATTTTAAACTATATAACATTAATTGCCTTTCCTTTTTACAACAACTGATGACCCAATGTGCCAACTGCTGCTCCTATATTAAAAAAAAAAGAAATGCCATGTTATAGACTGGAGTTTATAGCTTGTGAGTCTGGCATGTTTACGTGCAAATGCAAATATCCTCAGATGTTTACTTTGAGCTGTTTTTTTTTTTTTTTCTCATCTTGAGCTTGAGCCTGACATTGCATCCATGTAGAGCTGTGTGGTAGCTATTTAAATATCTTTGGGGTTTTTCATATTAACACGTGAGAAATGTCCAGTAGCTGAAACCAAGTATTGTGCCTTCAGTCTAATATTGATATGTATGCTCACAAATAAACATTGGATCGGACTGTTAATGTTGTTTTTTGTGTGTTTTTTGTCCATCATCTTGCTCTCATTCGTCCGCTCGTGCTGCGTGGTGACCTTGCTCCTCGCGCTTTTGGACCTCGCGCTCGCCGTAGCTGTCAGTGCGGACTTTTACTGCTCCTCGCGACGAATGAAAGAAGATGTTTGCGTCGGTGCGGCGGTTTTAAGGCGTTTTTAAACATGTCTCTGAATGGAGGGGGAAGCAGAGGCTTTTACTTTAACACCGTCTTGTCTCTGGCTCGGTCTTTGGCGGCTCATCAGCAGGCACCGATAGAAAAGGTAACGTTAACATTTTTTTTTTTTTTTACGTGGCGGCGGCTAACGACAGTAACAAGCTAATACCTGTCAAGAGTCTTTGGCGCTAAGGCCCGTCCTTAACTCCGCTTTTCTGCCTGTGTGGTCTGAGTTATGACATGAAACCACAGTTAAAATGTCTAGTTATTTTCGTAATGTATGAATCACGGTGTTATTTTGAGATTAAGGCGACACAGAGGCGTCTGTAACTGACTTCAAGGCTAGCTAACATCGGCTAACGTTAGCTGTTTTGATCCTGCAGTTAATCTTCCTTCAGGTTCACGTGAGACACTTCACATGGAAAGAAAAGGAAAGCTGCTAATACGTTAAAAAATGCGTACGATTTCACCAAATAAACATTTTATAAAGAGGAGCTCATATAATCTGTGGTTGTCATTCATTCAGGATGGCACAGAGTCAGAAGCAGCTGTGACTTTTTTCGACTTTTCATCACAAAAATACCAGTTATATGATTCACATCTTCAAAATGTTTTGTTTTATAAAAAGTCTGGGAACCATTAAGCCAAAATCACATTAAAAATAGATGCAACAGTCCTGTTTATTCAGAAATCGTGATACGTTTGACTGCAGCACCAAACCATCATATTCCCACATGATGAAATGACATGTTCAAATGTTTGGACAGTATTTATCTAATGAAGGGGAAGATTAGCTGCTTAACCCGACAGCTGTTTTGCAAACATTTCGATAATCCGGTAATTATTTGAGTCATAATTTGAAATCAAATGAAACCACAAAAGGAAGTAAAAGATCCAGATTGTCAAATGTGAGAAGTTGTTGCTTTTCTTCGTTCTTCTTTGTGGTTAATTGAACATTTTTTGGATTCTACCTTTTGAAATATAGTAATACTGCAAAGAGCAAAAATGTTTTGATTATTTGCTGCATTGATAGCCAGAGAACACTAATAATCGACAGTTGGTGCTTGATGTTAATGTCTGTTTAAGGTTAAGGATAAATTTACAACTTCAGCTGCATGAAACTGTCTGTCAGGTCAATTTTCAATATATTATTGAAGCAATATGTCAAGTTAAAATGTAATGCATAGTCATACATAGTGCATAACTGTATCTTTGAACTAATTGTAGCATTTTGCAGTGACAGTCAAGTTGTCAATGTGTCTGGCAGACTAATCAATAGTAAATGTAAACAGGCTGGTTGATCAATCAGGCAAAACGTCCAGCTGCCACAGGGCTTTAAACGCCCCAGACTCACTGGTCGTCTGTTGTTTTTTTACAGTTTATTACTCTCAAATTTGTCTGGGATTTTGCACCAGTACATGCGTTAACTGTGTCATAATGCAGCCCTGAGTATAAGTAAAGGTCTTAGTCATTTAATATGGAGCTCACAGGTACATTTTCCAAAAATAGACTAACCGATTTAAAGAAAACCTGAGGCCAAGTACTGTCACAGTTCAGAAGAACTATTTTGTTCTTTATAGATAAGGCTGTTAAAGTACATTGTGTTTGATGGGAAGTTGAGGACAACAGGAACCTCAAACTGGTTAATCTGGCCACGACAGGGAGGAACTATGAACTCCACATTATTATGAAGGTACAAGTCAGGACAGGCAGCGTGAGGGATCACAAAAGGGAGACAACAACTTTAATTTCAACCTGAAAAAGCAAATGTAACACTGCCTGAAATGGGATTTAAACTTGCAAAACATATTAGATAAAGTATGTTTATTTAATTTAATATTATCATTAAATGGTATTAAAGTGCTGCTGAAACTCAAGTTGTTGGAATAACACAGCTGACTTCTTTCTTACTCATGAGGTCAGCATTTGTGTGGAGGGATTATAGGAGGCGACAGGGCAGCTTTTGAACATTAGACAATCCCCCTGACATTTCTCCCAAATGGGGAAATGTCAGCCCTGACTTAACAGGAAGTGTATCGCATGATGAAAGAGCTGTGTTGGCATTAACACACCGAGCAGTCAGCCCACTGTATTATTGTGTAAGTGGACTGTGTCATTTTTGTCCTGTAAAATTAGTTTCTGCTTTTTTATGTCTAAGAAAAGTTTGTGTTAGCATAAAGCATGAACTAATGATGTTTTCCATTACTGATCAATCTGTTGATTGTTTTCTCAATAAAAACTAATGTTTTTGTCTATAATTTGTCAGAAAATTATGAAAGATCACTTCTTTAATTGACCAGAAGCCAGAGAAACATCTTCAGAGTGCTTGTTTTGTTTGAACATCAATCTAAAGCCCCCAAAATATTCAGTTTACCATCAAATATGTTCAGAGAAAAGCAGCAAATCCTCGTGTTTCATTGCCAATAAATGTTGATATTTGTTGTGATTCCAGAATTGTCTGAGCAGGTGATGTTCAGTTGTTCAACGAGATGCTTTGTTGACTGTTTGCACGGTTTATTTTCTGAACTTCAGAGTGGGAAACCTCATGAGGCCGCTTCATTTCATCAGCCTCAGTGTGTATAATGACCTCCCTGCTGCAGGTGTCAGAACAGCCGCTGGGTACTCAGAACCATATTTAATGAAATTTATGGGCTTAAAAATCAGCTGGTGTGATGGAATTATCCTGTTGGTTCACCTCCAGCCGTTTCATTAACGTGGTGGTGGTGTCTTAGCAGAACAGATTGAGCTCTGAAACACAACCAGCCGAAAGACCAAATCCTTTTTTTTTTTGCATTTCATTACTGTTTTGGCTCCGACAAATGTAACCCAGTTGAGATAATATTTAGCTCTTGAAATCCTGTGTTGATATTTTCTTTGGCAAATGTGACCTGAATCGTCCATAAAAGTCTCTTTAAGGTCGTTCATCCTTCAGCAGCGTTTTCTGTGTAAAAGATCCTCAGCACTGAGTAATGAAACTTATAGGAGTGATCGATTGTGATCTGTGTGTTCACACGGTGTTTAAATCCCTCAGAGCTGAAGTCTGGTCTTTCAGCATGAGGATAATTAATGCCAGGGGCTCATTAAGGCCAAAAAAATCATTATCGCTAATGGAACCAGAAATAAACGGTGTTTCTGTTTAATCCCTGTGAGCAGGTGATTCTGTGCTTTTAAAATAAATTATGATCCACATAGCTTAAGCTTTAAGCTCATTGTAATCAGAGCAGCAGTGGATGTGACCATGCGTCGTCCTCTCACAGGTCCAGAAGCTACAATGCATGTGTCCCGTGGACTTCAGAGGAGTTTTCCAGCTGGATGAGAGGAGGAGAGACGCCGTCATCGCACTGGGCATCTTTCTAGTCGAGTCAAACCTGCAGGTAAACATCGTACCGACTCACCTCTCCAACTCACAGTACATGTGTGTTAAGGATGAGTTTACAGGAAGGTGATACAGCAGTCATAGCTCCTGACTGTATGAAATATAAATGGAACTCTCAGGTCTGAAAAGTGAAGCCAATGCAGGAGTGCTTAAAACTACATTTCCTTTAAAAGGCCCACAGGGAGTGACTCCACTAGCTGCAAGAAAGGTCAAAATGTCAAGTCAAATTTGTAGATTGTATGTGAAAATAACTTGACTTCTCACCTGATTTCAATACAGCAGGACATTTATTTTGTAAATTATCATCCCATTTACACTAAAACAGAAGATAAAGCAGGATATTTTTAAGAATATGACTCAGGTTAGATTAAATCAGGTTAGAAGTGTTACAATGCAGCGCAACCTCTCGTCCAAACATGGTCACTTCAGGTTCAAAGACAGTAAGACTGGCACGACCATGAAGTCGAATTTGAGGCTTCAGCACTCCACAAACAGTGACTGACATCACGGTGGTTTTACACTTGATGTAACTCTGTATAACATGTTGTGAAATATTTCTGTTGCAGCACAAAGATGCCATCGTTCCCTACCTACTTGGTCTGCTCAAAGGGCTTCCTAAAGTTCAGTGGATTGAAGAAAGCTCAGAACGCAAAGGAAGGGGTAATTATACACCTGAGAACCTGTGATTAACATGTTCGTAACAAATGTAGAGAAGTGATATGATCCTCATTATAGTTTGTAGATATTTAATGCACTTAAAGAACTGATGTCACTCTCTTGTCTTGCAGAGAACCTTCCTGTAGCCGAGAACTTCAGCTTTTGTCTTGTAACACTACTCTCAGACGTTGCCCAACGAGATGAGACTCTACGAGGACAGGTGTGTGTGTCTGTGTGTGTGTGTGTTAGATTTTTAATTTTCAGTTTCTTATGTTCTCCCTCCTCTGTATACTGGCTGTTAAGGGACTCCTTCCACATGTGATTGCAGTAAGAGATGAGAGAAAAAACTCATGAGAATTAAAAAAAATCTGAAATCTAGCTGAAGCAGAAGAGATTTTAAAGGTTTGAGTTAGAATAAAAAGGTATGCTAAAGTGCGGCGTCATGTTTTCAGATCCTGGAGGCCATCATGGACATCATGCAGGTGCTGCAAGACATCTGCAAGAGTCCAGAGGCTCATGATAAAGGTGCCAACAGTAACCTCACATTTCCTTTGTATGTTATTCAACCTGTCTGTGTGTTAGCATTTTTAGCTGCTAACCCTCCATGACTTCTCTCCTGTTCAGATTACCTGTGCAGGTACACTGTTCCCACCCTGCTCGGTGTCGCCCGAGCGTTCGGACGATACAGCAACACTGACGAGCCGTTACTGTCCAAGCTGTTCCCTCGACCAGTCGCTCCGGTTCTGCCTGCCGGTGATGAAAGTGACGTGGGACACCGACGGTCCTTCAACGACTTCCGCTCCATCCTGCCGAGCTCTCTGCTCACCGTGTGTCAGGGAGACACTCTGAGACGAAAAACCTCCTCTCTGTCCAGCGTGTCGCAACAGGTAGAGAGAATCAGAGAGAAGCAAGCCAACCTAGAAAAGGAGTGTATGTTTTAACAAACACGTGTGTGCACCTGTTTTCTGTTTCTTCAGGCCAGTCCAGAGAGAGCCTGTCTGACCCCCAGCTCACCTGCAGATCCCTCAGCTCAGTACTTTGAAGGTTTGTATCTGAGCAGAAGCTGCTGGGCTTTCAGAGAACCTGCTGAAGAACAAGCTTTGAATCTCTCTGCTTCCCCTCCTCAGGGTCATACCTCCCCGACGGTAGCGCAGTGGACCCTGATTACTACTTCTCCACCATCAGCTCCAGCTTCTCTGTCTCCCCTCTGTTCACTGGAAGCAGCACTGGAGAGTTTCATGTCCCACTGGATATGCTCAGACAGCTGCTCCTCATGGTAAACAGAGCAGACGCATGTGATGCAGGATGCAGATTTACTGCACAAACTGAGGTTTCATCCGGTTGTTTCTCTTCTTCAGGTTGAGCAGTTTGTCTCAGAGTCGTTTTTAAAGTCACTGGATGATTCTTTGGCTGAACTTTTAGAGGTACGACTCTCGAATCACTGCAGATGTTTGTCTCATTTCTCTCTGACACGACTGGTTCATTAATGTTTCTTCTACTTTCTTGGCAGTTAAATCCTGGTCTTCATTTTTACTACAAAACCTTCAGTGATCCTCTGTACGTAGCCATATTTAAAATGCTGAGAGACACCCTGTACAATTTAAAAGGTAAACAGTCCAGTTTTTTCCTTATTTTTCCAAACAACTCTGAAATTTAGCCCGAAACTTTCCTCCTGAACATGACTGAGACATTTATGATTTTCTTTCTTTGCTCCGCAGACCTTCAGACAGACTTTGTGAAGGAGATCCACGACTTTGTGTTGGAGCAGTTCAGCAGCAGCCAGTCGGAGCTGCAGAGGATCCTGCACGATGTCGAGTATCTCCAGAGCGAGCTGAGCCCACTCAAACTGCGCTGCCAGGCCAACGCAGCCTGCGTGGACCTCATGGTGTGGGCTGTGACCGAGGAGCAGGGTGAGGAACCGCTTCAGTCAGACAGGAAGAGAATCTGTCTGTGAAATTGTCTCCGCAAAATGTCTCACTGCATTTTTTTTTTCCATCAGGAGCCGAGAACCTTTGCACCAAACTTTCAGAGAAGCTGCAGTCCAAGACGTCCAGTAAAGTCATCATCGCTCACATGCCCCTCCTCATCTGCTGCTTACAGGTAACTCTGACCTGCTTCTTCCTCCCGTTCTTCACTTTCTTTCTTTACCTGCTTTCTTGCAATATTATTAATTATCATTGATAAAGTTTCAGGTCAGACATGTCAACTGTATTACATATTACCTCATTTATTAGCAAGCTAATGTTAGCTTGGCAGATACTGGCTGTAAATACTCAGTTGCATAAATCTTAAAGTAAGGACTCTTTTGTGCAACATGTTTTAATTGATTGATGCATCAAAACTAAAGAGTCTGATGCACCTGCTGATCTTCAGGTGTTCAGTTGTTTTGCTCCTTTAATGATTGATGTGTAAAACTGTACTTAGTAAACATTTTGTCAGAACTCGGTTGAGTCAGAACAGCTGCTGCAAGGAGCTCCAGATGTTTGTTTCTTTAAAACCTGAATGGAATGCAGCCGTGTTTGTTGATGTGTGTGTCGGTGTGTGTGTGTGTTCAGGGTTTGGGTCGCCTGTGCGAGCGTTTTCCCGTGGTCGCTCACTCTGTCACCATGTCTCTGAGAGACTTCCTGGTGGTTCCCTCTCCCGTCCTGGTGAAGCTGTACAAATACCACAGTCAGTACACTCCAGGTAACGGCAGAACGCTCAGCTCACACCGTCGTGACGCCGTGAAGCCGTGAAGCTGTGTCAGTGTTTTCTCACCAAATCCTGTTTTCTTTAAGGAGGCGGTGAGATAAAGATCCATGTGACAAACGAACACTCCCAGTCGACCCTCAGCACCCACTCGAGCAAGAAGAGCCAGCCCTCCATGTACGAGCAGCTGAGGGACATCTCCATAGACAACATCTGCAGGTGGGGTCACACACACACACACTTTTACAACACATGCACACACACTGGCATCAACACAGCCTTCACCTCTCCGTCCGTCTGTCCTCAGGTGCCTGAAAGCTGGTCTCACCATGGATAATGTGATTGTAGAAGCTTTTCTCGCCAGCCTGTCAAACCGCCTCTACATCTATCAGGAAAACGACAAGTGAGTCAAGAATCACATTAAAGCGACTCTGACAAGGATAAATTCACTTCCTCTGAGAGTGTTGGTGCTCATGTTCTCTCCTCTCTTGCCTAGAGATGCTCACCTGATCCCGGACCACACCATCAGGGCTTTGGGTCACATTGCCGTGGCCCTGCGGGACACCCCCAGAGTGATGGAGCCCATCCTGCAGATCCTGCAGCAGAAGTTCTGTCAGCCTCCGTCCCAGCTGGACGTCCTCATCATAGACCAGCTGGGCTGCATGGTCATCACAGGAAACGTACGCCTCACTATCTCTACCTTCTCTGCTGCTCATTCAAGAACATCTCTCACCTCATGACTCGTGTTTTCTCTCACCGTAGCAATACATCTACCAGGAGGTGTGGAATTTGTTCCAGCAGATCAGCGTCAAGGCCAGCTCTATGGTTTACTCCACCAAAGACTACAAGGACCACGGATACAGGTGAGCAGCATCTTTAACGACACAGATACAGTTCTTACAGCTTCTCCTCGTGTGTCTGAGTTTACGTACATCAGTGTAAACAAGCGTTCCTCCTGCAGACACTGCTCGTTGGCCGTGATAAACGCTCTGGGCAACATCGCTGCCAACCTGCAGGCCGAGCAGATGGTCGACGAGCTGCTGGTCAACCTGCTGGAGCTGTTTGTTCAGCTGGGTTTGGAAGGGAAGAGAGCCAGCGAGAGAGCGTCAGACAAAGGCCCCGCCCTAAAGGTGCCACACACACACACACACACGCAGGTACACACACATGCAGACACACACATGCAGACATGGTAGCAGTGAGACTGCAGAGTTGGCACAAGTGGCTCCAAAATAAAATCCAAAAGACGGATTTCAACAGTTTCTGCAGCAGAGTGCAGCTTCAGCCTGTAACAAACTAGGCCTGGGCGATAAACCGAAATTTACCGTTACCAAAATTTACTACGATAACCGACGTCATTTTGCCCATGTCGGTAAATTCAGTGTTTTTGTTTTAATAAAAAAGAAAATAAAAGTCTTTTTGTCTGTTTTGACTGTGTGTGCTGGTAGGCTATGTTCATTCCCCTTTAAGACGAGGTACGGCGTGTGTAGTCA
>JAPZDY010000011.1:19129751-19151371 GCA_029783645.1 Ctenochaetus hawaiiensis
GCTTAGCACAAAGACTAGGACAAGAGGGAAACTGCTAGCTTGGCTCTGTTCAAAGTCAACCTATTAGCAGCTCTAAAATTCACTAATCTGCACATTATTTCTTGTTCTCTTGGCGCTTTTATGATGAATGGAAATAGAATTTACATTTTCACACTTCATTTATTTGGACTTATTATACAAACAAGATAAAACATGCTAATTAGTGAGTTTTACAGCTTCTTGTAGACAGGTTGTTTAATGTTTGGACAGTACCAGGCTAGCAGCATCCAGTCTTTATGCTAAGCTAACTGTCTCCTGACTTAAGCTTTATTTTCAAGTAACAGGAGAGTAATCTCGATTTTCTCGTCCACGACTCTGATTCCAAAAAAAAATTGAGATGCTGTGGAAAATGTGACGGCACAAGGACGATATTTTTAATGTTTGATGTCATCTTTGATTTTTTTTAAATATCTGCTGTTTTAAATTTGTGCTTTTTTAAGTTTGACACATTTTAAACAAGTCGGGACAGGAGCAACTAAAGACTCCAAAATCACCTGTTCATGTTCCACAGGTAAACAGGTTCATGGGTAACAGGTGAGAGTATCATCAAGTTTGACAATAACATCTCGGATGGAGAGGGATTCGCCACTTTAACACATGAATGTATCAAAAATGTCACCACACGAGGTCAGGAACACTTTGGAAACAGTTTGTTTGCAGATGATTCAATCCTTTTTATTTGTTTCACACAACATCTTTTTATTTTGGAATCGGGGTTTTAACTTTGCTCTAGGAGGCAAATGAGCACATTTCTAAAAATGTCAAATTGTTTCTTTAAACTGGTCTAAATATGCAAAAAGCTGAAAGCTGTGTATGTGTGTGTGTGAGACACTGTGACTGTGATTACAGGCTTTACTACTTAATTTCACTAATAACACTGGTATCCGATGTGAATGTCGGAGATGTTGGGACACGATGGGAGAAGTTTAGAAAGATTAAAAAAAGATGCTGCATTATTTCCATTCCAAGGTTTACCTCTGCTGAAAGTCTGATCACCTTTCTGTCAGTCTTTGTGTTTATCTTCTTAAATTTTAAAGCTCCTCAGCCTGAAACCAAAAACTCTGCTTGTCTGGAAAAATATTCCTCCAGCTGGATTCGTCAACTGCTGTGATTCTTTTGTTTAATTGCACACTTTTGTTTTATATTTAACTGTTTGATTAATGTCTCAATCTGGAAATATGCATGTCCTGTATTAGAATTTAAATGTTTGATGATATGTATATGTTGTAACACTGTTCTACCATTTCATAGATTAAACATTTTGTACTTATTAGGATCTTAAAGTCTCCCTAAAGTGCCTTTATATCTCCATTTTATCTTCTCTACACCACTATATACACTGGACCTCTTGATTGAATATAAATGACATCATAAGGTCTGCGTTGCTCTTATGTTATAATTGTAAATATGTTGTTGTAAATGTTCTTATTTTTTCATAATTTAAGTGATTGACTGGTGCTTTCTGTCCTCAAAATACAGTTTTGTTCATGTTCTGACTGACTGGTCTGAATTTTTCTTCATTCATGCACACTTAGTTTCTTTTAGTTTCTTTACTGAAAAATGGAAGAAAGAATAAAAGGATTTTGTGTAAAACTATTTTGGGTTTAGACAAATTGTTGATTAATCTGTAGTTACTAATCATCTCCTGCTTTAATTAGCAGCTTTTTATTTTTAAAAATTAACTAAATTCTACATTCTTGAGTATTTAGTTAAACAATCCAAATTATTATTTTTTAAATTTTTTAGAATTATTTCTTTTAACTTATATGTTTTTTTAAATAAATAAATAAATCATTTTAAAAAATGCCAGAAAAGGAGAGAGAATGAAGAAGTTAGCAAGTGTACTAAACAGTAATTTTATTTCCATGAAAATTTTATTACAGAGCACGAAAGGTGCATCAGAGGGAAAATAAAAACAGCAAACATTAGAACAATGTAAAAACAGTCTTTTAATCTGTAAAATATGATCAAGAGATTTCAAGGAGAGCATAATCTTGTTATTAGCAGCCCCAATCAGAAGTATATTTACATTTTTTATCTCAATATTAAAATTAAAGCCGCACTAAATGTAAGTGTTCTGTTGTGAAAATTAAATTAAATTTAGTCTTTCAGAGTTTAAGTGCATTCAAACTCATAAACATATCCACACCACGTGCTAGAACACTGACAGAAAACCTTTATTTGTCAGAATTGAATGAGTAATAATTAAAACAGAAGGCCCTAGCCTTACCTGTTGAGAAATTAAATCCCTCACTATTCTAAAAAGAGTCCACTGACGCCTCCCTGACGACAAACCGCTCCCATTGGCCAGCCCTCAACATGTGACCCCGTTTCCTACGCTCTCATTGGCTCTGAGCGCGAACAGAACCGGATCGAACCGGATGCAGCTGGCCTGGTGCTGGCCCATGACATCTGGGCCACCAAAGGACCGTCCTTCTCTGCGGTATGTGGGCCGAGTGTAAGTGCATTGTGTGGGCAAGAACCGGGCCAGACCAACTTTGCTATGTGGGCTAAGGGACAGGTTTAACCACATGTGGTAGAAAATTACTAAATTAAGAGCAAAAAGTACAAAATGTTTATTTTTTTTCCCACAACACATTCAGGACTTTGTTTATTTATTTATTAATATTATTGATTGACGATATGAGTTTTATTTTGTTTGAGGAGCCTCACTTTATTTTGTCACCCTCAGGACTCCTTATTGATACCGTTTAAAGTCTATCTGAGTTGTGAAAACATTTGGGGTTTTAGTCTTCTATGTTGATGGATTATTTGTGGGAAATTATCTAAAATGTGAAGAAGGAGAAGAAATATATCAAAAAGAAGTGAAGTGAATTAAAGAGAAGTGATCCAGTTTCTTTAAGCCTTCTTATTTATATTTTCTTGCCCGCTTCTTTCTTTTGTTTACCGAAAACATGTTAGCCTAATTAATCTGAACAACGCCTTGTGAGGACTTCCGGTGATGTTCGGTAATGCGACACCTGTCATGGGGGCGGGGCTTAATGACGGGGAGCGGAGTCCACCTGGGTGTGGTCTGGATTGTTTTTATCACCAGCAGCAGTTTCAGCTGAAACCGTTCAGGTGAAGAGGAGAAGAGACGGAGGTGACAACGACAGGTGAGTCAGTCCACCTGAGTTTGAGGTTTAACACCAGATGCTTCTGTCTTTTTGTGGTTATTAATCTTCAGAAACTGGTTACCTGAGACACAGCAGTGGCAGGTGTGTTGTTGGATACGGAATGAAATCAATTAACTCCTGTACAGCGTCTCTGCTGCGGTGTCAAAAATGCGGACAAATGCGTGAAAAATGCGGAAATATAATGAATGAAATGGTTTAGTTTATTTGAGGTCATTTATTTGGTTTTTAAACAACAACAATCGTCATTTTTATTGACATAATTATGAAACGATCAGATGTTTTAGTTTCACGTCCGTCTGGTTGTAAAAATGGCCGTTTGAAATCGCCTCGTGCTTTAAAATGTTTAGATATGATTTCAAAATAAGACCAAAATGATCAATCGGTCCTTTTACCGAAATAAATATAGTTATATCAATCAGAATATTTTCTTTTTTAATAGTTTAATTGTGTATTTTATTGTTATCTTCGTAAGTGTGAATCTTTTTGTTGTTGTTTTTTGGTTTCATGTCCAAACAAAATTGAATCTAAATTAGAAATCTAAGTTAAATTGAAAAAAAAAAATCTATTTTAGGGACCTTAAGAAACCTTTTATCTAAGATTTTGAAATAATTTCCGCACTAAATTATTGCAAATTCATTTATTATGAAGATAATCATTAATGGCAGTTCTGTTTTGAATAAGTTTCATTGGATATATTTGTTCTAACAATAAAAATGTTCTTGCAGATTTATTTTTCGGAGCAGTTTTCAGTGGATTCAGCAGCGATGTCGTCCAGACCCAATGGGAGTCCTCCTCCTTATGAGTCAGATGGATAGTGAGTCTCTTTCAGTTAATACACAGTAAAACCTGGGATTCATTTTATGTATTTCAAGTTTCACTCACCATGTTAAGTTAACAGAGAATTTGCTTGTATGGAGGCAAAGAAAGGCCACGTTAACTAGAACGATGTTTTAATTTTTATTAAACGTAAAAATACTTTTTGTTTAAATTGGATACTAAAGATATTTTTACATTATTTATGTAGTTAAATTTCACTGTTTTGCAATTTGGAAACTTTATTTTTAAATTTGATTTGAAGAAAATTTAAATGTTTTGGGTTTTTAGTCACTTTTGGTGCCGAGTCATTGGAAGGCAGATTTTGGGCGGGGCTGAGTTCGCTGATGTAAATGTACACAGATGATCTTTGCTGATATTATGATAAATTCAGGCAGTTTCAGTGTGTTTTCCTTCTCTTGTTTCTCTCTGACAGTAACGCCCCTCCCCAGCCGGCGTATTCCTACTACCCCGATGACGAGTTCCAGCATTTCTACCGCTGGACGTCTCCACCAGGCATCCTCAAGATCATGGGCATCATTGTCATCGTGATGTGCGTGGCCATATTTGCTTGTGTTGCCTCCACGCTGGCTTGGGACAGTCAGGGAGCCCTGGGCAGCTTCGGGGGCATCGGCTACGGAGGAGGCTACGGAGGAGGCTACGGAGGAACCTACGGAGGAGGCTACGGAGGAGGCTACGGTGGCGGCTATGGCGGCGGCGGGTACGGAGCTGGAACCGGCTATGGCTACGGTGGAATCGGAGGGAACTACAACGACCCCCGCAAAGGCAAAGGGTTCATGATTGCGATGGCAGCCATCACCTTCATCGCAGGCCTGGCCATCTTCATCATCATCGTGTCTCATCAGAGCCTATCAGAGAGCAGGAGGTTCTACCTGGCCGTGGTGATCATCTGTGCCATCCTGGCGCTGTTAATGCTAGTAGCCTCCATAGTTTACCTGGTGGCGGTGAACCCCATGGCCCAGTCTTCTGGATCGGCGTATGGCGGCCAGATCACGGCTCTGTGCGCTCAGTACCAACAGCCGCAGCCGTCAGGTGTGCTGGTCAACCAGTACCTTTACCATTACTGCGTTGTGGAGCCACAAGAGGTGAACAACCAACCTTTGCCTCCTCCTTTTACGTCCCTGTACCTTTTATCTGCTGGACCGTCTTTAACCCAGGGGTTTGTCTCTCGTTTCAGGCCATCGCCGTGGTGTTCGGCTTCCTGGTCACCATCGCTCTGATCATCATGCTCGTCTTCGCTCTGAAGACTCGTCAGAAAATCCAAACCTTCGGCAAGAGCAACATTTTGTGGAAGAAGGTGAAGGTCATCAACGACGCAGAGGAGCCTCGTGACGTGGAGGAGTGGGTGAGTGACGGACTGATCAATTGATTAGTTTAAGCAGAAGGTGACAGATCTTTGTGGTTTAAACTCCTCTAATTTGAGGATTTGATGCTTTTCTCATTTTCTTACTCTCCACCTGTTTCGTCAGAGTTGGATAAAATAAGAAAACTGAAGACTTTATCGTGAACTCTGGGAAACTTGAACGGACAAATTTGTTAAAATTCGTCATTTTTATGTGATTGGCTGTTATGAAGCTGCAGTAACTGGTTGATTAGTTGATTGATAGGAAGTTATTTTGATAATTGAAGTATTTTTGGGGCAAGAGCAACAACAAACTGGGAAGGTTATGTATCGCTCCATAAAAACACCTGTATGAAACATTCCACAGGTAAACAGGTTCTCTGGTTTCAGGTGAGATTGTTATGATCGGGTTTGAAAGGATCATTGTGGAAAAATTCAGTCGTTTGTTTGTTCGCAAATCATTTCATTCTGGTTTTATTTACATTTCACACAAAAGTCTTGACCTGCTTTGAACTGAAGTCGTAGGAAAGGTGAGTGTTCGCTGCGTTATTTATTTCTTAAATAGTCGTTAAGATTCTTGATTGATGACCAAATTGATCGTTTCAGCTGTAAAATGTGTCTTTAAAGAAACTCTCCCAGCTGATCCTTAAAGCTTTGGCGTGTGTGTGAGTGTGTGTGAGGGTGTGTGTGTGTTCAGCAGACACATTTCATGGTGCAGAAAGTGTGTATCAGCTGAAGTGGTTCAACCAGTTTGATGGCTGTCACCTGTTTATCAGCGGTCGGGGGAGGGGAAGTGTGGAGCAACCAGCTCCTTCTTCCTGGAGTTCTTGGTTTCAAGGTGTGGCGCGTTCACAGGCGACGGTTTCAGTCTGACGGCGACGTTTCGCATTGCAGGACAAATTCCAACATAAAGAAAGTCGACGTCTGAGTGTCAGCTCACACTTTAAAACCTCAGTTTGCACATTTCACAGTGAATCAAACTTTCTGGAGCTATTTTAAGAAACATTTTGCAACAGATTTCATTTGACATGAGAGTAGAGATCAGCAGGTGAGTCATCAGGCTGAAAGGTGGAAGTCATGATGACGTTCAGCACAACAAAGTCCACACGGCTGAGTTCACCGCAGAGCTCTGAAGAGGAAGAGCAGGTCAGACCGGTGCTTTGGAGCACAAAAACCCACCGAAGAGCAGAAACAAAACACGGAAAAAGAAACATGACACTGAGACCGAGAGGCTCGAATCTGCTGCAGCCTGTGAGAAACCGTCTGAAAGTGCTGAGTCTGGAACCACCTGCAGCACATACATGTTGTTTTGAAGGCGTGCAGCAGGGTGTAGCTTAATTGTGTCACATTTTTTTCAGTGGACAAGTCCATGCAAGCTTGTCATACCAGAGCTGGAAGAAATCCAGTGAGTTTTTGTTGTTTGGAGCCTGCAGACGAAACGCTGATCAGTTTAACAACAGTGAAGTCGGAAGAAGTCGAGACACTTTGAAATGTAAATAGAAACAGAATGAAATCATCTGCAAAAAAAAAACAGTTTTACAGAGTGAATCTGAGTTCATGTAGTTACATCATTTATACATTCATGTGTTCACAAAGTGATGAATCTGTGAACACTGAGTCTTTTAGAAAGATCCTTTAAAATCTGACAATAATTCTCTCACCTGTAACTAATGAACTTGTTCACCTGTTTAATGATCCAAACAGGTGATTTTAGAGCAAAAAACAACTTTCCAACTTGTTTAAAATGCGTCGCTGCACTAAATTAAAAAAACAAATATTTTCAAATTGAACTTAATGAGAAAAACATCCAATTTATCGTCTCTGTGCTGTTTTTAATTGATTTTACATCAAAAAGGATCAGCAACGTGTCACGTTCTGTTGTATTTATGTTAAGTAGAACCAAAACTTTTTGAAATCACTTATTTTATATATTTTATAATAACTTGATCATTATTTCTGTCGCTGTTCAAAAAAAATACAGATGATATTTATCACTGATTGGTAGTTTAATCAACAGAATGTCAGAAAACTGCAAAGAAAGAGTTTTAATTTGTCACAGTTTAAGCTGAAGCTCTCGAATGTCGTTTGTTTGTCCAAAACCCAAAAAGATTCAAAATACTGTTGAATTTTACAAAAATGCATCAAATCTTCACAACTGAGATCCTGAAACTTAATCAAACATTTAACTTTTTAAAACTCTGATTGTTCGATTAACAAAAAAGTTGTCGATTATTATTTTCGTTGCAGCTCTGATTCATTTCAAACACACAGCGTCGGTTATAATCATGTGTTTTTTGATAAATGATGCTCATGTGTCTTTTTTTTGTCCCGCAGGTGAACAACGTGTCCGTCGTACCTGAAGCTCTGCCGATGGCCGACTATCCGGAGAAGCTGAGAAGCTCCAGGAGTCACCTGGACGACGAGAGCACCAACTACGACAAACCCCCCTACAGCTACACCCCCCAGTGAGTCTACTGATCCAGCTGTGACGCACAGCTGCAGGGGCACGAGGAGGGTGTGTGTGCGACTGTGGCCTGCAGGTGGCAGCGTGGAGGCTCAGCAGTTAGAACTCTGTGTTCTGCTTCAGAACCTCATCTGCATTTAAAAGTTTTGGGCCTTTAATTTGAAACAGGGAGCCGCAGAGTGTTTGAGTTTGCAGCTTGTTCACATCTGAGAAGTTTTACGTGTTGATGATATGTTGCTGTTGTATTTAAAGATCCTATTTTTTTTAGGTGTGCAGAGTAGTTGGACTCAGATGGACAAAATTAAAACCTGATCTGGAGTCAAATGAGACGGTTTTATGAAGGTTTCATAGAAATCAAGGAGCACCAGCAGCTCCTGAGGGAAACATCTGAATCTTTAGCTGCTAAGTCGTGTGTTCAGTTGGTTTTTTTGAGCTTTTTTAATGAAAACAGCTGTGTGTTTTTGTTTAAAACATCTCTGAGAGCTTTGAGAATAAACCTGAACAGTAAAGTTGTGGCTGAACTGATAAACAGCTGATGGAAGCTGCAGATTTGGATGATGAATCTCTGAAAGTTCATCACTTCCAGAGTCATCTTCTGCTTTGTCTCATTGATCTTTTATTGTCAGTTCATATGTTTAAAATAAATTGCAGCTGCTTTAGTTTGATTAGAGGCCTTTTTCCAAATTAAAAATCATTGCTGCCTTTCTTCTATAATTTCCTGTAAACACAGAGAGTTACCAAGTCTGAACATGAGTGTTTTTGTCAGAATATTCCTGTGTATCTCAGCATGTTTTGGTCCTGTGTGGAGCTCAGCGTCGAGCTTCAGCTTCAGGTTTGTTGTCCTCTGATCTGCTGCTGTCAGAAAACTTGTTGGAACTTGTTCTTTATGCAAACATGTGGAGGAGATTCAGCAAAGGTGCAACGCAGATAAATGCAGCAGAATCTTTTTTTAGATTGTTGAATCCATGAGGTCACTGATGTCGCAAGTTTCTACAAAGAAATTCCTGAATCACATTTTCTTTCATCACTGAGACTGAGTGGAATAGTTTGGCGCTGATGCACAAAGTGTGACCAGAGAAACAGGAAGTGTGTTAACCTGTTTATCATCTATAATGAACTGGGAAATCATAAATCACACTGACAGGATGTTTCTTCCTCCTGCGGCTCATAAAGAAAGTTACTGAAGATCAGAGACTTGAAATTAAAACCTGGATGAACAAAAGATTCAGACATTGTTTTGTCTCACGTGAAGACTTTGTGAAATCATCTCAAACTGTAAAACATATTAATGTTACTGGAGTTATTGTATGATTATTCTAACGTATGATTGCTGTCGCTGTTGCTCGTCTCTCAGGCCCGTTGAAGACGACCTGCCTTTGCAAAACGGCACATACTCAGACTTGTCCAGCTCGAAGCCCAAAAAGAGACGCGCACGGCGGCCGCGTCGCGACGGAGGCTACGACACCGACTACAACTCGTCAGGAGACGAGCTGGATGACGACGACTTCGACAGGTGAGAAGGATTGAAAGATCAATGTGAAGATGCTTTATCACCTGTAAAAGTCCTGCGTTTATAGTTTAAAGCACAGAAGTAATATCAGAAAAAGTGAATAAAATATCAAGAATCAGTTTGTACAATAAACTCAGTGGGTTTTTTTTAAACATACTTGAATAATTTAAACTTTTCTCACTCAAATTGGCCCCTGAGGATCATGTGTGCTGCTCATCATGACCCATATTTATGTAACTGTCAGCCAGCGACCTCTAGTGGCTGAAATAGTTATGACAGGAGCAAAAAAAGAAGGCCAGGTGACATTAAAGGTGATAAAGTCTTCATGTTTGAGACTTTGACTCTTAAAACTGCTGATCAGGTGAAACCAGACGTCGCTGTTGTTCAGAGTTTTTTTTTTGTTTGTTGCCAAAACAGAAACAAACTGTGACCGTTTCACATCATTGATTCACCGTCACCGGCTGAGTTTCAGCTCCTGAAGCTTTCGGTTTTACTCTTCAACACTGAAAACGATTCATTCCGTCATGTAGATAAGAGAACATGTTTGAATATTTACACATATTTATCACTATCATTTACATGCAGCAGCGGCATTTAAGGTGGAGCTGATTTTGAATAATATGTGATGACTGCATGATGATTTTACAGAAAAAAAATACTGGATGATGTTTAAATGTAGTCAAATTATTTCAGACACAAATTACTTAATGAAATGAAGATTTTTGTGTTTGCATTACACAAAATATTCGAGTAAAGTACTCGAGTAAACAGACCGCAGTATCAGCTGTCATCAGTGGAAAGTAACTGAGATTACTCGGACGTGTTTTGTCTGTCATCTAAACTCGCCTCCTCTCCTCTTGTTTTCCTGCTTCAGCGAGTTTCCTCCGATAGAAAACGAGCAGCAGCGCAACGACTACAAGCGCGAGTTCGACCGCGACCATCAGGAGTACAAAGACCTGCAGGCGGAGCTCGACGCCATCAACAAGAACCTGTCGCAGGTGGACAGAGAGCTGGACGACCTGCAGGAGGGCAGCCCCGAGTACCTGGTGAGACAGCGATGATCTGTTACAGAACACTTAGAAAACTGATCATCATAAGCAATTTTATTATTATAACCAACTTTTTTGTCCCTTTTTTCTTTGTGTTATACACACAGTCTGTTACTGCAGTCCAGAAATACTTATTTTGAAAAAAATGAAGTGATAGAGACAAAATAAACTGTGTATTTTCATGAAAATATTGATAAATGAATGATTTTTGTTGTTTTTTGTCTGATAAATTGTTGGTTCTGTCTTTACCAGGACGCTTTGGATGAATATCACAGATTAAAGAACATGAAAAAGGTTTGTGAGATTATTTTGATTTGAAGCATTTTAAAAATGTCCAGAATCCAGATTGAACACAGCAGCGTCACGATACTTCCTGTTTATTTTAATCGACTCACATCTCTCTTGTCTTGTTTTTTTTGCTCGTCATCACGACAGACTTCAGATTATCAGGTGAAGAAGCGCAGGTCTAAATACCTGAAGTCCAAACTGAACCACATCAAGAAGATGGTCAGTGATTACGACCGCAGGGCCTGAAGGACGACGCCTGTCCGAGACGCCACAGAAAAGACTAAATCTGATTGGCCGCCGTTGGGAGGAGGAGGCTTTTGAGGCCCCTGCAGAGGGGCGGGGCTACGTTTAATGAACGCCCACAATCCCGGAGTCTATCTGAGCAGACGTGAAACTCTGCAAAGGATAAAACAAATTCTCAGTTTTGTATTAAACCAAAGTTTGTATTATTATTTTCTCAGCAGCCACAGATTCTGTTAAATGTATTTATTTTCGTTTAATGTGACCTGAAACAGTCAAGCAGAAGAGTTCAGCCATATAAATTCGTCCATAACTCTTATTTGTTTTTAAAAGCTCTTCCTTTAGAAACACAACATGAGATGCTCATATTTTTACTTTCTCTTAACTCATTTTTTTTAATAGAAACTTGTAAATATGTGGGAAAAGCTGATGTTTTTAATGTTTTTTTTTTTTGCAGTTTATGGAAGTACGTAAACGTGTGTGCTAAGGTGTGTTTTTTTATTGATGGTAGAATAAACACTTTGAATGATTGTGCATGTTTGATGCATAGTGATGTACTTTAACTATGTAAATACATTACATTGTAATAAATTGATTTATGAAACAGTTTTCTCGCTGTTCTTCCACAGTAAACATTGTGACTGATGACGACTTTTCAAAGACATAAATACGAGACTCTTTGTGCAAATAGTGTTAAAAAAAACAATTCTAACATCTAACTCATTTTGATCCAAAGACACTGTGTGTAACAGCATTTACAGCATCATTCAGAGCATTTTAGGGCAGCGTTTGTTGTAAAATTGAGCAGTTTTGTTGCTGTTTTCTTAATAGTACCACTGGGGGGCGCTAATGTCAGGGATTTTCAAATTCTGCCAGTTGATTTATATATTTTTTAAAATTCATATTAGCTATAGATTCAGTGATAATAGATAAAATGAAAGGGAACAAATTCACAGCGAATTTACAGCAAAACTAATAATCACGCTAGTCCCTGATTGTAGCTTATCTGTTTACCTTTTTTGTTCTGAACCTGCAAATTCTGCTTAAATCAACTCTTGTCTTATTAAAAAGCCTTTGATAAACCCTCAAGCAGTTCATATATTTAGCAGGAGCAAGTATTTTTAAAATCTGATGAAAACAAAATGTTGGATTTACAGTGACTCTCAATGCTAACGAATGCTAATGTTTGAGTCTGCTAGATGTGTAAACAGCTAACACGTTAGCTTAAAGAACTTGGGCTAAAGTATTTCAGCTGTGTGTTTTTTTTAGCTTGCTGCACTGCCCCCAAGTGGCCAAAAAAATCATAATGCAGCTTTGAGAAGGTTTTGCATGTAAAAAGTGCACGTTGAAGCTACTTGCACAGTGACAACACACAGCACGCTGAAGCCGAGGAGCGATGACCTGCAGTTTGTATGTTTTCACCCATAAGGATATTTTGTTTTTCTCTTATATCCTCTTTGGTTTTGTTATTGAATTTCACTACACAGACACTACATCACATTTCACATTAAACATTGCACACTGAAAAGACACTGATGAACTTCTCTCCCATCCTGGTTTGACTGGTCTTCAGGCTGTGGTCTTGTATTGTTCCGTCTGGATCGAGTGTCTCCTCAGCAGCATCCTCCTGGTCAGATCTTTAGGCTGCCCAGGAGGAGCGCAGGGAAGGAAACTTTTAATCCCAGACTCCTTCTCACAGAAACCACCTCCAGCACCGGAGTTGAGGTTGTAAACATTTAGGATGGGGTTGTTGGTGGAGTTGAGGGTCAGAGGTGGCAGAGATCTCGGCCTGGCCTGGGTGTTGTGGTCCAACAAGAAGGCCCCGGACCCTCTGCGCTCAAACCCGGAAAGGACTCTCCTGCTGGGGCCTGAAGTCAGCGGTGACTCCCTGGAGCCCAGGGTGCTGGAGCAGCGAAGGGGAGCCAGCCTCTTGCCTTCTGTCAGGTCTCTCGCTCTTTGCTGAGGCTCCTCAGGGAGATTCTGGACGTCTACAGCCAGCTGTGGGTCGGAGCTGTAGATGTCCATCCCGAGGTTACGCCTCTGGATCACGCTATGAAGGCTTGTCGAGGCCATTCTGTGAAGTGGAGCTCCAAGATTTTTTCCACCGTTAAAGGAGGAAGAGGAGGTGATTGACTCTGTCCCGAGGTTTGCAGAGTGGAGGTTAGGGTGGGAGGCGGAGTGGGGCGACAGGAGACCAGGTAAGGACATCTTTTTCCCAAAGAGTTTGGCACATTCATTCTTTGCGTCTTGCACTTTGTCCATTTCCAAACTTCCTTCGTACCACTTGAAGCTGCCAGTTGTTAAATTCGTGCCTTCATCCTCATCCAGTTTGGCGATCCTGAGAGCGAGGTCCTCAGTTTGGTTGAGGTCTTTGTTGTTTACAGACGATAAGGCTGCATGAGGCTGCTGGGCGAGCAGAGACGCCGGGATCTTGAGCCACGGCTCGGAGTTCAGCCTCAGGAGGGGCTGCTGCAGTCCGCACTGCGCCACCTGACCGAGCCTTTGTAACCGTGATGGGGAACACGGATGGGAACTTACACCGCAGGACTGGGCGTCTTTATTAAAGGAGAAAACAGGCTTTGGGGGACATAAAGAAGAGGAGGTGCACTGGGGAGAAGTGATGAGCTGGACTTCGGAGGGAGAAGCAGGAGATGCCGATGTCATTTTGTCCGTCTGATCAGGAGGACTGAGGGGAGGCATGTTGAGGTACTGCTTGGCTTGTAGTTTCCCACAAGGGAATTTGTCAGTTGTTATGATGATCACCTCTTTCCCTTTAGCTTTACATGTGTCGAGCAGCAGCTTCAGGACCTTCCAGTCTCCAGCCATGACGGCGTAGACCAGCGCAGATGTCCCGGACTGATCCTCCAGGCTGATGTCAGCACCGTTGGCCAGCAGCAGGGACACCACCTCGGTACCGGCCTGCTCCCGACAGGAGTGCATCAGCGCAGAGCGACCTTCCTTGTCTTGGATGTTGGGGTCTGCTCCTTTTTCCAGGAGGAACTGGATCAGCTTGACCCTGCTGGCGCTCTGGGCGTCGACGTGCTGGGTCCTGCAGGCCACCATCAGGGGCGTCTGACCTTGGCTGTTACTCTCATTGATGTAAGCGCCTCCTTCCAGGAGCAGCCGCGTGAGTCGCAGGCGACGGAGGAAGACCGCTCTTAGCAAAGGGTTAGCTGAATCCATCGCTAGCCCGGGATTACAGTCTTCTCCCTCCATCCCTCTTGGTCCTGGCTGTTGGGTTTGCAGATGTAGAAGTTCAGACTTCTGTGGAAAACAACGAAACACTTTTAGAGATGCAGCTGGAGAGTCAGGCACAAACTATTTGCAGCCTTGAATCAACTTTTAAGTCCAGAGTCATGAAACAGTGAGGATATTTATCTGGTGCTAATGCTGCTAACATGCTAGTAAGATCAGCATTACAGTTAATGTAGCAGTGCTAGCTTAGTCAGGCTAGCTTCCTCGGCTAAATTGGTGAACTTGTGCCATGCCAAAGCCTTGTCTTTGACATGTTCATGGTCATATATAGCCTGATCACTCGCTAGCACATGTTTCTTCCATTTTAGGCTCTTTAATTACTGGCAAGGAGAGGCTGTTTGCTAGCACAAGGAACAGACAGATATTAGCCCAACAAGTGTTAGCTTATTGTGAATAGCTGGGTCTTGCTGGAACATAGTGATGGACCCAACAACTGAACACCAGCTGTGGTAACCAGTATCTTTACGTGTGTTCAAGTCAGATCAGGAGATGAGATCACATAAATATGTTTATGATATCAGAGGGTTTGTTAAAGACTGGCTCTTTATTGTGAGTGTAGCAGGTAAAAAGCCTCATATAGACTGAATTGTTAGCTTAAAATAAATGGATAAATGTTAAGTTTTGAAACTAGTCTGACTCCTTCTAAATGTCTGGATGCAACCAAAGCTGTCTCAAAGCTAGAAGCCGACAGAAAGAAGCTAATCCACTGTGTCGTATATTCACTTTTCCTTACAAAGAAATCAAAATCTCTAAAATACACACAAAATGCCCATTCCTATCTTGTTTTACCATCATAAACATCAATAAATCAATTTTTTTTAATTCAAGTGCTCATTTTTCCAAAAATCAAACAAACGTTCCTTTGTCTTCAGCAGTAAAGTGAATGTGTATGTGAATCAGGTGGTTTCAGAAGCAGAACACATGAAGTTCTTGTCTTCTTTTTTTTTTTTTTTGCTTGCATATAGAATCCATTCAGCGGTTTCTTTTCATGCACTCGTCCTCCACAGCACCAGCACAGGCAGCCACTTTCTATCAGCCTTTGTACTGTTTGTCCTTGCCTCCCTCTATTAGACCAGATATGGTGGCAGTCACCAATGTCTCAGACGGTAACATAACATTTTCCCGCATGAGTCACAGCTCATGAAACTGAAACACAGCAGGGATTTTACATCCATGATGGAAAGACATAATTTTTACAAGTTGCAGTGGTATGCAAAGCAGCAGCAACGGCCACTTGGTGTGTTTGTACAAGGACCATAAATGTCCACTGAGCCGATGTGTCAATAAATGATGCACCAAACAGGAAGTGCCGTCTTTGTATGAAAGGGCACATTTACAAGTTTAGGTTTTATTGAGAGAGTAAAAAATTCAAACCAGATAAAATAATATTGATAATTCTAACGCCAATAAAACAGAACGCCATCATCAAAAATGTTTTTGACTTCACATGTTTAAATGCATGTACGTTTGTGGACACGTGTGGCCTCATTCTTCACATGATGATCATCACTCAGCATGTATTTATAGCATGTGTTGCCATAAGCGATGCTCCAGTTTCCATAAGGTGACAACTAAATACTCTGTTTTTCATGTTAAACCAGCATCCTGTGTGAGGTTAAAGTCTGATCACAGTCCAGATGTTCTTTCATCTGCTTCTCCTGAGTCACCTGTGAGCTCCGTTGTTGCCCCAAAACTCTTAAAAACACATTAATGAGCCTCCGTGTTTTACAGCTGACGTGTTCCTTTATTACCACGAACACACACTCTGTAGTTTATTTTGATTAAATCACACACAAACAGTCCTGCTGCATCAAATACTTACTAAATCACCAAATGTGAGTTATTCCGCCGCTTAAAATAGTCCCTAACGAATGCACTTTGTCTCTTTTGTTTGAGTGAAGTTTGCAGGTTTTTAAGGAAATCAGCCTTTAAAGGAAATAATTAAAAGAGTGAAACTATATTTTGAGACCCGTTTTCAAACGTTCACATCGTCATTCGTGACCTCATCATCACCACCGAGCAGCTCTTCCTGCTGGCAGCCTCGCATGTCCAAGACAAAAACACCACCTGCACCGTGTTTGACAGACGAGGTGGAGGTGGCGCTCGTTTAATCATGCTGTTCCTCTTTAATGGTTGATGCTTTCGTCTCTCCTCCGCTGCCGAACAGGTCGATTACTGAGCCATTAAAAGACTTTGTCACTCGACTCCAGAGCTTTTCCTTTTGTTTCCAGACGATTTTTATCTCAGTAAACTCTGATGTTTGCTAGTTTTTTTCCTGTGTTTAAGACCAAAGTTTTGTTATATCTCAAGATTTGCTTCATGGATCGACACAAAACCTGTTTCAGACATTCGTAGTTTCTTACAAATAAATCTGACATGATAAAAACTTCAGTGATCCTCTGATTTTTCCTCTTGTGACACCCTGACGTTTGTGGTTTTGAATGAAATATCGTGACAGCTGATGGATGGATCACATTCACATCCTCCTCAGGATTAAATGTGCATATTAAGTGAGATGATCCACTGCTTTCCATCAGAGAATTAAAACCATAAAGACATTCTGCTTAGTGCTAATTAGCAGAGTTTGCATGCTAACATGCTAAACTGAGATATCAAACATGATGAAATGAACAAAAAGGACTTTATATCCTGAACTGTTCATCTCATGTGGATGCAAAGACCCTTAAATTAAAGCTGCAAGTCTGGACTTTATCTTCACACTTCAGTCTTGGTTTTCCTCCAAACAAACATCTCGACACACACACAAACTGCTCTGCATAAACGCTGCATGTTCTTATGTCACAACACACTGCGGTGTTTCGCTTCCAGTTTTACAGATTGAGGACAGAAAACTCCACTTCACCTGAACAGGCTGAGCGAACACTCATCCTCTATAAGAGCCCACTAACACCGCTCTGTGTGTGTGTGTGTGTGTGTGTGTGTGTGTGTGTGTGTGTGTGCACATGTCAGAGCTTTGCAACAAACTCTCAAAGAGACAAATCGGTCAGAAATGATTAAAAACAGAACGATGCAGCATGTTTAAACACAGTTTCCTCCTGAGTTTTAAACCAGATTCTGTCAAAAGGTCACAACAAGTAAAAATCCAGCAGAAGATTCGTTAATAACAATGAATTTCCTGCTGTGTGTGTGTGAGTGTGTGTGTGAGTGTGTGTGTGAGAGTGTGTGTGTGAACTCACCAACCGTCAGCTGTGTTCAGTCTCTTGTTGCAGACATTTACTCCCCTGTTGCAGAGCTGCGACTGACGTCCTCTGTGACCAGGCAGCGCTGAGTGAGTGTGTGAGAGTGTGTGTGTGTGAGAGTGTGTGTGTGTGTGAGAGTGTGTGTGTGTGTGTGGCAGTAAGTCAGAGGAGGCGGGAGCTGCAGCAGCAGTCAAGGTTTCTCAGATTGTGTTTGCTTCTCAGACAAAGTGTGTGATGAGAGAGGGAGAGAGTGAGTGATAAAGGCTTGTCGTCAGGCAGCTCTGAGAGACGCTTAATCCATCGCTGCCGCCGCCGCCGCCACCGCCGCTGCAGCATCAGCAGCTCTGAGCTCTGGAGAGTCACAGAGAGCGAGAGCAGGAAAGGTTGACGGGAACGGATGCACGTGAGGAAGCACTATAGCAACCAGGCGTCTCATCACGTCCCGTTTGTCTTTTCATGAAACCTGATCGAGCTGAGGCCTTTCTGTCGAGGCGCCTCGCAGCTCGCAGGACTTCCTCTCAGTTACACGCAGGAGAGGGGGAAAAATGATGTCGTCCACCTTATCAATGACATCTCCATGACAACCATCAAGGAGGCCGGATGACGGCACATGTTGTGATTGTGCTGGAGGAACTGCTCTTTGTGCCTGTGTGGGAGTGTGTGTGTGTGTGTGTGTGTGTGTGCACATGATTTATATTTTCACATATTTTTAATTATTGTTTAACTTATAGAACTTATCAGCACAGAAAACAGAAAAATGTTCCTGCAAAATGAGAAATGAATCATGAAAAGGAAAATCACATTTAATTAAAAGGGATTTTTTCACAATAAAGTGTTGTTTTGTTGCCAGATTCACCTGTCAGGTGAGTGCTGATGTTCCTGTGTTCTCCAGTGGAAGGAACGGAGGTCTTTCTTCTATCTGAGCAGGACGAACTTCATGCAGGAGGTGCAGAGAAGTTACAACCACAGCATGAAGGGCTGAAACTCTGCAGCTCTGTGGGATCCATTCAAACATGGCCGACCTGCGTCTGTCAGCGCAGAAACAAAAAACACACCTGGATTCATTAAATTCCAGATATCAGTGTCCAAAAAACCAAGTTGCTTCACATCTCTGCATGTTGCCTGATTCTGCAAGCACATGATGAAACCACTGTAATATATCAAGTATGTTTGATGCGTCTTTAGTTAATATTTTGCATTTAACTTATTTTTATATCCTTATATTAATGTTTCTTATGTTTTTATGTTCTAATTGATGCCATTGTTGCTGTAAAACTCGTTGAGTTTAACCTGTAATGAAATGTGCAAAGCAAACGTTCGCTCCTGTGAATAAAACTGAACATGTCAGATGATTTTTAAACAGATTTTGAATGAACCGCAGGAGTAAAATGGAAGCTGTGTTGTTGTTGTGATTTGCAGAAAGTGTTGCTGTGTGATTTTTTGAGACAAACACTGTTCTTTTGTTTCATCTGTGCAGACTGTTTCGAACCCGGCTGGCGACCGACTGAGTGTTACAGGGTTTCCATCACTTTTCTGTAGCCATAGAAACGCTGCGACTTCACAGAGCAGTTCACAAACCCACCACAAGATGGCAGCACCTGACAATATTTTCATCCATCGAACAGAACGAGCTTCAGTTTCACCTCATTGAAACTCATTTTCCTGTTTTAAGGTTCACATATTTAAATTTTATGCAGTAAACAGTCACAAACTTTCTGTCATGAAGGTTTTAATGTTCAGATTTTATTGAAACTGTTTGATAGAGGAGCTGCAGGATCATTTTAGAGGCTGAAGTTTGTTTCACTGACAAATGTTTTTTATCACTTTGTCATCCTCATTTGGATACAGTGAGTCTGTGTGAAAGTCTGAAGGTCTGCAGACAAACTGGAGTCAAAAGAAACAGATTTAATTTCACTGTTTCTTTTCTGTTTTGTTACACATCCAGAGCTTGTTGGGCGAAGCTGCGTTTCTTTGTAACATTATTGAATCAGTAACAAATCCAGTTTACAAGCTGCATGTTTGTCAGGAGACGTTCGTCTGCGGTTTACAAGCACAAAACTGTTTAACTTGGTCCTGTTTGAGTCCTGAATGTTACCTGCCTCTCAGATGGAGATCAGTGAACGAGCTCTCAGCTGGAGGCAGGAGACGCCCACGGGCCTCAACGTTCAGCCGTCATGACTAACCAGGCAGCTGCTCGATCGGCCTCTCAGCCAAAGAACACGCTCCTGAGTTTTGTATTTTTTTAATAGATGCGGCGATTTGCAGGTTTGAAACTGAGAAAAGAGTTTGATTCTGACGGCTTTTCATTGGTTTTCCTGATTAATTGATTCAGGAGAAAGTCATCAAACAAAGATGGTTTTAAGTTTTTTGGTTTGTTGTTAAGCTGAAAGCAGTTTGAGATTATTTAGATTACTATTATATTCTGCCATTTAGCTAATAATGCAATAATATTTCATGCATTTATTCTGATTTTTATGAACTTTTACATTTAAATGTGTGAAACTTTAAAGGTGTGATTGTTCCTTAAAACAGAGATCGAGAGTTGTTTGATAAGTTTGTGGCCTAAAGATGAAAAAGATGAGTCACACAGCTCCGATAACATGCACGTGCAGGTCAACTCTTTAAGTAATTATGCAGAAAGTTTGAAGTTACTAAACTTTTTGGTGTTTCTGCTTTGAATAAGGTGATAAGAGCAGTGCAGAAGTGTGGATTTCAACCTCCAACATTCGCGCTTTTGACCCGATTCTGCACTTCCTGGTTTAAACCACCACCTCTTCTCTGAGATGAAGATGGAGCTCAGAGGCCACTTTGAGATGATAATGATGTTTTTGCTGCTCTTGAAGGCTTTTTAATGGGTCCAAGATGCCAATTTGCTCCGTGATCGATGGACTGAGTGTGTAGATGCTGAACATAAACAAATGCATGAACTTATCAACCACTCCTTGTCTTTATGTGAACAGGACCTCACCTGTGAACCTGCACACACCTGAAAACATCCTCAGGTGGGTGAGTTTATGCTGGATGGTAACTTTCCTCCTCTTATCTTCTCTTTCCTCCACGTTGCTGCTTCGACAGACAGAAGATCTATTTTTAAAGAAGCAGAGCAGAAGGTCAGAGAGCACATCGCTCACAGGTATGTTTCTGTCACGGAGGACACGAACGGCTGCGATAAATCACAGTAACTGTGTTTTCAAACCACCAGACGAAAGGCTGCAGTGTTGTGGAGGAGTTGTTGGTCTCCTCGGCCGCTCGCTCGGTTCCACATAGGTGCTCTCCCAAAATAACACAGCAGCAGATCTGATCAGAAACAGATGCAGAAGCAGCTGTGAGTACAATGCGCTGAAGTTATAGGAAGGAAACGCTGTGAACAGATCATCAGTGATGAGTCAGATCACATCACCTGATCAAAACTGAACAGAAAGTCAAATGTTTTGATCCACGTTGTGCAAAAACAGCAGAGAAAACTGGTGAAACAATGCAGATGATGATCGGTGATGTTCGCTGGTTTATGTGGAGCGGACACACAGTCATAGTAATCCCCCATAATCCTCTGCTGCCTATATGAGAGTGATGTTATTAAAGCCCCTTATGTCTCCACCAAAGACCACCGACTGTTCCGCATCACCGACTCACAACTGTTCATGTTCATACTAACAATGAGGCGTAAGAGGTGATGAATATAAAGAGAGATGGTGTGTAAAGAGTTTTTTAGCATCTTTTAGCTCCTTGTTTGTGATTTATGACCCTCAAATTAATGCAGAAGTACCCAAAACTGCAGTTCCACGGATGGCCACTGGAGGCTGTGAGTCAAAACCTGCCAAAGACAAAAGCCGTCATGATTGTTACTATTTTATTTTATTCTATTATCTTGAGATAATGGGACAAATTGATGCTTTATCTCAAGATGACAAGCCGTTATCCCGTGGTAATGCATTAATTTGTGCTGTTATCAAAAGATAACAGAATGAAGAAAGACAACATGGCCGCCTTCAGCTTCCATGAAAACATCAGAGCCTGATGTTAAACTGTGTGGAAATAAATACGTTTACAGCAGAAATAAATAAGTTTGCTGCCTGAAACGAACACAATGTTTTCTAAAGCTAATTTGTGTGGGCAAAGTTTATTTTTATATAACGAATGATGTCACTTATTTCCCCCATCCTTCAAACCAGTGAGGAGAGTGCTAAAGTAAGAGTTGTGTGTTAAATGAACTAAACAAAGAAAGAAGAGTAAAGTCAAAATCATGTCCTCCCTTTCTGCTC
>JAPZDY010000011.1:19181734-19204817 GCA_029783645.1 Ctenochaetus hawaiiensis
TCTTTAAACACAACAAATAAAGAAACATGCTGCATGTACAGCAACACAAGCTAATCAGAAATGTTGCTCACAGTACAAAGCAAAATACTCTTATCAAGCTAAAAAGTGCTAGCAGCTAGCTGGAAGAGGGTAAGGTTCGGTGCAATCACAGTCAGCTGTCTTTAAAGCTTAAGAGCCACTGCTATATGACATGTAACAAGCTAAACCGTTAGCACATGATAACTTACATCAGACACACTCACCTGAGTGAACAGGTGCACTGCTGCCCTGTTGAGACTGACGAGCAGAGAATGTCACATCACAGGACTGCAGGCCCGAGGCAGGCCGATCATTCAGTACAGACCGAGAACAGACAACATGTACAAACCTCTGAAAACATGAACCTCTGTGCAGACAGACAGACACAGAGATGGGCTTATTGGTTTCAGAAACACAGAGTGACTATACTAATTAGTTTTATTGGATTCAGTGTGATCCTGACTCAGACAAGTTATGGATTATAAACATTTACAATAAGATTAATAAAATTCCTTAAATTATGAATTATTACAATAAAAAATCAATAGATATACCTTTCATGTAGTCTCAAAAGATGACGCACTTTTGGTCCTGATGGCACGTCACTGAGCCATAAACCACAGCATGAACTTGTTCTTCAGTTTGTGTCCCTTTGAGTCTCCTGGAAACTTTATTTATAGGAGTGACCAGACGGGGGCCGCTGGAAATATCAGATAGGAACACATAGCTGATATGAAACTTCCTTTGTCTTTATTTATTCAGTTTCAGCACGTTCTGTTGTGTCTTATATTTGATACCAAATTTATATGTGTGTTTTCTCGTGTGTCTGTGCAGAGCTGTGTGTGTGTGAGGGGTAAAGGAATAGAAAGTGTGTGTAAGTGTGTGTGTGTGTGACTGTAGTCAGGAGTATCAAGGTCACACTGGACAGTGATATGGGACCCTTGGTGCTCATGGTTAATCGTGGCTCGACGTGGGCAGTCGGTGCTGTGCAGCTCCTGCTGGTGGCCCTTCATTGGTTTATCAAGGTTTGTTCTGAACTTATGATTGGCCTCAGGTTTTAATCCCACATGAGGGGGCGGAGCCCCCTGTGACAGGAGAGTGAAAAGCTCTTAAACAAGAGACCTTCGGCAAGAAGGCAGAGCAGCTTTTCTACAGGTACTGTACCTTTCCTTATTCTTCTCATAGAAAGGCTCCGTTAGCTTCCAGTGCTTGCATACGAAAACTGTTAAATCATGTAGAGTGTGTATTGACGATGATGCACGATATAAACCCTCTTGACTTTTGATCTTATGATTTTATCTTATCCTAACTTTTGCATGCTTTTGATATTTAATCTATGAGAGATTACCAGTCAGTTTAAGTTTTAGAATAGAAAAGTTGGATGGAGGCTAAAGGCAGGATGTGCTGATGACTTCAGGGTGAAATGTATCTGAACAAATACTGCAAAGAGTGAGAGAGCGAGTGTGACTTGATTTTGGAATTTGAGCTTAAAAAAAGCTTTGTATTAAAAAGTCTCCCCAGCAGCTTCCTGATGCACTTTCCATGAACATGTATACATTTTTTGCACCTTTCACAATGTTCTATTTTAAACACCTGAGGAGGCGTTAACTCCTCTGTGTCCTCTGAAGAGGACGAAGCTGCTCTTACGTCCTGCACGTACTCCTCAGAGTTTAAAGGTCAGGGGAGTGGAGGCTGATCCGAGGTCTGTAGTGGTTTTGTTGTAATCCTGACATAAGACCATGTGATCAACAGTGTCAGTTAGCATTGGAGGCTTTAGTGGGCTGCAGCACAGCATGCCCTGGATGTCTGTGGATAGTTCTGTCTAATTATGTCCGAACTTTATGTTTCCCCTGAGAAAATTCTCGCATTTCCGTCTGTCGATCATTGTTGTCCTCCCTGTTTCCTGCTGACTTGGCCTCATGAGGGTCTGGTCTTGTGACCAGTTCAGAATGTCACTGCACTGTCAGCCAGAGATGGCTTGTTTCTTGGCACTGCATCCTGGCAGCACAACTGCCCTCCAAAGATCTATAAATAATATTCACACTGACCCGCGAGTCATGAATTCACACAGAGTGAGAGGAAAAAAGAGCTGGTGGGGTAAATGCAGCAGATAAAAATCCTAAATATTATTGGGTGAATGTGTCACTCCTCGGTTGTCAGTCCAGTTGGGTGCAGACGACTGATCAGCCGTCTTTGACTAGGATTACCGGGGGAACTTTCCTCTATATTAAGACGCAGTCTCATGGACACCACCCACCCTCCGTGAAGGACAAGCTACACTATGACCTTCCAGTCAGGCCACGTTCATTAAATTTACCATTTAAAATCCCTTCAGATGCACATTTAGAAAATATTTAATATGTACTGTCATGTTAAATCTGTTTTGCCAAACTAGCAACTGTAAACTGATGTCTTGCTTCAGCTGTCTACAAAGTCCCACTCCTTCCTGTGAGCTTAAGACAGACTCCTCTGGGTACCTGTCCATTACCGAAGCATTAGTGGACATATGAAACCTGCCGTCCTGTAGGTGGGCGACTGCGATAATGCTAAGAGGCTAAGAGCATCTGCCCTGGCCCCTCCTCCTGTAAGCTTGTTACTGTATTAAACAAAAACCTGCGGGGGGTCGACAGAGCAGCAGGCGTGAGATTCACATTGTGCACAAATGCAGTTCAGTCAGAGACTTGCAATGAGGAATTGAACAGTTATAGAGGAATCAGAGTCAATATCAAGAAGCATGCAACAAAACACGTAGTAGAAGAAAAAGGAAATGCAGAACAAGTACTATTGAATATGGAAAAAAAAGAACTTGCACCAAAATATGTGGAAAGTATCTAAAATATGTAAAATATAGATATGCTTTAAAATAAAAGAGCTGTGCAGTGTTTAAAAAAAATGAACAATCAAAGTTCAGATGTTCAGGTTATGTGCAATAAAAAAGCATAAAAAAGTGTGTATTAATGTAATACACTGAGTCAGTGTTGTGATGGGAGTGTAAAGCAAACAAACAAAGTGGGACAAAACAATATACGGAGGCGCCATCTTGGACCAAGTACCCAGTTAGATACGATGGGTCCTAGTTACGGAGGGAGTTCTCCGGAGGATTCTGCCAGAAGAACAAATCCCTCTTAAAAAAAAACACGTGAATCACAAATATGAAAAGATGCAGCACAAAAGATCCATGAGTAGAGAAACAAAGTAAAGGTTGAACTAAATACCTGCTGGACTAGCTAATAAAATGTTGAGCTAACTGTTAGCATGCTAGCCATGCAGGAACATGTCGGCACTATTAGGCCGAAGTCACAATAACTCAGACCTTTTTGTCTTTTTCTCAGTGCTGGGCTGTTTATTCCTCTCTGGAGTTTTTATCTCAGATTTCATCCATTAGAGAGTCATTAACAACAGAGAAAAGCTCTTCCATCGCAAGCTAGCTGGCATGGTTGCTTATGGGAAACAACATTCACATTATTAATTCAAAAGATGCAACCATTTCATTCCTCTTCCTCTGCCGTGGAGCGTTTTTATTCCCACAGAGGAGGTTCAGTGAGAGTGGACAAACAGCTCATAAACTACGAGAGATTCCTCCATTTTTTTTTACTTTGTTCATAAATTTCAGCTTTGTCAGAAAGATGACCTACCATAATCTGCCTTAGATAGATATATGTTTAATATTTTTGCCAAACCAATCATCACTTCTCTTGCCCAAATGATACCAACCAACAAAGACAAAAATACCAGCCAAACTCCAAATGTTCGGAATAGTTGTCTGGTAGCTTGATTGCAGTGGGCTAATGTCAGTGCTCTGCCTGAACTAACACTGAGCTTTCTGTTTTTGGCTTGAATGTATGAATCATATCTTAAACCTGAGTTAAAAATGTTACCATAAATTAACTGACTTTCCAACTCTCGTCAACATAAACGTTTCTCTTTTTCTGTTCTTTTTCTCTGCAGCTTATTTGCTTCTGACAAAGATTTAAAAACTAGCAGAAAGATGGCAGGCTCTTTCACACGCCTGATCTCCAAGCGCAACACGGCCGTCCTGCTGGCCGGCCTGGGTGCAGGAACGATGGCGACTGGCCTCCTGATGAACGAAAATGGCTCCCTTGTGGCTGAGGCCAAGAAGAAGCTCTATCCTCCGAGGTGAGACAGGATATCGCACCCGTACAGTGTGAAAGGAGACAGTGCAAAACATTCAAACTGGCTAAATTCATGACGACAGGACGGATGTGGAGCGTGCAAGAAGAGGTCCACGCTCTGGGTTAGCTGCAAGTGCAGTGGATGGATGACCTTGATGAGTCAGTGATGGTCAAAGCTCTATAATTATCAGCCTTATCAACACGGGAACTGACTACGTGCTTCACATTCACCGTCACATTTCAGGGGAATGACTCATTGCTTTGTGTTTCCACAGCAGAAGCTGACAGGTGACACGAGAGGAGAAACTTCTCCTGAACTCAGTTTATGTTCGTAAAAGTTCAAACTGTCCAAAAATAGCCGTATATCATTAATAAACATTGTGTTCGTGAGCATCTGAGAGTATGAAAGAGCACAGAAGGTTACGGCGGCCACATTGGCACCATCCTGCGGTATCTCCAACCATCTCAGGTTTCATCTGTGACGCCTTTGACTCACTCTGACGCTCTCTTTGACTCTTTCACAGACTCACAACCTTCCAGTCTCTCACCATCTCACCACCGTCTTTCTTTGTATTTAAGAAGAGAAGGAAAGAAAGTTCAGAAAAAAACAGAAAATACAAAAACTTTGAGCTTTGACCTTCAGTCAGACTTAAAGCCACAATTAAAGGAAAAATATGTTTGAATAAAAAAACAAACTGGACTGACATAATCAGAATAATTTTTAACATCTTAAAACATGATTGCAAGGGATCTTTGAAGAATAACTCCACCTTAGGTTTTTGAAACAAATGTTGTTGAAGGAGCGCAGTGTCACCACTAGATGGCAGTGCAAGTAGGATAACTTACAAACAAAAATCTTTCCTTTTATTTTTTACTCTCTTGTAGCTCCGACTTTCCTGACCTGAGGAAGCACAACAACTGCATGGCCTCGGCTCTGACTCCGGCCATTTATGCCAAACTGAGGGACAAGGTCACCCCCAACAACTGGACCCTGGACCAGTGCATCCAAACTGGAGTCGACAACCCTGGACACCCTTTCATCAAGACCGTGGGCTGTGTGGCTGGTGATGAGGAGAGCTACGAGGTGAGAGGTCAAAGGTCAAAGGTCCCAGTTTGTGTCTGGATGTTTCTAAACTTTAGTTGTTAATGTGCTATTTTTCGTTCGAGTGTTAAATTTTCTTGTAAGTTTGGTTTTATTTAGTTATTTTGATGCTAAATGAGGGGTTGAAGCATCATGATTGGCAGCTAAAGCTAACACCTGATCGAGGCAGCTGATCTCAGATCAGTTGCTCCCTCTGTTGACGACTTTGCCTTCTGTCTTTTCAGGTGTTTGCCGATCTCTTTGACCCCGTCATCAAAGACAGGCACAACGGCTACGACCCCAGAGCCATGACACACCCCACCGACCTGGATTCCTCCAAGGTGTTTACACCACAACACCACGTCACATCCGGATCCCTCCACTCATCTGCTGCTCCTGCATTTAGAAAACAATATTCACTCCTCTTTCTTGTCTGAATCTTCCTCCTCCTCCGTCTCCAGATCACCAACGGCATGTTTGATGAGAACTACGTCCTGTCGTCCCGTGTCCGGACTGGCCGTAGTATCCGCGGGCTGAGCCTCCCCCCCGCCTGTTCCAGGGCCGAGCGTCGTGAGGTGGAGCGGGTGGTGGTGATGGCCCTGGCCGGCTTGAAGGGAGACCTGGCTGGACGCTACTACGGCCTGGGAGATATGACGGAGAAGGAGCAGCAGCAGCTCATTGATGTGAGTTTTAGGGTTATTTTTGTGTATATTGCTTTTGAATTACTTTGTTAAATTCAGCGTTTGAAGGAGGATGTGGTGTAAACTGCACTCTGCTGCAGGTCAGTGGTTTCACCATTTTCACTGTAAACTCTAAGTAGGGAAGTTAGAATACATAGTGGCAGGAAGCTGGATTTTTAATGAACAACTGAACAGAATCAGGAAAAATATCAATGAGTTACTTATTATTATCTTGTCACAAAGGTTTGGAAGTACAGTATGTAATGGCTAGATGTCCTCTGGAGCATTAAGATTAATGTTTCAATAGAAATCTGTACAAATATACAGTCAGTCTGAGTGAATATTTATTAGGAAAGATCTGAAAAAGTGAGTCAAACTCATTGACCGTGACTCTCATCTTCCAGCCTTGCATGAACTCCCTTTTGGTCCACACTTTTCAGTATAAACATGTTTCAGTCAGTCCCATGAAGCTTCACTTTTACTGAGTTTTCTGTTCTCGTTATCTCCTGCTGCGCCACATAAGGATCACTTCCTGTTTGACAAGCCTGTTTCTCCTTTGCTCACCTCGGCCTTCATGGCCCGAGACTGGCCTGATGCCAGGGGGATCTGGTAAGGTCAACGTGGTTTAGTGAAACCAGACCCCAGTGCTGTTAGAGAGTAATGAGGACCAACATTTCCCCTCCTCTGTTCCAGAGTCCTGGTCTGTGGAGTCCTTCCTAACCTTTATTCTGTCCTCTTCGACCTGTAGGACTGAAGGAATAAAAAGTCGTTTCTCCTTCAAAAGTCCTTCTGCTCTTCTTTAACATCCTCCTGAATCTGTTTCCTTCCTCTGCCTGTCTCAACACCCCCTCACCCCTCCGACCTGTAGGACCACTTCTTGTTCGACAAGCCCGTCTCACCCTTGTTGACATGTGCCTTTATGGCCAGAGACTGGCCGGACGCTAGAGGCATCTGGTAGGCTCCATTCAGCTCTCCTGCATGTCTGCTGTGTCACACTCTGATTCCCATCCTGATCCTCAGAGTAAATGTTGCCACTGTGCACTTCTGCAAACCATTAAACCTTTTGTTTCTTTATGTAAAAACCTCAGAGCTTCTTTAATTTTGAATGTAATGCTGTGATGACACTGTAGTTAAGGTCTGGTTAGGTTTACCGCTTCGTTAGGGTTCGGAAAGGATTCATGTTTTGGTTTAAAACATCTGGTCTTTTTTCCCCAAACATGGCTGAAAACTGTCCAAATGTCTCATTCAAAAGACCTGTTTTGTGGGTCAAAGCGATGAGCGAACAGGTCTTGAACAGCAGTTGATAAGTAATTTAGAAACATTCATGAAGTGTTGAAGGAAGAGTGCAGTGCCAAAGGTGAATCCTGCAGATTGTGCTGAACTTCCTGATCGTATATTTAATCTAACTTTCTCCATCTTGTGAAACTCAACAGAACAGTGCAGATATTGCTTTGCTTTTGACGCATGCTGGTTTAAAATAAACCACAAATAAACAGGATATTGTTTTCGTGTTTCCCATGCGGTGTGTGCTGCCTGTTGCACAGATTAATTCTGCACAGAACAGACGCATGAATATCAAAGTGTCTCTGAAATCAGGCCCTTCATGACCGTGAGTCATCTCCGGTAATGAAAAGAGTGTTTCGTCTGGAGAGCTCTTTATTTACTTCCTTCAGCTGGTTCTCCTCAGGCACAACAACGAGAAGACCTTCCTGATCTGGGTGAATGAGGAGGACCACACCAGAGTCATCTCCATGGAGAAGGGAGGCAACATGAAGAGAGTGTTCGAGAGGTTCTGCAGAGGACTCAAACAGGTGACGCGATCACGAACCAAACGTAGGAACAGAGCAGTCTGATGAAGTTTGCAGTCAATAACAGATTTTTAGCCACGTTAGCAGCTGTGGGCTTCATGTTTGGTTCAGCTCTGGTTCCAACCAGCTATTGAAGGGATCTAATTTATGACATTTACGTTCCACAGAAGATTTTTGATCTTTGACCTTTGACTTTTCCTCCTAAATTTAAACATGTTCATGTCTTTTGGTTGCATTGTGCATTTTACGTTAGCGTGAACTAGCAGCTCAGTAAAGTGCACATACTAGCATCCTGCATTTGTTGCTTTATTTAAATGCATTTTGAAATGGAGCAGTGTCACGTGACGTCCTGCAGGTGGAGCATCTGATCCAGGAGAGAGGCTGGGAGTTCATGTGGAACCCACGTCTGGGCTACGTCCTCACATGTCCTTCCAACCTGGGCACCGGCCTCAGGGCAGGTGTGCACGTCCGCCTGCCCAAACTCAGCAAGGTAACACACACATTCAGAGAACACATACACACACACACACACACTGTCCCAACAGGAACACAGACAGATACAATTTTAACCTTGATTGACAAACTCAGTCCGAACAAATGGTCCGTTTTGCAGCTGTTCTTTGGCTCTAAGTCACATGACCTCCATCAGCAGACAGTTTATCCATTTGTCCTTGAACTGAAGAAATGTGAGCAGTTCACAGAATGAGTTTAGTTACATTCTGAATGTTTTCATCGTCCAAAAACTCTATGAATCAACAGTTACTGTATTATGTTTGTGTCGCAGTCTCATAAATCTTCTTCCTCTGTGCCGGAGCTCCACTGTTGTACAAAAACTATTAAAAACATGTCAGTGAGTCACACTGTTGCTCTGGCTGATATCTTCCTTTATTACTAAAACACACATACACACACACACACACACACATATACACCCCATCCTGCTGCAACAAACACTGACTGACGTGCCACATGTAGATTAATTCACCACCAAAAATAGTCCCCAACAAATGCACAAATCCTCGTGTTTCAGCAGGGACCAATGAGCTTTGAGCTGAGAACCAAACGAACACACCGTTGGTTTTGACCTTTACGTGAGATTTGATGACAGACACAAACTAAAGACTGTCGCCAGCTGCAGCCTTTACGCTCCACCTGCTGAGGAAGAGTGTGAGATGTGACTGATTTGTTCAACTACTGTTTTCAGGATGAAGAATGTTTTCTTCATCTCAATGTTTTCCCCCGAAACGCCACAGTGAAACTATGTGAACTCATTGACAATTCAGCATTCACTTTTGCATGAGTGTCATTTACTGCAGTGACAAAAAGTCCCATATGATTGAAAATCGCTCTGCAGGACCCACGTTTCAACAAGATCCTCGACAACCTGCGGCTGCAGAAAAGAGGCACAGGTGGAGTCGACACAGCTGCTGTTGGAGACACCTTTGACATTTCCAACAACGACCGTCTGGGCAAATCTGAGGTGAGGATCAATCGGTCTTATTACATTTATAGATAGAATTAGATTGTCAACATATCTGGCACCTCAGACTCTTAAAAAGACACTTTGAGTCGCCGTTTCGTGGCAGAAACGAACTCACCTGTGTGTGTTTTTCAGGTGGAGCTGGTGCAGCTGTTGATCGACGGGGTGCACTACCTGGTGGAGTGTGAGAAGAGGCTGGAGAAGGGTCAGGACATCAAAGTCCCAGCTCCCATCGCTCAGTTTAAGAAGTAGACGCTGGACTCGTGGCGTCATCGGTGTCAGCTGAGGGAGGGGGCGGCGCTCTGCTCGGCGTTCCCTCCCAAACTGAACCTGCGGAGAAAACTCAGACATCTGTCGACGTTGGTCTGCTGCGGCAGAGGAGGCTGGTTTCTAGTCCTCCGACAGAGATCAAATCTTTAGGGTAACCTAATCTTAGACATGAACTGCAGTTAGGGGAGAATTCTACCTCAAGGAAAGGTCTTCACTGTAACCCCGACTTTAATAAAGCCAACAGTATGAAACACTTTGACTGTGCAGTGCTTCGGCTTTTTCTGGTCTTGACTTACGTGTTTGCAGCCGTCTGGTGATTTAAAGTTTGCAGAAAATTTGATCAGTTTATCATCGTTTATCATACAGAGTCAGTTAGTAAGGCAGTAAAACTCACAGGATCGTCACTAAAAATAAACCTTCTTTTGTCCAGGCTGATCATCATAAGATCTGATCTGAAAAGAGTTTTTTTTAGACAGAATTCATTTGTTTATGTATTTAATTGTGTCACATGTCACCTTCCTGCCAGTCTGGTGTTAAATATCTGTCAACATAAAGAGACAAACAACAACACGTCCACAGCCATGACTGACTGACTCCTTCGTAACATTACACTTCCTGTTTACATCTCTAAAAGCATCATGGGAATTAGTTGCAACTCTTACAGCCATGTTATTTCTTATAGTGAAAGTAAAGACTAACTTATGACAAAATTATTAATATAAACCAGTCGTGGACTGCACTTAAACTTAAATCTGAAGTAGTTTTACTGATACTTTAAGCTTCTATGACACATTTTAATGTCCGACTGTGACTCAGAAACAGTTTCAACTCCGTGTAAGTGAACAAAACAATTATGCAATGCAGTCATTTGCTAAATTCAAGACAGGAAATGGGATGAAAATGAAATGAGGTTAATAAACACAACAGTAGGATTTGATTAAGCATCCATCCAAGATCTTTATTCAAGGACTTTCTGTCTTCTACCTACAGTTGGATGTATTTCCTTATATGAGTAACAGCACAGAGTCTGCTGGTGTGCTATGGTGTGTCAGCTATCAGAGTATATGAACCTGCTCGTCCTGTAGTGTGTTTATAATGAGAATACTGTCAGCTTCGTGCTGAAAAATAAAAGAAAAGAAGCAAACCTGCATCTTATAATTTGAAAGCCAGCAATGTTTTTTTTTCTCATTACTTCAGCAGAACTGAACTCCTCTGTGTGTTAATGTTGTGAGCTTTAACGTGATAGAGGAGAACAAAGTCTAAAAATCCAGACACACAGCAGCTGATCCGACGTTAATCTGCATAACAAATAACATAAAGCTCACCGACACTACGCACTTTTCCTGGGAGGCCAACGGAGGTGGAAGAGTTTTAATTCGAACAGACTTTTCCCCAACATCTCAAATACAAAAACATTTCAAAGGACACGTGAATGTTGCCGCATTTCAAGAGTTTCTGCGTTTACATGTAGAATTCTGCATCAGTAACAAAATCTGACTTCCATGTACTGCAACAGGTGATTTCACAAAGTACAGTGTATTTTAAGGGAGAGGACAACAAAAGGAAAATAAGGAGAGCAGACAACAGAAAACCAGCATTGCATGCTGTGCAATTTGTTTACTCTGGAAAAAAAAAAAAAATCTAAATCAGTAAACAGGTCTGCATAAGCTAATGATTAATCTGAGAAAACATTCAACATTTAGGTAAGCAAAGCAGCACTTCTTAGTTTTTACTTACATTTATTTTCCTCTGATAATTTTTTTTATTTTTTTCTAAAAAGAAATCAGTAGAAAGAAGTGAAAACAACCAAAAGGTGACACCTAGAGGCCAGAGCCTGCCTATTCACCAAAAAGCCCTGCTTTCTTTTTTATTTTTTGGCAAAGTGAAACAGAAACACAAGCCTCTATTCAGGAGTGGTTGGAGAGTGCTAAAACAATGCAGGGAGGCGAGAACAGGGCATCTCTGTGTGTTTTTGGGGCTAAGAACAGAGAGTCAGGTGGACTGAACAGGAAACAAAAGGGCGGCCAACAGCTGTGAGCATCAGTGTCGTCAGTCAACGGGGCGTTTTTCACTGTGTTTCTTTGTAAACTCCTCGGCATTTTTCATGAATTTCGCACGGTCTTTACTGTATTCTTCTGCCAGGTCGGCCCTCAGCGGATGCTCCGGCTCGGGGCAGCTCACCATGTTAATGAGACTGTTGATCACTGAAGCAAGAAAGAGAAGCAGAACATTCGGGATTTGTGCTTTAAGGTCACTGTTCCTTTTTCATAATAACAGACAGCCGCCCCTCTCCTCACCTTGGTCAGCTCTTGTCGCTGGCTTCCAGTTCTCCACGCTGATGATGGGCAGGCACACTTGCCCCTTCTCATCAATATTGGGATGGTAGATTTTTGTCTTGAATGTAATTTTGGGCGGCTTGAAGGGGTACTCTGCTGGAAAGATGAGCTCAATCCGAAATGCTCCTTTGTCATATGGAGGCGATTCCTTGGAGGAAAAAGAAACAGATTTTAGGTCGGCACACAAAAAAGAGCAGCAACGTTGTTTTCATTATCATATCATTTCATTACTTACAGGAAGAATGAGCCCCTGCCAGTTCAAAAAATTCGATTCATCCACTTGAATGTTGCAGAATTTCTTTGACCCAGATTTGCGGAGCTCCTCAAGCTCCTGAAACAAAACATTGTTGATTTAAAATTGAATAAATCAGAAAATAAATGGGACCTCATTTACTAAAAGAGTGTATGCATGTATTTCTCCATTCAGTGAGCAAATTTAATTTTACACATACAATCTAAGGCAATCATCTTTTTTTTCATTGTTTTGATCATAGGTGTTTCTGATTCATGTACAGAAATCAGAGGCGGGAAAACATCCGTTCACTACATATCATGATTCCTAAATTAATTCTTTGAGTTTTTATCCAGAGACAAGATATTCCATCCACCTGACAGGTGTGGTCTATTGGGATGCCGATCAAACAGTATGATCACAGGTGTGCTGTGGGATGGGAAAGGCCACTCTGAGATGTTCAGTTCTATCAAACAGCACAAAGCCAGGAGTTTTGAGGCTTCATGCAGTTGGCAGGAACATCCACAGGAGCGTTCATTTCACTACCACAAGGCGCTGCCACTGTTGTTTCAGAGACTTTGGCAGAATCACAGACCACTGATTCTTCACCTGTGAGATCATCTGAGATCAGCCACTGCGACAGCTAACGCAACAGTTGGTTTGCAAAGCCCGAACGTGCAGCGGGCAGATGGTCGACAGCATGTACGGTGTCATGTAGGTGAGCAGGTTGCTTTCAGCAGCGCTGTGAGCAGAGTTCCCCCGAGCGTTAACACAGGCAGATTCAACTGATGGCAGTCTGATTGCATTGCAGGAGAACCTGAGGCCTTTTGTCTAGACTTTCATCCACCACCACCATCTCATGTTGCAGCGGTAACTGAAGGCTGATAATATCCCTGTTCTCAACAACCAAGCGTGTTTGGGATGTTCTTATAGACACGTTCGACAGCAAGTTTCGATTCCTGCTAATATCCATCAACGCTATACAGACATCAGAGAGGGGAGGGCAAACATCTCACAGGCCTCAATCAACATCTACATGATCAATACTGCATATTCTACTCAACAAGACACTAGATATTGTCTCAGATTTTCAATATTGTCTAATTGTGATATGACCTACATGTTTTTTTAGTTCTGTCAGCTACATTACAGTAATGTGATGTAACTCTATGAAGTCATCACACATTCTGACATTTAAATGTAAGAATCTGCTGCTTTAATCGGTCTAACATCACAGTATTTTGAAAGTTTTTATGGTTTTATGCTTTATTACATCAAGAACAAGACATTTAATTATGTAAGATTACAATTACTGCATATTACGTCGTACTTTAAGGAGTTTAAGTAGACATTTTTTGATTTTCTTTCTTACAGATTTGACGATTAAGTGGATTAATCAGGAATAAAAACAGGCCTGTGTTGCAGTTCTGTTATTTGCACCGCGGCGTCTGAAATTACGGAAGAGCAAGTGATCTGGTACTCTCTGTTCCACTTCCTACCAGCAGACACTTGATTGTTGTTTACCTGAACTGTTAAAGCAGACTGTCAGAGGACTTCAGGAAGTAGCGGCGCGACTCTTATCTGCCTCTGTCACGAGGGGAATTCCTCCGACAGAGCCTGCGTTGTCTCAGGCGGCCGACGAATCAAAACCAAAAAATGGTGGTGTGTCACACTGAAAGTGCAAGTACGAGCCCGTCGGAGTCAACAGAGAAAGTGATCCACTGTCCACCGCAGTCGAGTTAAATAAGTTTTAAAAACAGATTATAGTGACATTTAGTGCCTGTTGTCCGGTTTCTGTTCACACTGTGATAATTTACTGCATGACAGTTAGCCCGGCTTAGGTCTGACGTCACGTCCCAACCCCAAAGTCTCCATGTTTTCGTGTCTGTCTTCAGACGGTGACAGCGCGTAAAACGAGCCGCCGCGGTTCACACCGAAGAGGCCTTTTATTAGCTCCCTTTTTCTCGGATGAACGTGTTGTGCGACTCGCGGCTGAGACTGCCGGGTTTCTGTAAGTGCTGAGTCACGCCCCGCTGGCGGCTCAAACTATCTAACTTCTTACCTCTCAGTCAGTCGGACGTCATTATCCTTTCATTTTGTCCGACAAACGAACGCGAAATAACCGCCTCGACCACATTTTCTCTCGGGCGGTGAGTGAGTAGGCACAAGCATTTAACCGAAACAAGTAGTTTAAAGCCTCGTTAAGCGACATAAACACGATAATTCTGGATTTTTCTACCTTGTGTAGTCTCCTGGTCGAAGACATTGTGGCACCGATCTGGTCTTCTTCGTCTTCTTCCTGTTTCTTTCCTTTAGTCCTCGGCTTCTTTTGGTTCTGTGTTTTAAGTGGCTGACACCCGGCGTCCCCTCGCATCAGCGCCACCTACCGGCGTGGAGCGCAAAGTTTAGACTGAAAGAGAGGAGATCTTGTGAGAGGCGGTTTAGAGAGAGATCACCTCTTCATGGAGCCTCTGGAAGCAGCAGGGTTCTGAAAGTTGGAGGTAGGAAGTTGATTTAGAGGGAAATTTGAACGCTGGTGATTTTTTCCCACATAGAGGTTTGATTTTTTGGCTTTTGGTCCATCTTTTCATTTGCTCCCGTGTCACATATATAATAGAATAGAATAGAATAGAATGCCTTTATTGTCACTATACACATGTACAATCAGATTAAGAGCATCTCCATCAGTGCAAAACTATACATAGAATAAAAGACACAAAAGAAGATAATAAATAAGATGAAATAGGTTATATATACAGTGTGAAATTACAAAAGGTGCACGGTCATATAAGATTTTTTTTAATTGAATATGAAAAGAACGTCCTTGCACTTATCGAGATTAGATAATTATACGTCTGACATGACATAATTTTTTATCACAGTTCAGAACTTCTGTCCACAGCTGGTTGGACTCAAACACAGACACAAAGCAGGTAGGTTATTAGCAAGTAAAACAGAGACTCTAATGGATGAGCCACAGGTGTGTATCAGAAAGGACACCTGCTGGACAGGTGAGCGACGACCAAGTCAGAAAAACATGAATAGGATTATGAGCAAAATAGATCCTGTGGCTGAAAAAAATTGCATTTTACAGAGCTCAGCTGTATCCGTGTAAGCAGCACACTAATGCCAATTACAGCATGAATGCAGGCCTTTCTTTACCAACATTATGAGCTTGATGAGAGCTGACATTCACATGTACAGCATGTGGTCAAAGTGAGATACAGCACAGTACCTCACTATTTATAAGCAGGAAAACTCAAGTACGGAGCATTGATTATGTCTATAACTACAACTGTTTAAATGGTCTATATGTAGTATGTTAGCACTAGTTACAGCAATATTCCTATAGTGAGGTCAAATGAGTTCTGTGCTCAGTATGTAAAAGGTTGATAGTTTATCAGTGCAATAAAAGTATAAGAGCATGTGCATATTTCTGATGTTGACTGAAAGGCATAAAGCATTTGGTGTCAAAGTATAACACCTTGAATGAGCATTGCGTTGTATGAAAAAAGGACTGTTAATCCATGGACTTTCTTCTCGGTACAATTCAAATCGCATCTAAGGGTGCTTTTACACAAAGACTCTGACATCTTTGGAAATTTCATTTTGGAAAAAACGAATATCTGTACTGTAAAAAAAGACAACATTGAATTTAATTTTCAGGAATTCTTTTTTGTTTGGGCCTGTTTTGGTGGTGATATTTCTGACATGCACAACGCTTTTCGGTTTTTGAGGTTTTTTGAGTTTGTTTGAATCACAGACGGGTGCCTTTGTTTTGATGTCCTTCCTCAAGGTGAACACAGACACAAGTGATTTTATTGATTATACTTAATTTGGGCTTGATTTTTAAAGGGATGTAGTGGTAAGTAGCCCTTGATCACGGTGTGTAAATTTTGCCTTTTACTGAGTTTCTCAATTATTTTTGAGTTTAAGGGTAGAGGGATTTATTAAGACACCGCTTTCTTTTAAACACTGTTGGATGTTAATACTGTGTTTTTTGTGTTTTATGTGTTGTAAATACTTTGTGTTATTTACTTTGTCTGTCTGTTTAACACTGATTGCTTTTCCTGTATATATGAATGTGTTTTCGACTTCTGTTATGTTTAATACTGTGGTTTTGTGCTTTTCTTGCAAACTTTTTCTCTGTTTCTTTTGTCTGTAGGTATAGTACGGGTTGTTTTCTTGTACATATGAATGATTACTGTTAAAATTTATATTTTTTGATAATAAAAGAGAAAAAAAATTAGCATCCACATGTTTAAATAAAACAAATATCAGAAACCATAGAAGTCAGTCGGGGTCATCCTCTATGACGCGTGAGTAAAAACGCATAAAGCTGGCTTAAAGAAGTAAATTACCATTACTCATGTGAACTATCATCCTGAATAATTGCAGTTTTGCATGGAGGAAAATTACATGACAGGCAGGCTTCCCCAGCAGCGGCTGAGCCAAGCGGATCCTGTGACCTCCGACAGTCTGTCCAAGATGGCCGCCTGAGTGGAGAATTCACACATCTCCAATAAAACTAATCCAACAGCTAGCTTCTTAAGCAACTTTAACTGTCTTATCGGAGAATGAGACGACGACACGGGCGACGTTTGTTCCTGTTTTAAAAAGGGAAGATGAGAATAACTGCTGAGGACGGCGTCGGTGTCATGGAATAATATTTTCTGGTGAGGAATTCAGAAACAAACCAGGTAAAAACCAACAGTAAGCTAGCTATATTAGCCGGCTAACGCGTTCAATTATAACTAACGTAAACAGGTTAGCGTTACTTTGGCTAACATTCACCTGCTTTAATCTCGTTAATTACAGGTGATAACAACAGGCTGTTCAATGACGGCTGACCTGTAAAAGTCATAAAAAATAGCTGCTGACAGCCTCATAATCAGGTTAACAGCCAGGCTGGGTGTTTACTGTGTTTGTTGTGGTGAAATATGCGTTGCTAATGTTAACATTACCTGCTAACGTCACGGGTTTTATGTGCATCGTTAGCTTAACTGCTACATATGTGGGTTAGCCGTTTTTTGTAATTTGTTTTAGGTTTTTAAAGGCACAGAGTTACTGTTAGAAAGCCATTTACTTAATGTCAGCGTTGAAAAATGACATCTAACATCCTTTTTTGTCATATTAAGATACAAGTGAAGTGTGATACTGAGTTAACATTTTGCTTAATGCTGTTAAAATGACAAAAAAGGGGAGAAAGGTCAAATAATATCGATGACACAGCTGAGTACATTTGTCATCGGTGATTCTGTGTCATGATCTGAGATAAAGGCTGTAAATATTACTCTCAGGTTTCACTGGATGGTATTTAACACGGTCACATTACAGTTTTTAAACAGGGTCGCATATTTTTTATGGTTTGTCTGCAAAACTTGATATAAAGCCTAACAGTGATGCAGTTTGATGGACGTTTACTCAACTACTGTAGTTAAGTTACAGAGTTACATCTACTTCTTAAAGTATTTAAATTTTATGCTGCTTTATTCACTCACTTAACAACACTCTACATTTAAATATTGTTAAAACTTATATTGAACTGTTGCTTGATCGGTTTATAAAAAATGATGCATTGTTCATGCTTCCCAAATGATCTGTGACAAAATATTAACATGCTGCTTATATGTGAACGCAACAGTCATAATATTTCATAATGCATAGCTTTAAAAGTTAAACTTTTGGTACTTTAAGTAGTTTTTTCTTACTTTTATGTAAGTAAAATTCTAAATACTGGACTTGTGCTTGTAACAGAGTATTAATTTAAAGTGACACTGCAAGTTTTACTGAAGTAAACAATGTGAGTAGTTCTTCCACTGCTACATGTTTTTGTGGGTTTATTTATGAGTGTTTAATGTATTCTTTTAATGTGTATTTCACCTTAGTCCTGTTTTCATAGTTTACTGGGTAACTTCACAACTGTCACTCTAAACAAAGCCATTGTCAAGTACCTGTTGTCTATAAAAAGTGTAACTTTTAATGAAATTTTGAGAAATAATTATAATCACTTTGCAGTACTTAATTTTCAGAGAAAAAAACAGTCGACCAACACCTGGTGACTTCATATATGTGGAAGTGCATGTTTTGATTTATGATGCTTAATCACAAGATGTGTATGTATTCAATCTGGCTTCCTCATTCCAGTCCATATTTAGCCGGCAGAGTCGCCTGCCATTGTGTGACACGGTGCTACAAAGAGAGTTGCTGTGGGATTAGGAAGGAAAAATGTTGTTTGCTCCACTCAGGAGCCTATGGAGGGGAGGCGTCCCCTCTATAGGGCGCTCTAAAACTAGACAGTGTAACTCTTAAACAACGCTGAGAGGGAAAAACATGACACCACACTCGTCATGTTGTGTTCAGGTGTCAGTGGAAAATTATGTCACCTTTTGATAAGAAATGGATGTAAATTTAATTGTAGATTAAAGAGTTTCCTTTAAGAGCTGAAAAGTAATACAATCAAATGATAAAATTGTAGAACATTTTCCCCAGGAGAAGCATTAAAGTAGTTTGTGTTGGCAGAAATCACTAATACCAACCTGCTGTGAGGGAAAAATGATCACATGACGCAGTGTGACGTGTTTGCTGTGAAACTGGTCCGTGTGAAGATAATGGTGACAAAGCTTTCTGATGCAGATTGTTTACTGAGATACAGAGATTTTGTGTTGTCCCCTCCCTGTAATCGTGGCAACCTTTGAATTTCAGAAACTGTTTGAGGTTTTAAAACAGAAGTGAGTACCAGTTAATGTGATGCAGTAACACAATAACTGACTAAAAACTGTCTTTTTTTGGTGACAAAAACGCTTCACGTCTTACTGGCTATTATATTTACTGTTTATCACAATTGTTTTGTGCATAAATTTGCTCTGAAAAGCTTCAACAACCAAGCTCAAAACAAATGTATGTACTTGGATTTGATTTAATGAGAAAACAGTTTAATGAAACTTGAAACCAAAGCAGTAAGTTTATAATTTGACCCAAAACCTGTTGCCATGTATTTTGAGTCCGTCAGCGGCTCTGAGTAAGACGTATGTGCTTGTTTGTCCTTCGTCGATTCACTCAGAGTAAATATTTTTACAGTTTAAGGTGTGGTTACTGGTTAGCGCCTTGAAGCCTGATTGTGTCGGTGTCCTGGAAAAGCTCCGGTCATGAACCCCTGCTTTAGGAAGATTAATAACTGCTCTCACTTTAGAAGGTTTTTTACATACATTTTCGTTAATAATCGTTAAGTTTGGCTTAGTTTTGTTGTTTGCATTAATTTCTACAGATGTTATCATATGCTGTGTGTTTTGCTGCATGAAGAATGAGGAAACAAGAATATCACATCGGGTTAATGTTTCCAGGATCTGACCTAGATTCCAGCTCTTAAGGAGAGACACCCGAACCTGAAGAGCAAAGATGTCCGACTGAAAAAAACGTGTTTGAAATAGAATTTAATTAAGTCTTTTTGTTTGTTTGTTTAGGAATTGGAGGGGGGGTAAAGGGCCCTTTGTTTCAGCCCAGCATGGACAGCTTCTTCAAGGCGGCTGTATGTGACCTGGACAAGCTGCTCGATGACTTTGAACTCAACACCGGTGAGTTCATGTGTATGAAAATAGTCTGTTAATATGCTTATTGTTTTCTGCTACGATTGTTTGGTCTGTTTAAAGTCAAAAAGAGCTTAAAATGTGCATCACTATTTCTCAAAGCCAAACTTGTCACTTCTAAATCTCTTATTTTGTTGGACCAAAAGTCTGAAAAATGAATTATTTAATTTATAATAACAGAACCAAGATAAATGTTAAATCCTCACTTTTGAGAAGCCCGATATGGTAATTTTTTCTGACAGCTTTCCTTAAAAAATAAATTAAAATGTTCTTAAAAATGTTGGCTTTTATTTCTTTTTTGTAGGTCGACCAAACTTTTAATTTAAGATCATTTCAGTTCAAGTTAAAAAAAAATACAAAAATTTTTGTGCCATTTATTTGAACATAAACACTTATTTGTAATCTTTTGTCTCACTTAAGTGAACTTCAGCTTTTTTTTTTTTGGTTTTATATCTCTATAATCTTTTTTTAATTGAATCTAAAGTTGTTCTGTTTCTCTGTTTCCTTTTTTTTTTGCAGAGGAACTTGAATGCAGATCTGTTTTCCTGAAGCCGTCTGTTTATCCTTTCTCCCCGCTGGGCTCTCAGTGTTTGTCCTCGGAGGCGTCCACTGTCCCAGCAAACCTCCCGGACCTGAACTCCCTTCATTATGGTTCTGCCACCAGCTGTCCCGACAGCTCCAGCAGTCACAACCGCAGCTCTGATGACAGAGAGGTCAAAGGTCAGCCTCTGACTGCCGTGGACCTTCTCTCCTCCGTGGATCGTGGTCCGGCTAAGAGCTCCGCCCCCCCCTGCCCAGACAGAGCTCTGAAGCCAGTGTGTGACCTCGTGAATGACACCAGCTCAGCCATCCTGGTCAGGTGCAACAGCCACGATGCTTTCAGCGAGCTGGACGCGGCGGAGAAGCAAATGGAGGAAGAGGAGACGCTGCTTGTGGACTTCGACAGCCCCGTGGTCACTGTGCGTCCAGAGGAGCAGGAACGTTCGAACCAAAGCGCAGAGGAGGAGCAAACTTCTTCCAGGAGAGATGAGCTGCTGGGTTTAGACTCTCACGAGCAGGTTGGTGAATACTCTGCTGCTCTCAGTCTGCTGGACGTCATCCTTCCTGCGGCGGTGGACAGAGTCTGTGAGTCCACAGATAACACACTGTCACCAAGGACGACTGAGTCAGCCGGCACAAACGGGAGGGACTGTGAGGAGGTTGCTTGCACAAACCAGGTGGTGGAAAACTCAGACCGCTCTGAACCGGAGAGCACTCTGCCTGTTGACGGCGTTAAAGAACCCACAACCTCAGTGAACAACGAGGACGAGTCACAAGAAGCCTCAGATACCGTTGAGGCCGAGTCTCCTGCTGGTCTGAACTCTGAGGCCGCGGACAGCGAACCTGTCGGCCTGTCATGTCTGCCCCTGACTGTGTCCATGTGTGGAGCTCTGGTGAACTCAAAGACCACAGAAGAAGAGTCGGGGCAAGCAGCCGAGCAGTGTGATGAGGCAGATGTGTGTGAGAGCACAGAGGCAGACTCCCTGCCGGCCGTGGAAGCACAGGAGGACAGATCTCGATTAGAGGAACCTGTTGACTCGTCAGTTTCTGAGTCCCAGCAGGTTGCAGAGGACAGAGCGTCACCGGAGGGGCAGCATCTCCCTCCTGAACCTGCCCCAGCTGCCCCAGCTGCCCCTGCTGCCCCGGCTGCCCCCTCTGCAGACCTCGCCGCCTGCGATCGTCCGGAGTCGAGCCCAGTTGATCCTCCTGAGTTTGGCTTTGAATACCTGCCTGAGAGCGACCAGGCCGAGCTGCTGGTCACGGACGAGGAGTTGGATGCTTTCCTGCAGAGACACACGGAGGCAGAACAGGACCGAGGCGTCTCTTACTGCAGCGGTTCGAGGGATTTTACTCAACCTGAGAGTCTCTCAGAGTCAGATGCAGATCCGGAGGGCAGGCTCGTGGGAGAGGAACTGAGGATCTGCGGTCGAGTCAGGCGAGAGGATCTGGAAGGTTTTGCTTCTCCAGAAAGTGACAGAACAATGTGTGTGGCTGTAGAGGGAAGTTTAAACCCCGGTGCTTCATCACTACCGCAGGACTCTTGCCAAGAAGAGCCAGAACTCTCCTCTGGGGAGAACCACTCTTCGACCAGCAACACTTTCCAGTCCCAGCACAGCAGTAGCCCTGATCAGCAGCCCTCCTATGGAGGAGCGAGACCTAAACAGCTACACTGCCAAACCGCCAGATCTCCACCAGCAGGGGAAGAAGGAGAGGAGAGGGAGAGCAGTCCAGCAGAGGATGAAGAGAGTTCACCCACCAGCCCCGGTCTTACAGAGGAGCATTCCAGCATCAGGGATTTGAGCCCGAAATTTCCCACTCAGGAGCATCAGGAGTACAGCGTGGGGTACGATGAACTGTCGGAGCCCCCGCCTTACCCTGGGGAGCCACCTACAGACGGCGCCAGGCCGGTGAACTGGAAGAGAGAAGGAGCGGAGGAGCTGGGGAGCAGGCAGCCTGCCTGGGTGCCGGACTCTGAAGCCCCCAACTGCATGAACTGCTACCAGAGGTTCACCTTCACCAAGAGGAGGCATCACTGTCGAGCCTGTGGAAAGGTAGGTCCCGATTCGTCCAGAACTCTAAATAATCCGGTAATGTGAGATTAAAAAAGCAGCATACACCAACATTTCTAACATCGTTCTCACCTGACACTCCTCAAAAAATAAGATCGTCAGTCATTTTTCCTCTCAAGACTCCAAAAGTCCCTGCAGCCCTGTTTCTGCTGAATCTGCATAAATCTCATGCAATGATGCACAAATCAAATGTTTTCATCAGAAATCAGAGTTGAAGAAGTTGAAGAACAGTTGCTTCAGTCATGTTTTTCTCCCACCAATCTTTTCCTTCTTCTAGTTGTGTAAATAGAAAAAAAAAATGACCTTCATTTCACTTTTTAACTCTGATTTTCTTCTGTGAAGTGTAAATGAAAGTGACAGTTCCTCTGAACTGTGTGTGTGTTTCAGAAATCGTTAAATAAACAGATTACGTCCTCACACCAAATTTAGCCCCGTGTTTTCACGGAAGCAGGGAACATGAGTCAGCAGGTCTTTTTTCAGCTCCTCTATAGATCCCCACTGAGCCGAGCGTCCTAAAGATGGAGCTAAGTCCTTCAGAGGCCGGTGATTAAAACAGCAGCAGAGAGTTTGGGTTGTGTTGTGATTGTTCACATCATGTCGTCTTCTACTTACTGGCAGACAAACACGCTCAGATCAGCTGTGAACTGTTTTTTCCTCCTGTAAGTGAAGTTATCGTGCATGCAGGTTGTCGTGCAGCAGATCTGCGTCGTCACTGTCGTCCTCTCTCCCCCTGCAGGTTTACTGCGCCGTGTGCTGCAACAGGAAGTGTAAGCTGAAGTATTTGGACAAAGAGGCTCGTGTGTGTGTCACCTGCTTTGATACCATAAACAGAGGTAAGGCCGTCGTGTGG
>JAPZDY010000011.1:19252020-19262242 GCA_029783645.1 Ctenochaetus hawaiiensis
AATAATAATAATAATAATAATAATAATAATAATAATAATAATAATAATAATACTTCAGGTGACATGACTCAAATGTTCTTTCAGAAATCAACATAATTCAAAAAGTGCACATTATAATAAGTAAAATTTGCATCAGTTTTAATAGCAAACATCAGTCCGAGCACAGATGTTGAGGTTTGATGTAACACTGAGCTCAGTTTGCATCAGTTTGCTATCATCCCGACTGCAGCTGCACAGTGAAATACAGCTCTGACAGAGACGCACAAATGAATGCTAATGTGTGAAAACATAAAAATAGATTTGAATAATTTAAATTGGACTGTGTACAAACACTGTGGTTGCGTAACACTTTTTGTTAATGTGAAAAGTAGGCTACCAGCAGCTCTACCCATCAGCTGCACTGTCCTACATGTGACAGATGTAACATGTGGATGTGAGGAGGGACGTTAGTTTTCAGGCTCTTTAATAAAAACACACAACTTCAGCATTTTTTTTTAGAATTTTAGCCTAAAATGCATCAGGCTTGGCTCGTGTTCGGTTGCTACTCACTTAGACTTGGGTCAAGTCCAGACAGAAAAAAAATGTGGCCTGAGCTTCACTCTAGTCTCTGCAAGAGACATCTCTTACATTACATACAGTCAATGACAAATCGTTCATGTAGGAGTCACGCTAGAAGCTTTGTTAAGCTATAGGAACAGAGCTACATGCTAACATCAGCATGCTAACATGACGATGTGTGGCAGGTATAGTGTTTAAATGCAACCTAGCATGCTAACATTTGCTAATTTAAGCTGAGGCTGATGGTAATGTGATTTGTTTTGGAGGAATTGGGTCATTTGACAGTTTAAATGTTGACCTGAAGGTGGTGCTAGTTGAAAGGTAGGAGGAGCTTTAAAGGTTTTACTGTTCGTCCTAAAGGGAAACATGAATGTCTGAGCCAAATTTCATGGCAACATATCAAACAGTTGTTGGGAAATTTAAGTACAGCCTTCAAATCTGAACCTCACGGCAGCACTGGAGGAGAAGTCAGAGGATGACTGATAGGATTTATCCTCTGGGTGCCATGAATGTCTGCACTAAGTTTCACAGAAATCCATCCAACAATTGGAAACAAAGTGATGGACTGATGGACAAACTGAATGGTACTGAATCTTTAGAGCTGCTTGCTGGTTGAGCCATGAAGCCAACTGGACTCACTGGAAACCACTGAAGTATCAGAAGACCTGAAATAGACCAGTTATATTTATATGTTTTACAATCAGGCCTGACACTCAAACAATAAAACTCTGTCTTCTGTCCAAACGCTCGTTGAATTCGCTGAGTCACTGCACGGCTGCATAGTTCACCTCATACTCACAGAAACCACATCTGCCACTATTTTGCTGCACAACCCAAGTCTTCACATACGATCTCCTCCTGTGACGGCAGCAGCCAGTGTGCAGGATTCGTTCGTTTCGGCTGCAGAAAGTGGCGTCAGCTCTCATTAAGGGCCGTGAGGAGCCGGCCTCTCACCTCGGAGCCGAGGGAATGAATTTGTCTTGTAATATGTGACATTACACTCGGTGCATCTGCTTAAATATGCACAGAGGGCCTCATTAATGGAAGTGCTTGTTAAGTGCCTCTCAGAGCTCGTTCACCGCCTCGGTGCGAGTAATTTCCATGAACATGACATGATTGTTCTTTTATAAGTGAACCTCCCGACACCAAACCTGGTCCAATCTCTTTTATTATCTCTTTTCATCTTGTCTTGGTCAAACACACGGCTCATGATTTTTTTTTTTGTTTGTTTTTTCCAAATTCTTGTCCCCATTTTAAGTTTTAATTATGTTAAGTTATTATTCTTTCATTGTCTGCCTGCATTTCAATAACGTAGGCTGGTTAAATCCAGTTGTCTGTCAGAGGAGGAAAAACAGCAGGTTGCCAACTTTCCATGGCACCAAAACAAAGCTGTCGAACTCAGGCAGCCACCGAAACGGACTGCAGATAAACAACTGCTCGTGGTCGCTGCGCTTCAGTGACGTTTGCACGAGGAACGAATATCATTCTGTGTTGAGTCAGATATTGTGAGGGATGATGGATTTTATTTTCACGCTGATAAATAAAGATTCATGTGTGTGTTTTTTTTGCTTCGTTTCAAATATTGAACACTGCAACAAAGAGGGTTTTTAAGCTGTAAAGGCAGAGACGAGGCGTGGAGGATGAGTCAGAACACTGGACACAGACATGATACTCGTATTTTTAGATTCAGACTCAAACTGCCCGAGGATATCATCATCATCATCATCATCATCATCATCATCATCATCATCTCTGGCGTCCTTTTGGAAAGACATCAGACAAAGACACTCAGATAAACTTCAGAACTGGAGAAGTTTGTCAGTATTGAAGTGATTTTCTTGTATTTGTCTGCACATCTGCGAGTACAAAACAAACAGGAGCTGCTAATATTTAACTCAGATTACTTAAAATGGTGCAGTTTTGCTAAATGTAGTCAAATATGAGCTAAAACATGACTGAACAGCTAACTAACTGAGTCCATGGCACCACTGTATGTAGTAAAAACAGTGAGTGTTGTGGGGGGGCGGTGCTGTTGTCCCAGTTTGGTTTAGAGGTGGCCCACAGTGTCAGAACTTTAAAAAAAACTCGCTCTTTTAAAGGTAGCATCTCACCGCTGTGAACCACAATCACAAACTCACTCCTCAGCTTGTTGTTAATAAAGTTTTAACAGGAGGTTTTTCATCATACTGAAGTGTGAAATGTGTCAACTTTCAGCCATGCTAGCAGCACCGGCTAAAATTAGAAATATCTCAAAAACCGCTGGATGAATTATGAAGTCATTCATGATCCTCAGAGGAAGAATCCTACTGACTCTGGTGACTCATTGATTTATGATGATGTTGACATATTTGCCTTTATGTAATTGATCACAACAAACGGGGCAGAGACATTTTCTGCAGGAGCTTGTTGCCAGTAAAACCATCAAAGACCCAAAAAGCTGTTCTGACACACTGACCTCTCGACACTGACTCCACCACCGACAGGCACGAGGCTCATCACCGTGAACAAAACCCCTCTGTGTGGTACCTGCCTGCACACAGCGCAGTGTGTTTCTGCAGGAGAACGCTGCCTGCGCCACATGTGAGCAGATCTCAGCACAATCGCGCCGTTGTGCGACCGCGTCCCCGGGGCGAGCAACGAGGTCCTGATGGCACAGCTGACTCCTTGACCAGGAATGTCAAGTGTGCAGAGGCCTCCCACGTTAAAATAGCCGGCGTGCCCCGTCAGCAAACGGTCACAGCAGCGACGCACGGGCGGCGAACAGCTGCCAGAGCTGAATGGGGAGGAAGAGTCGGGTCAGAGAAGAAGAAGTAGTAAAACCACAGGAGAAGAGATCAGCTCGAGGGGAGAGAGAGACATGAGGGAATCGAATTACCCAGCATTCTCTTCTTCTGCGTCCCCCCCTTTTCTGTTCCTCACACCAGAGTCAGCAGTGTGTTTCCACGCTGTGTGTTCACGTCAGAAGTGCGCTGAGGGACGAGGTGATTTCAGACCGCGACTAACCAGCACATAGTTCAGATTTGCTTTGGGTTAAAGAACAAGCTCTTGTTGTCCTGCAGACAGTCTTTATTAACTCTGGAGACAGCTGCTCCGAGTGTGTGTGAGGAGAACAACTGTAAAGCATATGCTCCTCATTCTCCACTCAGACAGCTATATGATAGTGACTATTAGGGCTGAAACTAACAGTTAAAGTTGTCTAAAATCAGATAAAAACAACCAAATGCCTGCCATCGCTTCACAGAGGTCAAAAGGTTTCAAAAAAACAAAGATATCCATTTTACCATCAAAGAGCAGCCACTTTGTCACAACTGAAAGATCGAAATAAGATGATTTTGACATTTTTTTGCTTAAAATATGAAGATTTTAATATATTTTTGCTATAATAACATAACAAGCAGTGGGAAATATCTGCTATAACCTCCCACATAAAGGGTGACATCTTCAAATAGCTCGATTTGTTTGGAAGATGGATGTTTCCTTAACTATATGATCATCGCTTTACCATCACAAACAGCAAAGAAATGTAGTGAACTCTCACATCTGAGATGCTGGAAGCAGGTAAAATGATTCATTGAATATCAAAAATTAAGTTAGAAATGAATTTTCTGTCAGTCAGCTGAGCTTTGCTTTACTTTTCAAATTAAGAGTCTTGTAAAATATAAATATGTGAAACAGTTAAAAGGAAAAAAAGTGAGAAAACGTTCACAAACTATGTCGACAGATGTTGGTGTTCTGGTGAGTGTTACAGGGTCGGCTGGATCAATCGATCAATAACAGGAATGATCAGTGCAGCCGGAGACCAACTCAACATGTGGTCGAAGCCTCATGTGACATCTTTTCCAATCCTCGCACTGACCTCCTCGGTGAAAGCACAATAATCCTGGTCTGCATTTGATAATACTGGATTTCCCAGTAAGGATTTTTTCAGTGGATCACGCAACTTCAGGCTAACACAACACACACACACACACACACACAAAATATGATTGGAGAAATCAGCAAGCAAGACGACAAAAAATACTTAAAAAAAATAAAAAAATGCTGATCATGAGGCAAATATTGAATGTTGCTAACTGATTTATCTCATTTTATGAAGTTAAAACGGCAAAAATTCAATTTTCTATGAAAATTTGCTGCTTCCTTTGTTTTTTGTTGCTGTAAACTGAATGTCTTTAGGTTTTAAACTTCTGGAAGACAAAACAAGCAATTCAAAGATGTCACTTCTGATTTAAAACAAAGGAGGAAAGACAATCAATTAATCAATAAAATAATGAAACTAATCGTATTGCAGATTAAATAGATTATCTTTATAAAAACAGGGATTTAAAAATATACAGTCACAACATGGTTATTGCATTTGAAGTTTTAATTAAGGAAGTGTTATACTTTGACTTTTGGAAAACAAAATGAAAAATAATCTGGAGGTTTGAGTCACAACTTTGTTTTAAGAAATTAACCTTTTTTTATTTTTAGTCCTGAAATTCCTTTACACAATAGATTTTTCCTTTATATGTATTTCAAAATATCTTTTGCTGGTTTGTTTGGTAATAATTTCCTATAAGTAGAATCTCTCGTCAATATAGTTCTCTTTTGAAAACAAAACGAAAGGAAAGGAAACATCCATCAGTGCGTTTCTGTCCGAGTCTTCGCGTGCCGGACGATGTTGTGACGTCAGAAAGTGGCCGGCGGCTGGTCGAGTCGGCCGACTGTCCAGCTCTGACTGCGAACAGAGAGGCTGATGGGAAAACTCATCGCCGACGCCGCTCCGCAGTCCAGCAGAGTTAGAAGGTCAGAGACGTTTCACTGTATCTCCCCACCGACTGCCAGATATTTGGACCCTTGTAGTGGCTTGTGGGAGCAGATGAGCGTCCTGTTGAGTCCCCCGTTCATCTGTGTGTGTTGTCCCTGGTGGGGAGGGGGGACACCTAAGGACCTCTCCCCCACTTGTCGGCTTCCCAAGCTGTCATTCTCAAACACCAGGGATGCACTGGTGTGAGGAAACACACTCCTCTCCCTCCTCTTCCTGAAACTTACCGAAATCATTGCAAACTATACTTCGAAAATATTGCCAAGATTGTATGTATAACATAAAACCCAGCTGATCCACACTGCAGCTGACCGCTGGAGTCAAAGCTTGAGTTCAGTCCCTTTTTGTTTGGGCTTAAAAATAATCCTCTTCAGTAACTTCCCCTAACAATTTGGGTAATCTTTTCAATTAACTGCCTGCTGCTGCTGCTGCTGCTGCTGCGATGTTTGACAGCTCTCCATCTGCTAATATATCTCAATGCAAAGCATCCACACAAAGTGACAGCCGCTCTCAATACATTCCTCTCAGCTTCATCTGACTGACTTGCAAAAATCCCACAAACTGAGGAGAGACCTGGATTGGAACAGGAATACAATGGATGCTAGTTTTCTCCTCGAAACTGAGCAAGGAAAACATCTTAAACAGGTTGACTCCTCAATCTTTAAATATAAACTATGTTGCAAATAGGAAAGCATTCATTGGCTTCATTTATAGTTATAAAAACCAATTTTTGCTGGTTTTAGTAGGTTCTCTTTCCTCTTTTTCTTTCTTTTTTTAAAAAATAAAGCATAACTCTTTTTTTTCAGCCAATGAGATTTATCTCATTTACACATTTAGTCCACTTTTTTTTTTTTTTTTAAATCACTTTCAGAGATTCACACAACCACTCCAACCCTCAACCCTACAAACTTTAGGATAATACACCAATAATTCCCTGCACATGTACTTTTTTTTTTTTTTACGCCACGATACTTTAGTATGCTATTACAGCACGATTTGTCATGCACTTTTTTTCAAAATACCCCTAAACTGCAGATCTGTCATGTAACTGGACTAAACAGCTGATTCACTTGGTCTTCTCAGTCGTCATCCACGTCATCTCCTTCAGACTCATCTCTCCTCTCGTACATTTTATCCCTCTGCCTCTCCTGGATCTCCTTCATCTCCTCGGCGTATCTGCAGAAAGCTCCTCCAAATTTGCTCCAGGCTTTGAACGGGATGGTGATAGAGTTCCTGTAGCTCGGCTTCACCTCGCTCACGCGCAGGAACACTCCGTATTTGTTGGACCCGACGTCGAAAAAGAACCGTTTGGAGTCCACCATGATGGAGGTGCCCTCGGGGAGCTCGCTGTAGCCTCCGGCGGCCATGCCCCCGGTCAGCTCCTCGTCGTCTCCCCCGTAATCATCTATGAGCTTAGCAAGGGCGTCTCTAAACTCTATTAGCCCCTGGGCCGGAAGGGCTATGGTCTGGCCGGCCAGCATGCCGCCCACAGGGCCCCCGACTCCAAAGCCAGGTCCACGGTTTACGGTCTGCCGGATCCGCAGGAACCTCCCCCGCTGGTTCTCCTTCAAGTCCAGGTAGTACTTGCGGTTTTCCCGGACGAGAAACTCGCTCTTGAGAGCTCGCCTGGGCCCTCCGTCCTCACCCACGCTGGCCTGGGCTATTTGCTCCGGACTGCTAGGCCCCAGCTGGGCGTAGTGCTCGATGAAATCCCCGAGGTAGTCACGGAACTCCGCCGCAACTGACAGGGAGAGGGTCAAGCGACTTTTGGAGCCCCCGGCCCCTACCTCGGCGATTTTGATGAACCTGCCCTTGCTGTTCTGCTTGACGTCCAGGTAGAAGCGCTTGTTCTGGATGTCAAGGCGCTTGGACGCCAGCTCCTGGGTTTCCTGGTCCCTCTGGAAGTGCTGGAAGCCGCCTCCACCTCCTCCCCCGCTGCTACCACCTCGCTCACTCCCGCTGTCTCCATCCGCCATCTTCAGCTCCACCATTCGGCTTCTGCCGCTCTCTCCTGCGTAGCTGCTTTCTGCGTGCACTCAGCCAGCGCGCGCCCCCTTCACGCGCTTCATGGATGCACTTTGGGGAGGCTTGTGATTGGTCCGGTCGTCTGCCACTTCCAGGAGTTCGCACGGTTACGGCTTTCCTATTGGTCGGGTGATTTTGTCCGTCATACCCACATGGAACATCTCTCATCAGCCATTGGTTGAGATCGGAGTTCCGTTTGCGTACTTCTCGTTTCTCCCACTGGTTGTGAAATCTCCTGGTTTTTGTGACTAATATGTTAAAAATGATATTTTTTGGATTTTTTTTGGCTTCAGCTGATAAAATGTGTCGAAATAATTTGTTTTTCTGCGCACAGTTGGAGCGGAAAGGAATCTGAGACGACTTCAGGATCGTGTTTTTATACGTGAAAAATAGTTTCGTGTCCCGCATCCAGGTCCATTACATCATATTCGATCAATTTAAATAACACTATCCGGTGCGTTCATGTCCGCCGCACAAGAAGATCATTCTCTAAAGTAAACGTTGCAAAACTTAAGCATAAACACTTTTAAAGTCAAGTTTCACCACCAAAATTTTTCAAAATTAAGACTACATAAAAGTCACAGTCAGAATGAACGAGCCTATCAATAATTAAGGTAGTGATTATGCAAAATAAGTCTTATGAGCGTTATTTCGGTATATATCACAATTTAATGCTATGTTATTAATCTTAATTCGTTAAATGCATAAAAAGAATTACTGTTTACGAGCTGGTAACGATAAAGCTCATTTTATTTACTTAGTTAAAGGTTGTTCAAACTACCATAATGCATCACATTTTAAAAGCAAACTTCATTTCTATGTAAAATATTATTTTGAAATCAGGTACTGTAGCTTTCAAATGAATGTAGCAGAGCAGCAGGAAAAAAGCAGCATTAAATGTAAATACTCAAGTAAAATTTAACCTCATATTGTACTTCAGTGAAGTACTTATGTAAATGTTTTATAACACCACTGGATGTGCTCAGCTTTGTCCGCATGATTTCGTAGCAGATGATTTTTTAAAATCTTAAATTAAATATTATATAAATGTATTTTTTATGCGTGCTTTAGTGAGTATTATTGCTTTAGTAAGGTTCTTCTTACAAAACATACCATCAGTTAGAATCTGATGCATTTTTATACATTAAATGAAAAACAGCATGTATTTAAAGAGTTAAATTTTATTGGAATACTGCTTAAAAATCATTAAAAACACATTTTTTTTAGTATTGCATTGCCGTTCTCTGCCCACAGGTGGCACCATTGCTTCATTTGCCTGTCAGGTATGTTTTCAGGTCTGCTCTCCCACTTCCTCTCAGCTGGATGTGTCTGGAGCACCTGTGAGTTTCGAGATAAAACCACATCAGAAATGTGTTTACACCGCTTGCACTTCTGCAGACGTTTCCCTTTTTTGCCTTGTGTTGCTTCATTCAGAGAACCTGTGTTTTTGTTGTTGAACAGAGCAAATGCTTAAACAGCGAAAAGCTTAGAGATGTTTTGATCCACTTCAGAAGTTGATAGCCTGGAGATGAAAAGCTCTTTTTGGAGGTGTGAGGAGCTGTTAAACCATGTTACCTGAAGACCTGAGAACATCAGAAAACGTACACAGATTACACAGAATTTTACCGCAGAAATACAGAAGTGACAAGTCCAGATTCGCCCTGCACAAGAGAGCACTGGAAGTGGTTCGCAACCAGACTCCATTTTATTTCATTAGCTTTTTGAAATAAGTCACATTTAAAGACCTCTTTAATTCTGCAAATGTTATCTACCTGAGTTTTAATCTAAATCTCATTTCAATATATTCTTTAAGAAGCCAGGCATGTAATTCAGGTAAACATTGATCCATATTTATCTCTATTATTGGATATTTATTTCACCCTAAACATATCAACACATCTAATCTGGAAAATATTAATATCAGTCTACATGTAAACTTCAATTCGTGTTATTAAAACCTCCAAAATCCCTGAAATATCACACAGAACAGGACCTCAGTGTTCCGAGTGGTTATCATGGAAACACACACTCCTCTAAATATGATTTCTCAGAAATTGTGCAACATGAAAACCATCAGCTAAAAACTGAATCCATCATTAGTTCCGAAAAACAGTCCTGTTTTTCAGCTTCGTCACGATGCATTTTCCAGCTCATTAAGAGGATTTTTAAATTTAGCAGAAGAAGAAGGAGCAGAGATCCCAGAAAAACACACATGCAGAAACATGAGGAGATTTGAGGCATTTTTGTGGAGAAATTTTCTGAATTTAGAGATTCATCCAAACCTCAAAAGAGGTAAAATAGGCACTGAAGCCTTTTAATCATAAGGCAATAACACTGCATGTCATTCTCACTAGAAATCTCTCTCCTTTGCAGCTGAACACAAGTAGATTCTGTGTGGCAGAAACTGTTTTGTTTGGTTTAAGAAAGAAATTCAGCAATGTACAAATTAATGTTTTTCTCTTTTCCTAACTGGCTTCTTTCAGGTTTGACCTCCTGCAGATTAAAGGGATTAAGATATTTTATTTAAGAAACAGAATATAAAATACTTTATTACATGAAAAGTCCTGTAGACACACATTTAAAAAGAGCATTAAACAAACAGGAAAACTGCTCCAATGAGGGATGCATTATTATATATTATATTATTGTATAATTACAAGTCATTCCAACATGTGCAGCCAGTATTTTTATGTTGGTTGTCATGTGAATTTAGTTTTAGCTTTTTTAAAAACTGTTCAGCATTAATCTATAACAAGGCATCATGTTTTATTTAGTGATTATGATTTTTATGTAACATTGTAAAGTAATCACTCACTAAAAGATTATAATAAA
>JAPZDY010000011.1:19265152-19277043 GCA_029783645.1 Ctenochaetus hawaiiensis
TTCACTGTGTTTGTTTGGTCCAAAGCTGCACATTATTACAAACACACTGATCATTTAAATTTATGCTCAAAAAAATTAGCAAAAAAGTTGATTTGTTCCTTTCATGTAAGTTATTGATTCGTTTACAGAACCTCATATTTTCTAGACTTTTAGAGAACGTTTAGTTTGCAAAAATTTAAATTTATAAAGTCACTAAATAACTGATAGATGTACTGAAATAAGAGGAACTTTATGTGAAAAGAACCACAGATGTTTTACTTAGCTTAAAAAATACATGATGTAATGTGGTCTTTATTAGTAGTGTGAAAACATTATATAATAAATAAATCATAAAGCATTTTGGCACTAAAATATTAAATTTGAAGGGAGGTACGAGTGTTTATTCTTCATAAATTTGTCCAAACATGGTTATCATATGAGATGTTTCCAAAGAAGTTTAAGTTGTGTTCATTAAATAATCATTTAAAATCCTACAGCTGCGTTATGTTGAGCTTTTAAATGTCAGCTGTAAAAAGCAGCATTAAATGGGAATGATAAAATAAATCCTCTGGTCTCCGTCAGCGGACTGAACTCACGTTGGCTCTGTGTGGAGGTCTGATGGGCCCTGAAAGCCTCCAGGTCCTGGTTCCTGCTCTCCTCCTGCTCGGTCACATGTTCGTTCTTCTGTCTGCAGTAAAAACCAGGCAGACTCTCTGAGTTTGTCCCACAGGCTGAAGGTCCAGGAGCAGAGACGCCGTCCGTCCCTGCAGGCTGGCTGCTCTGAGCCATCCACTCGATGGAGAAATGTCCCCTCATGGCTGCACACGGCCGAGAAAGTTAATCCTTTTTGGGTTTAAACGGTGAGAAAGTCGAGTCCTGGATGGAGGAAAAGTGTCTCAGAGGTTTGTGGTTTCTTCTGTTGAGTCTGCAGAGTCCTAACTGCCCCCCTCGGCTCAGCCTGGGGTATTTATAGGGGCATCCCTCCTCATCTGAAGGTCTCGGAGCCCGGAGATCAAAGCTCACATCCTCCCCTCCCTCCCGCCTCCCCCCCTCAGTTTTCACAACTGGAGTAATTAAGACGTCTCATTCAGTCTCAATGAGGCTGTTACAACGAGGCTCCAGTGAGTCTGGGAAGGACCTCCACCCCCCCGACCCCCCCACGCCTCCACCTCCACCTCCTTCCTGCCTCCAAAAACAGATAATAGACACACCTCAGCCCGGAGAGTCTGCATGTCCTCTGCAGCCACAGATACACTGTAACACACAGTGAACACAACAAACACACCGAAACACACTATAACACACTGTAAACACACTGTAACACACTGTGAACACGAGTGTGTTTCTTCTTCTGCAGTTTCAGTCTCCTGACATTTCCTCCGACCGTCCAAAGTCCTGATGAGAGACGATTATTAAACCCTTCTGATGCAGAAACATCATTCAGCTGCTTTTATTTACAGTAAATTCTCTTAAAAAGACACTAAAACTGATCACAAACCAAAGATAATATTACAAAAGTCTAATTGTTTGAAGTAAAGATTGAAATTAAATGTATTTATTGAGTCAAAAGCTTCACTGGAAATGTTGGTTTTATAATTTAATAGCAACATTTATCAAAAAGCATCAAGTTTTTATTATTGAAACTAATCATGTGCATCATAAAGGAGCAGTTTATGTGGTTTTCTCTGGTATTTAATGACCAATTTCATCATAATTCATGTCTTTTACTTGTTTTTGCCTTGAATGAACCTCAGACTTCTTGTCAGAAACATTCAGCTTCAGTGTTTTTCCTTCCTGCTTCAGTTCAAATGTGTCCAAATATTTAAATCCTGTTTTATTTATTCTGACAAAACTTTATTTAAACATCATGCAGAGACAAAAAACAACAACAAAAAGCTGATGGACTGATGGAGGTTCTGGAATAAAATCATTTAACATGTAAAAATATGTGAAATAAAGATGTTATAGTTTTATTTCTAATGTTTGTCCTGTTGATCTGAGTGATTTAATACTGAAACTTCATCCTGTTCAATTTAAACTTTTCTTTGTTTTGTGTTTTTGTGTTTTGAATTTATCACCATCCATTCTTGGAACTCTAAGAGGCATTTTTCACAACTTCTTGATAATTTAAAGAATAAATAATTAATCAGAAATCACATTCATTATAAGATTTTTTTCCTGCATCTCGAAGGTAAAGAATCGTCTTTATCTAATGAATCTTTGACGCCTCTCACATGCCGAGCTGCTCATCATGTTCAGTGTTCAACCTTCAGGTTAAAACACAAAGAGCAGCGAGCGGCTCGGTGTGATGGAAACAGTTAATCCCGGGATAATCCCAGATTAAAGACAAACTGTCTGAAAGTTACTGATGAGACGAGAAGGTGACAAGAGATTTAACAGTGATGGACTTCAGTGTTTTCTTTCTTTTAATTGATCAGGATTTAAGAAAAGAGAATTACAATCATTTGAAATCAATAATCATAATTTACACTGATCATAATAACAAGAAATGGACGTTTAATGAAGTTTAGTATTTGATAACAAAGACACTACATTTTTTTGCTCTATAGAGAATAAAAAAATAGTTTAAAACCCTTGAACTGTTAATTCTTTAACATTTTGGATGGAGTTTATTTTTCTGGGATGATTTTTGTTCCTCAGATCTTAAACTTTGTTAAATTTGTTTTAACAAAAATCAGATTTATAGTCGAGAGTTTGAGATGAAAATGTGATGTTAAGCTTTTGATGTAAAAATCGTTTAAAACAAAGACAGAAATAAAAATCTGGATTCCAGACGGTTATTAAAGGAATGTTTAAATTAACAGTTGACATGATTAACAGGAATTTTACATAAATTTTATTTAATTTACATTAAAGATTCAAGGATTTTCTGCTTCTGTCTGTTTTACATTTAAATGTATGAATTTTTAATTATTACAATCAGCAAAATATTTCATTCTTGTTCTACGAATCAAGACTGTAGGATGAAATTTTAAAAATATTTAATATATATTTGGTTTGTTTTTGTGATCAAGTTTATTTGTATGTTTGTTCTGTTTGGAGATTAAACGGAAAAAAAGACGAATATTAAAGCAAAACAGAAGCAAAATGAGCCTGAACGCATCTGCTTGAGTAGAAATGAGAGCGGCAGTACTCAGGTAAAGGTACCTAGAAAGTGTACCTGAGTACAGTGCTTGAGTAAATGTACTTGATTACACGGGCAGTTACTTAAATGGAAACTGATCGATCATCTGCGGCGCCTCGAATCACCTCAAACTATTGTGTCTCTGAGCTTAAATGGGGATTTTGGGATCAAGTTAAAGAGACTGATAACGACCTGAAGAGGATGATCCCACCTGTGAAGAGGCCCATCACCTCCTCCACCTCCTCCACCTCCACCTCCACCTCCTCCTCCTCCTCCTGACGGACCGAGACTGGCGCTGTTTTGTGTGCAAATGGTGCGTGGGTCAAACACATTGCGGGATTAAAGGATTAATCGGGTCAATCACGACAGAGTCCCATTGATGAGATAATGAGAGGGCTCGAGCGCCCAGTGGATCCGGGGCCGTGCGCGCGCGCGCGCGCTGCAGACGCCGCCGTCTGTGCGCGTCTGCAGCTCGTGACTTCAAAGGGGCCGCACACACACGAGACGGAGCGCGTGAGAGCGGCTCGTATCTGTTTCATGTGATCAAACACTGAGAGGCAGATCGTGATGTCGTCAGTGAGGAAGTAACTGAGTACATTTACTCAAAGTATTTGACTCGAGAACAACTCTGAGTTCAGTCTGTTCATGTTTCTCATTTATATTATTGATCATTTATTTATCTGACAGTTTAGTTTTAAACTTAAAACACATGAAAAGTTTTTAAAGTAAACCTACAAACTGTTCGAACATCTGAAACAGTTTATCGATTAGTTGATTAACAGAAATAGAACTGTTTGTATTTCAGTTGTTTTGTAGAATCATTTCCTGTTTCAGCTTCTCAGATGTGAAGATTTGCTGCTTTTCCTCTGAAGGATCCGAGTCATTTCAATGTTTCTGTCACATGAGACATTTTACTGCACTAAACACTTTGAATACTTGAGTACATTTCCTGATTATAACTACACACTGTTACACATCAGTTTTAATCTAATTATGAGGTCTCTTTGTGTTCTGTTGTACTTTTACTTCATTATATTTTCCACAAGAGAGTAAATTTATCTTTTGCTACTTGAGTGATTTGCTAAATTACATTTCGTAGGCAAACATAGACTCACAGTTTCATCGCACTTATAAAAAATATGAAAATTACCTTTTTAGACAGAAAAAGGAAAAACTGAGAGATGATGCTTCACTTCAGTAAAAGGCGACTGTTTTAGCCACATTTCAAGCTAATTTTAATTAATAGTTATGTGTTTTTTACCTTATAAAAAGTTTTGACAAGTAACAAATGAACAAAATAACTGGAAATCAGTTTTCTACTGACGGACGAACTCCCTTCTCAACTTGATGTTGCATTAAAGGATTATTTTTACAGCACACAGAGCAGAAGTGTTCACAAGAAACAGTAAAAATAAAATAAATTATTTGAAAAATGTGTCAAAAAGTAGTTGTGAGGAAAGTTTTTAGCCCCTTTATTTCAGTTAAAAAATATTTATAAGATGCTTCCTGCAGGTGAGAGAACAGAGGTTTAAATATCGTAGTTTTATCTGATTAATTTTTTAAAAATTTTGATCAGTTTTGTGTCGTTTTGAAGCTGCTGACGCCTCGATGTCTCTGGATGCTGCAGAGTTTCTGTCTCCTGTCCACAAACCGCCTGTCTGTCTGTCTGTCTGTCTGTCTGTCTGTCTGTCTGCCACTTCAAAGGGCCGCAGTCCTGCCTGTCTCAGGGCAGGAGGTGAAGGTGGAGCAGTGACGCTGATACACATCCACCCTTCAATCAGCCACAGACACACAGAGACGGTGGAGGTGACGGAGGAACAACAGATGATCAGATTCCCTTTGAACTCTTAACTGTCGCAATCAGACGCCTGCTGCTTCTCTTCTGTTTCTCCTCTGCACTGAAAGTTTCAGGTACTTTTACTTCTCTTGAGTCATTTTGTTTCCTGCTCTGTTTGTACATTCACTCCACCACAGTTTCCTCCTGCACTACTTTTATCTAAAGACTTACTTTTCATTTTTCACTCTCTGCTTCCAAACTTCAGAAACTTTCTGACATAATTAATCAGATATGAGTCAAATGTTGATGGAGATGAACAGCAGGTGGAGGTAACTCCGGTCTGATGGTCGTCAAGGTGCCTTTAAACCAAAGTTAGTGATAAATGTCTCACTGAAAAGTCTGTTTTTCTTCTTTTCTCTCCCATGAATCATCTTAAGACCCTTCAGATTTAACTGGTGACCCTTTGAAGGGGCTCGAACCCTATGTTGGGAACCACTGGAATTAACTAGCAAACTGTACATAAAGTGGTTCAAAGTGTCTCCACCTGCAGCCGCTCCAACAGTAATCTGATAATGTTCAGTTTTATTACAAAGTGAGTATTTTTACTCCTGATACTTAAAGTACATTTTGCAGATAATATTTCTGCACTAAAACTGAAGGAAGGTGATTAAAATCCTGTTTTTGTTTTGCAGGAGGAGAAGAAATCTGCAAGAAATGCATCCAAAAACACCAAATACAACATAAATCGGTTAAAACAGAGTAACATGAAGAGGTTTTGGGGTTCAACTTAAAAAATCTCAGAAGAAATTCAGCAGATTTAAACCGATCAACACTTCAGGCTCCTGGTTTCTCCATCGTTACCTGGGGAGCCTCAGGTGTTCCTGAGCCTCCAGCTCTCAGACCGGAGGACAAATTTAAATTTCACAGTGTAAAAACATGCCCCCCCCCTCCCCTCTCCACCCTTCCATCCCTCCATCCTTCTGCCCCCCTCCCACATCTGACGGGGGGGAGTCGCAGCTCCTGCTCCTCCACCAGGACCGGTCCCGCTGGCCCCATCAAAGCCCGGGGAGCCTTTGATGAGGCTGATAGGGATCAATGGGACGAGGGGAAGAGGCCTTAACTGACGGTGTCACAGACGGGGCGGGCGGCTGCCGCAGACCGCCGGCAGAGCAGATCAATGATTATTGGGCGTCATCAGCATCTTCATCTGCATACAGGATCCATTCAGCGGCAGAAACAGACTCGTTTCAGCCAAACGAGCGACAGAAAGGCTTTATTTTGGTCTAAATTGATGATGGAGGTTTTTGAGTTTTTACTTTCAGTCTGAAATTACATGTTAAAGTGGCTGGGATGTGTTTTTCATGTGTTTTTATGTAATTTGAAGCTTCACCTTTTCTGCATTTTTCACATGAGAAAAAGAGTTTTGTTGTCCAGAAAAAAAATCTTTCTCTTTAACAAGAATTTAGGAGGTAAAACACATTAAAAAATGACTTATTCATGAGGATTTATGATGAACTAATGCAGCGTTTTGATCTTAGATTTGTAGAAACAAAGACAGAAGAAAAGAACACATCTCACTCTGAATCAATCCGCTGCTGAAAATAGTCCCCAACAAATCAACTGTTTCCTGTTTGTTTGAACCTAAAACGAGCAGATTAACTGAAATTTAATTAATTTTTTTGAATGAAACAGAATATTAATGTTCAGATTTACATCTTTCACAGGAGCCAATGAGCTCGCAGCTGACAGACAGGAAGTCAGACGACTCTCAGACAAACTCTTTGAAGCTTCTGTGTGTTGGACGAGTTTTTTGTCTCAAAGTTGGATTTTATCTGTAAAACTGATAAAAACTGACGGTGAGACCAAAGCAGACGTCAGCTCCAGCATGCAGAGATCTGAGCAGCACCACGTCAGGACGTGTGTCCCCCCCCCTCAGGTCTGCTGTCAGCGCCCGGGGGGGGCCGACATGCAGGGGGGGGGAGGTGTGTTTGTGTCCATAACAGAGCAGCAAACAGGCCCATTAGAGATGAAAGAGTCTGAATGAAGCCAATCAAAGACGAGCACAGCAGGAGGCTTTTACCCCACAGACAGACAGCAGCAGGCCGAGACCGGGGCCGAGGACACACACACACACACACACACACACACACACACACACACACACACACACACACAGTCAGGATTACTATCTGTTTTATCACCCTGCAGTATCTGCACATGCATGATTCTTTCAGATTAAAAGCGTCTTTACAAACTGAATCTGTGACTCAAACTCACATGTGAACAAAAAGCATCAACTCTGCAGAAAAAAGCTCAGAGCAAAGAAAGAGATTTCAACTAAACACAGAACACAGATCAGCAATTTAAAGAGATTTTTCAAGATTCAAGATTCAAGATTCAAGATAACTTTATTGATCCCACAATGGGGAAATTGCATTCCAGTTAAGTATTAAAAAGCAAACCACAAGTTCGGTTTTGTTTGCTTTGAATCTGCAGCTCAGACTTTGTTTCCCTCTTCAGGTCTTTGTTTGTTAAAAACATCTGTGGTTTGATGGATGTTGTGTTGAGAACTGACTTGTTGCTGCTCAGTGATGAAGGTCTGAGGGGCAAAAACAGGGAAATACACCAGAGCAGGAAGTCGCAGATTCAAACTCTCATCAAGAATAAAAGTGTGTCACTCAGATTTAAAGAAAAACACCAAAACCTCTGAAAACGAACTTGTTTTCAGCATGTAGAACTTCTCTTACGTTGTGTTTTCTCCACTTGAAGGCCTCGTTCAGGCCGAGCAGACGCTGATCTGAAGGAGCAGAGACGCTAATCTGCTTTTCACAGTTTACAAACCTGCTTTAACCTCCTGACCTGCTCTGAAAACAGCCCCGAGGCAGACGAGGGCCGAGACTTTCACAGCGGCAACCAGCAGGGGGCACCAGAGTGCCTCAGTGGAAACACTCAACGAATCATTTTTAAAAATAAAACAGGATGATTATTGTGATTATTTTAAACCTTATATGACATCTTTCTTATATTTAAGAAGAGCAGATATTTTGCAACAGAACTTTTTCTTCTTTCTTCTTCCTTTAATCGACTCCAGACTCCTCAATTAAATAAGAAAAAGTTATAGAATCAAATATCAGTTCAACATCAAATAAACTCACCTTGATTTACCTGTTTGACACCTTTTATACGAACATGAAACACAAAGTGATTCAAGAATCAAAACTGAAACGACACAAACAAGAAGAGCAAAAAATACAGTTTTATAAGATTGAAATTTACAATAAAATGGTAAAAAAATCAACCAATAAAAGTCATAACATGAAATAAAATACACAAGGATAAAAATCAAATATCACTGAACTCCATGTTTAAGAGATAAAAGCAAAACTGAGACATTTTGCTGCACAACCTGCATTTTTACTGCTGAAACTTCACAATGTTTCACTGCTGAAACTTCACAATGTTTCACTGCTGAAACTTCACAATGTTTCACTGATAAACTTCAGTTCTTCACTTTGTTTCGAATGAAGAACTTTAACATTTAATCCAGAATAAAATCTGAATAATCATCCTGATACATTCTGGCTCCTCAGGTTTCATATGACAAAGATCTTTATCGACAGCAGATGAGCTGCAGATACATTTCCTGTGTGTGTGAGTGTGTGTGTGTGTGTGAGTGTGTGTGAGTGTGAGTGTGTGTGTGTGTGTGTGTGAGTGTGTGTGTGTGTGTGTGTGTGTGTGTGTGTGTGTGTGTGAGTGTGTGTGTGTGTGTGTGTGTGTGTGTGTGTGTGAGTGTGTGTGAGTAAGTGTGAACTGGCAGGCGTTTCCTTCACCTCCTAACAGCCTCATTAACCTCTAAATACCAGTTTAACATCAAAGGCCGTGGTGCTGCTCACACCTCCGTCCTCCCTCACATCCACTCCCTTTGACACACACACACACACACACACACACACACACTCTTCTTCATCAACAGTTGTTTTCTGCAGAAAACACTCTGTGTTTCGATCTTTGAGCGGTGAGCTGAATGAAACACAAACATCAAACTAAATAAAATCTCAGAAAAGCAGTTTGGAGGAAAAAAGTTACTTTTTAAAGTTTTTGTTCTCACGACATTTTTGACACGTCGCTGTTTCCGACACCGAATGTGTGAAGCAAAAGTTTGAGGTAGAAGGAGACGTCGTCCTGCGTGAAGCAGACAGAGAGTCTGTGAGAACAGAGAGGACGAGACTCGAAGTTCAACTGAGGACGTGACTTTATTTTCACTGTGGACGAAAGATTTCTGAATAAACTCTGTTATAAACCCACAGAAATGTGAAAAACTTCTTCAACATGCAGTCTGATTTATTTTCCTTCAGAAAAAAAAGAACAAGGAAACAAGAAATCCAGTGAAAGAACCAAACAAAGGAAAAACTCCTGAATTTAAAAACTTCAGTCAGTAAAAGAACAGAAGTGTTTTCAGTATTGCAGTAAAAGTAAAAGTACTCGTCCTGCAGTTTCAGAGCAGCTTGTTACCATCGCAGCTTGTGTGTGTGTGTGTGTGTGTGTGTGTGTGTGTTTTCAACCTGCAGGTCACATGATCAGAAACATCCAGATGTGTTTTCTATATTCACTCTTTATTTACATTAAACTCGTGCAGACAAATCCTGTAATTTTTCTCATTTTCGTGCTGAACGTCAGACTCAGTTACACAAACAGGTGTTACACAGGTGTTTCACAGGTGTGTGTGTGTGTGTGTGTGTGTGGACACAAGTTGCTCTCACACAACAGAACAACACAGAGAAACATCACGATGAAGACGGATTTTAAACAGAGAAACAATGAAAAATCTCATTTGACAAGTTTTCATTTAAAGTTTGAATGTTTTCTTGTTCGATTGGATCAAACTGTTTTCATCAAACATGACACAGAGACAGTCGAGGAGAAACCAGGTTCGTTTCTGTCTGAGCTCATTTCTTCCTGTACTCGAGTAAATGTACTTAGTTACTTTCCAGCACTCTGCAGCTCTGAGGTCGGTCTGTCGGTTCAAACTGAAATATCTCAACGATTATCTCACAGATCAGCGTGACACTTGGAACAGACATTCTTGATTCCCAGAGGATGTTTGGATCCCAGACTGCTCCTCTAGCGCCACCATGAGGCTCAAGTTTGAATTTCAACAGATGTTTATTGCAAAACAGAAGCAGCAGAAGATCAGAGCAGCAGATAAAACAAACGTCATCTTACAGATAAAAGGCAGCAGCTTTTCCTCTTTGTTAAAATAATCTGAGTTTATTCACAATGAGGCTTCAAGCAACGAGTTACTTTATTCACCCTGAGATGAATAAACTTAATGATGAGAGTAAAGAAATAAAAAACAGACACGCAGTAAATCAGATCTCTGAGTTTTGGTCACAGACTGTTTTTCAGTCTGAGGCTTCGTTAACGTCTGCAGGTTTGAATCTTCACGTCGAACCTGTTTCGCCTCCTGCAGGAGCTCGTCAGGCGTTTCTCTCTGACGGAGGAACGAACTCCAGGCCGAGGTGAGCGAAGATCTCCTCCTCCGACGTCGCTCTCAGATAGACTCTCTGCAAGATCAAAGAAAAACGTCAGACTTCTTTTTAAAGAAAAAAGAGACAAATCAGGTTAAACGTGTGTTAAAGAGTCTGTGTGTGTGTGTGTGTGTGTGTGTGTGTGTGTGTGTGTGTGTGTGTGTGTGTGTGTGACCTGTGTGTTGTCGAACAGGGCGTGGCTGCTCAGAGACATGCTCTTCTCGTGTCCCGCCCAGCGTCGCAGCTCCCTCTCAAACAGCTGTGGAGGAAGAAGGTGGAGTCTGAGTGGATCTTCGTCACTGTGGGATCTGTGAAAACCTCCGCCTGGTTCAGTGAAACTCACCTTGGATCCGGTCCAGCCCAGCAGAGCGAAAGCAAACTGGCTGATGGGAGAAACCACCAGGTCCACTCTGACGGCCCTCCAGCGTCTGCGTTCGCCTCCGGTTTCTGTCGGATGTTCTGTCGCTGGTTTCTCCTCCTTGCTCAGTTTGAAGATGGAGAAACACCTCTCGAAGCGGTCCATGCTGGAGGGGGGCCGAGCCGGGCCGTCCTTGGACTCCAGGTAGGAGTTTCTGGTGGTTTTCTGGTACAACAGGAAACCCTGAAAGACGAAGCGGTGAACTTAAATCCAGATGATTCAAAGGAGCCGTTTTTAGAGAGCAGAAAGTTCTGGTTGATCACACGTGGAGCTTTCAGGTCACAGCTGATCGCTCCAGATGTTTGTGGAGACACACTGTGATGATGATTACAGATGTTCAGTGTGATCTGGTCTCTCAGGCCAGATGTTAACAGCTGTGTGCAGCCACAGCGACTTTACCTGTGATTCCAGGCAGGAGACGACTCTGGGCATCAGCCCCACCTCTCTGCCCTCCTCCGGGTGTGTAATCAGGAAGTCGACGTCGTGGCCCGTCACTTTCCCCCTGAAAAGAGTCAGAACTGACGTTTACGTCAAGATTCTTCTGGATAATCTGACGACGCTGCAGGTTTGTGAAGCCGTTTACCTCCTGAATCCCCCGATCAGAGTCATCTGAGCGCCTGGTAACACAGACAGCACCGCTTCCTCCACCACGGCGCCGATGGCGTCGGCTTCCGCTCTGGTGACGGGCCGGTTGAGGTCGTCGTAGTGCTCCAGGCCGGCTCGCTGCGCTCGGTTCAGCGTTTGTCCTGAACGCTGCAGCTGCTGAAGGCTGTGTATCCCCTCTCTGATCCAACGATCTGCCGTCTTTGATCCGACTCCGAAAATACCCGTTAAAACCTGAAACACACACAAACACAAACACACCATCGATGAAAACACGTGGACAGTTTGTTTGAATCACTCAAGACTGAAAATGTTTAATATTCTTATAATGAGGAGAAAAAAAAATAACAATGTTTTAGTTAAATATCCACTCCCTCCAGGATTTCACGGGCGTTTTTCAAGATTGTTGCGGCCTAAAATGCCTGAATTCGCGGCAGCTTT
>JAPZDY010000011.1:19298106-19309288 GCA_029783645.1 Ctenochaetus hawaiiensis
TTAAACAAAAACAAAAAACGGACCCCGAACCCACACACACATCCCCCCCCGCCCCCCCGGAATCCCGTGCCCCCCCCCCCCCCCCATTCACACAACAACAGCTAATTTCCTCCATCGTAACTGATATCCACAGAAATAGCATAAGATATACACAAAATGTATGTATGCGATTACTTTAACAAACTTTGACAAACTGTATATAAAACGTACCTCAGAAAATACACATTTACTAAAATTTAAAAGCTATTTTCACAAAATAAAATATTTCTATGGCAGATTTTTTTTTGTGTAGATGAACAGAAAGTCAGAAAAGTCAACTGTTTTTTGTTTTTGCAGGGCAGCACTATGAATGTGTAATAGATTACAGGGGTAATAAATGAGGTGCAACAATTTGACCTTTCATTGGTTATTAAATGAATTTGTGTGTGTGTGTTTCAGGAGTCAGGATAAGTTTCAGTCGGACCCTGACAGTTACAACGGGGCGGTGAGAGAAAACTACAGCTGGTCTCAGGATTACACTGACGTGGAGGTCCGCGTGCTCGTGCCCAAGACGGTGGTTAAAGGCCGACAGGTAAACACACCTGACGAGCCGCCGTCGCCCCTGTGATCAGTGATCGCAGCTCTGTCTCATTCGTGTTGTGACCTGCCGGCTGTTTGCAGGTCAGAGTCACGCTGGAATCCAGCAGCATGAGAGTGTGTGTGAGGGACGGAGCCGAGGAGAAAACACTGATGGAGGGAGAATTCACTCACAAGATCAACACGGAGAACTCTCTGTGGAGTCTGGAGCCCGGCAGCTGCGTCGTCGTGAGTTCACTCCCACCTTATTCTGTTCATGTAATTAACCTTTAAACCAAAAACCTTCTCGTTTAACTCTCCGGGTTTGACTTCCAGCTGTCACTCAGTAAGACTTCGGAGGTTTGGTGGAGCGCCGTGCTGAAGGGAGAAAAGGAGATCGACATCAACCAGATTAACCGCGAGCGCTCCATGGCGACGGTTGATGAGGAGGAGCACGCCGTCCTGGACAGACTCACCTTCGACTACCATCAGAAGCTGCAGGGCAAACCGCAGAGTCATGAAATGGTGAGCGACACTCTCAGACACGCAGAGGGTTCATCTGCACTTTGGTAACCTGGTTAAATCCTCATGAACATGCAGCAGCTCAGTGATCAGTTTAAGCTGCAGTCCCTGTTTTTTTTTTCTTTGCAAGTCTGGTTTTTACTCATTTTATCTGCAGCCAGGCGGTTTCCTCGCAGCGTGACAGCGTGTTAGTTTAACAAAGAGTCAAGTGTTCAGCTGTGAAAACCCACTTATTGAGACTTCCTGTGAGTGCTTTGTGTTAGTTTCTGTCTCACTTTTTTTTTTAAACACAAGGATCCATTGTTCAATTTAATGATCTTTCCTCTCGTGCAGCCGCTCAACTGTTACTTCTGCAGAGTTTTGATAAGCTCATGTGCTGAAAAAGCTCGTTAGAAATCTGGTTACACAATATTCAGGAATCTGCAGGCTGGAGAAAAGCAACTTTAACCTGGTTTCTTTTGCATTTATAAGCATCGAGCGTCCAAACAAACATCCTAAACCTTCCATCATCACAGCGGCGGAAGCTAAAAAACAGATCAACAAGTCTGCAGATTTTGCCTCCTCGGTTGTTATGAAGAAATCAACAGTGAAGCCAAATATTTTTTATTCACAATCTGATTTTCACACGAATGGGCAGCAAACTGCTCACAGTGAAGAGCGCAGCTGTCGTACAGGAGCGAAGCACTGCAGCATGAAGCAGGCTGAAGAGCACAAAACACTGCGAGGCCCACCAGAGTTTGAGCTGCTTTGTTTAATTCGATCCATGAAAACCTTTAAGATCGTCTCAGGACTTTTCTACTCGTTTTTAACGTCCACACAAGCAGAGAGCAACAACATGAGGCTGTGACTCCCGTTTCCTGTTTGCTCTCATGCTGCATCTAAAGAGTCTTTCTGGATCCTCAGTCGCTCATCGTGGCAGCTTATTAATAAAAAAATGAAAACTATAAAGATAAAAAGCTCATCTGATTAGTTTTGTTGGGTTTTTTAAACGTCTGTTTCCTGAGCTGAGAGGAGAAAAGTCTCCTAAACAACATCTAATCAGCTCGTCACTGTGTTCCATTTTTCACTTTTATGTCACGATAATCAGAAATATTTAATTACAGCAGTTACTTTTATGTAACTTAATAATTCAGACATGAGACCAAAATGCTAAATTGCCATCATATTAACAAACTGAGGTGCAGGACTGAAAGGAGCTTTTGAGTGTGTAACTGTGTGTGTTTGTGTGTAATTGTGGGCTTAATGACACGAAATGTTAACATATTAAAAAAGGTTCGTAGAGTTAAAGAAGTCTGTGAGAATCTTTGGTAGAAATACAGTCGAGCGTCTGAATCAGCATCAGTTTGTTTTTAATGTCCCTTGAGGTCGGTTACTGCAGGTCGACTCACCTCTAGGTGGCACTGTGGTGCTTAAAAGCCTGAAAGCTGCATGTTTACCTCATCTGTCTCCACAGAAGGTGCATGAGATGCTGAAGAAGGGCTGGGATGCTGAAGGCTCACCTTTCAAAGGGCAGCAGTTCGACCCCTCCATGTTCGACATCCCGTCCAGCGCCGTGCAGTTCTGAGGCTCCGCCCCCAAACTCAGATATGAACAGAGTCGCAGTTTCTTCACTGAACCGGCTGAAGTAAAGTCGACATGAACCTGCTGATCTGTTGTGTGGGAAGTTTGTTCTTAACTTTAAGAGCAGAAATGAAGCTGCACATTTGTGTTTTTGTGAGGACGAGGAGGAAGGAGGCAGACTGCATCATGAATCAAGCATTTATTTGATGTTTTGGCGGTGTGATATACGAAAAGATGTGTGTACATTGTAGCTGTTTATCATTATTTAATAACTCAATAGTGCCTATATGTTTATCTGCCCTGCTGAGTGAGTCTGGATCTGTTTTTCATTTTTTGTTCTCATATAAAGTCACCAAACTGTTCAGGAGTTCAGTCGTCTGTCAGTAATCAGGTGTCCACTAAACTGAAGCTCAAATTTTATCCAAACTTCAAGAAAATCTTCTAAAGAAAATGCAAATGAATGTGTTTCCATCCATTTGTTATGTGAACGAGTTTGGTTTTGAACTTCATCGGCTCATACGATCAGCAAGAAATGAACATGATCCGTTCTTATAACAGATTAATGTCCTCTAATGGTAAACGAAGTAGAAAACATGATGAAAATATGTCAATTTATTATGCAAACTTTTTGCCACATCAGGTTTTCAAAGTTCCCTCTCAGTTCATTTCTGCACAAACTGAAGACAAAACTTTCTCATCTCCTCTTCATCCGTCTCCGGTGTTTGTTGTTACAGGTTCAGATGTCTCCTTTGGTCATCAGAGGAACCAACAGTTGCTCTGCTTTCTTATTTATTTGTCAACTATCATGGTAATAAAACAGCAGATGGACTTTTGCAGCATGAAAATGGACTGTTTGAGTAGGAAATCAGGATTTGCTGCCAAACAACTGAACAAAACATGCCAGAAATAAAAGTCTGATAAAAAAACAAACCTTACAGCTTGTTTTTTTACTTTGGAAGCAAAAGTTTGAAATAAACCTTAACTCCCATTAAAGGTTTTTCCCGAGTCTTTGAAAGCATCTCAGTCTTCAGCAATGATCAGGTGACCTCAGTTGGATCATTGTCAAATAAATTGATAAATTTATCTCTTACTTTATGTTTCCCATCTTCAGTTTACAGTCCAGAGTTTTATAATGCTGATCTCATTAAAACTATATCCATTTACCATCAACAGTTTCTAATTATACTTCATGAACTCTTAAGTTTGTTTGTTAAAAAGTGTTGGAATGCATAAGAGAGGTATGAGACTAAGAATCAGTTGACTTAAATCCCCCAAAATTCTCTCCATTTTGAAATAACTTCCTCATCCTCTGACTGCAGGACTCCTTTCCCTTGTTTCTTTACATGACCCTGATGAGGCATGAATTACTTCAGGAAACTGAGAACATGAGTCTCAGCCAGAACAAAAGAGGAAACTGTTGTTCTGTCTTGACTCCACTCGTCTTCTGCTGCATCCATTTGTTCAAAGTGCCATAATAACTTCTGTTCCACAGTCGTCATCAAATTCATCCGAACAGTCATTGATCTTTCCTCCCTTCAGATGGAAAGTGTGGCTTGATAATGTAGCTGACGGTGCGATGAAGATGGAAAGATGAGGTGAAGCATTCGCATTTCAGCTGGAAGCAAGAGGTGACGTTTGAAAACTTTAGACAACTTTAACAGTGGAGGAGGAAGAATTCAAATACTTAACTAAAAGTAATAACACCACACTGTGAAAATACTCCATTACCAGTAAAAGTCCTACATTCAAACTCACTGAAGTAAAATAAAGTATCATCAGCAAAGAAAGTTATTGTTAAAGTGCTCATGTAATGTTGCTGTCAGTGTTTTTCTCTCCGATGGTTCTGGCTTCATGTTCCTGCTGCAGATGTTGAAGCTGCAGCTTGTTTCAACTCCTTTATATCCTGTCGGCTGTTTTCATCCACAGCAAAGCATCACATTCTGCAGGATCAGCATATTTTTGCAGTGTGGCTGTCCAGTGAGAACCATGTATCCCCAAAAAGTTTTCATGAGCTCAGAAAAACGTAAAAACTGGGGTTTTTTTACATCATTTATTTATGTAAAAGACAAGAATTTAGTCAGCACATGAAGGAAAATGTCATCCTTTAGTTTTTCACAAATATTCAACGATGGACCATCTGGACATAAATAGTTTCACCTGGACAGGAAATGGAGGAAAAATTGTTATTTGAAAAGTAACTAACTACAGCTGTAAGACGAATGTAATGGAGTAAAAAGTACAATATTTGCCTCTGAGATGTGGTGGAGCAGATGGTGGCAGTAATAGCACAAACATACAAGTACTTTAAAATTGTATTTCAGTACAGCAATTAAGAAAATGTGCCTTTTTGCCACATCACCACCTGAACATAATAATCATTACCATTAACATCTAAAGTAATTTTCCCAGCCTTTTAGCTGTAATCTCTGCAGTTTTGTTTGCTTCCCTCTCTCCTGCTGAGATTACAGGTGAATCTAAACTTTGGATATTTGACTGCCTCAGTGACAAAAACAAACTGAGTTACACTGAGATGATTTTATTGCAGATTTTTACCAACTGAAAGAAACTGTTTGACTTTTTAAGAGATATACGTATTTTCTTTGCTGCTGAAATTTAAGTGAGAAGATTGAAACCAGTACATTAAACATATCGAATCACAGCTAACAGCCGCTTAGCTTAGCTTAGCTTAAAGCGGCGGGTAACAGTTAGCCTAGCATTCTTCAAAGCTAACGGAAAAGGTAAGAGATTGTCGACGCTAATTAACGTATTTTATCTTCTACAAAACTGTATTGTAAACTCATAATGTTGTGGTATTATGGGAGTTCTTTGACGGATTATTTCTCAGTTGTGTGCAGTAACTTTCTGAGGCTTTTCAAACCGGAGACTTTAGCTAGGCTAACTGTTTAGCGTTAGCGTTAGCTCCTTTAGCAAACATGGAAGCGATCTTCTCGTTTGTTTCCAAGAAAGTCAACACAAAGATTTTGGACGATGACAAATCATTAACAATGGTGGGAATGGCTTTAATTATTTTAATTCATATAATGCTCACAGGGTTAATATTTTAAAAATGTGCTTTTTGGTAACAAAACTGTGCAGTACGGTCAACGGAGCTTATGCAGCAGCGGACTGTTTACAGAGGGCAGGTGGCAGTGGTGTGTGTGTGTGTGTGTGTGTGTGTGAGAGAGAGAGGATGTGTGTTTTTGTTTTGACAGGTTAATCGAGTCGTGTATTTCATTCTGTTGGTTACAGTCACTTCCTGAAAGCAGCCAAAAACCTCTTGGTAATAACTAAAGTGCACCGAGAAGAAGCGCATTAAATTTCCTCCGCAGTCTTTGATTCACGCAAGTTTTCCTCACGCAGGCTTTAAATAGAGTCAGAGTGGAGTCATTTCATTATTAAATGCGGGTTTTTCTTTTAACATATGATTTATAATAATGTGTAGTCTCACGCAGCCCTCCCCCGCATCCTTCAATCAGCGCGCGCAGCCTTTGATTTCACTTTATTTCTTTTCCCTTTTTTTTTCCAAACCGGAGCATCACGTCATGCGGTGAGCTCACATTTCCAATTTGTGCGGTATTTAAAGAGTCCGTCCTCCCCGCCTGACAGAGCGGACAAACCACTGCCGTCCGTGCCGGGACCGTGCGTGTCTGCGCGTGCGTGCGTGTGTATGTGTGTGCGCGCGCCGGGCTGCAGCTGAACCGTCCGGGGGTCTGAGGTGGGCGGAGACTGAGCCCGAGGTCCTCCCGTCCGCAGCGACGCACCGTGCATTTCGGACTCCCGCACCCGTCCGAGGAGGAAACATCATGGCAACGACTACTTGCACGCGCTTCACAGATGAGTACCAGCTGTACGAGGAGCTTGGCAAGTAAGCCCGTGTTAACGTTTTGTGAGTCTCCCGCATGCATGCAGCCTGACCCCCCCTGTCCCTGAGCGTAAAAGAGCACGAGGGGGATGGAGGTCCGCACATCTGCGTGGAGGGATGGATGCAGCTCCATCCCTCCAAAACAAAACGCACGCTGGTCCGGAGCTCCCCTCAGCTTCTGCAGAAATCTAAACCATGCTAATCCCTCAGTGCATGCCTTTCTTTTTTTTACTTCAACGCCATCAGACTTCTGTAGATGCTGGAGGCACCAGATAGTTAGATTTTGCGTGAACATGGGGATGCATGAGCCCAGGAGCACTTAAGGGCACCTCCTCCACTCCCCCACCGCACCCCCTCCTCATCCTCACTGCCCAAAGGCTAATTAGCGACAAACAGGCCTAATATCAGGGAAAAGCTGATGTGTTGGAATTAAGCTGCCTCATCATCATCAGCTGGCTTTAATCACAGTGGCACACAGCTTTGTGGAGAAGTCAGAGATTTATGCTCCTGCTGCTGCTGCCCTTGATCAACTGTTAGTCTAACGAGGTGTGTCTTGTGATAAAAAATAAACTGGACAAATGGAGAGATTTGTGGCTCCAGATAGGATGCAGACAAACTGAGAGAGACTGAGGAGGCTTCGGGTGCCACAGTGGGTAGATGCGAAGTGGACTCAGTGTCTCTGTCAGGCTGTGCGTGGGTAGAGAGGATCTCTCTGCAATGTTTGCCTCACAGGAACATTTATTCCACAGCACAGGAGGGGAAAAAAAATTTAGTTCAGTGCTGTGGATGGTTTCACTTCTTATGTTGGTATTTCATTTTACAGACTTGCTCGGGTTCTTTTGTGAGGGATCTCCGGCTTCCTGTGTGTGTGTGTGTGTGTGTGTGTGTGGGATGTGATAAGTTAAAGACAAAAGAGATGCTGGAGTAGCAGCAGCTGCCCTCGCTGATAACACAGCTTCATCGCTGTTTTGCTGCTGTTGTCACTTTTTGTTGTGTTGTGTTTCTCTGTGTGTGTTTGTGTGTGTGAGATGCAGGTGTAAAGATGTTGATCAGGTGTTTGGAGTCAGGCTGATGACACACTCAGAAAAAAATTAATTAGCCAGAATTTTGATAAATCAAATTATTTTGGTAATTTTTAAAGCAAAAATGATGAATGATTCTCATTTCCAGCTTCTTTATTGGGAAAACTTGCTGTTAAGTTAATTGTTTTTGTTTATATCCTTAATTTTAAATGATACTTATAACTGTACGCTAATTAAATTACACTCTGCTGATCAACCATTTCATATTGGACAGTTTAAACCTGCAGTAATGAACTTTTTGGCCACTTGAGGGCAGCGGAAACAAATTGTGAACACCACTTTGACATATTAGTAGCTCTAAAGTTGGTACAGCAAACAGTAAACCAGCATATAGCTGCTTAGGGAGCCGTAAAATATTGGATTTGAGTTTTTTTACATGCTGATGTGAACAAATTGAGGTTTCGCTCTCAGATCCAGCCCTCCTCCTGACTCCCACCTGCCCTGCAGATAACCTGTCATGTCGAAGCACCGCTGCCTTTTCTACCACACCGCCGGAGTGTCAGCAGGTGTCATGCTTACTCACCATGGCTCCTCATAATGTATGCATGTTGGAGTGCTTTTGAAAGAGGCAGGGGCTCTGAGGGGGGGTGTGAGTGTTTCATTGCGTAACAATACTGAGGTGAGATAAAATTAGCACTGAGAAATGACAGAGGTGGTTATTTCTGTTTGTCTCTGTTGGGTTTGATGGGCAAATGTGGCCCTAAAAACTGCAGCACACACAATTACAGTTCTCATCCTGGAACGCTGCTTTTCTATCTCTGATTTTTCACTTTTGATGACAATCCGAATGGATGAAATGATTGAAGTTGTGGAGAAAAGAAGCCTGTGACACTGGCTTTTGTTTGAAAATGAATAGAAGAAATTAGGTGTCAAAGTTTAGTGCCAGTAACCTTCTTCAGCCTTTAAAGAGAGACATGTTGATTAACTGATAATTACAGGATGCACGTTGTCAAGTTCAGGTCAACAGAAACACAACCTTTAAGAATGAAAGTAATAATTTCTGTCACAGGTCAAAAGGAAACGTGACCCCACTTTGCCTGCACGGAAATTTAGCAGAAATATGCATCTAATGGGCCCGTTGTCAGGTCTTTTTACTTGTTCTTAAGACTGAATAACATTAAGAAGTGAAAAACATAATCAAAGGTCCTTTGATGGAACTAAAAGGGACACAGTGATAGTACAAAAGAAAACGTCTACAACCAGAAAGCCGGACTGGCTAGGCTAACAGGGGTGCTAGCTGTGCAGGCTAGTTGCTAACAGCGGATAACCAGACAGTTAATATTACTGTGCAAGTCAGCCCGTCTGTTGTTTAATCAAACATCAAATTAACTACATGCATAAAAAATCCTTTGGACTAAACTTACACTGATTCTGCCTGCAGGGGTTTAATTTGTTTGCCTTATATTTTTTAAATTAGTGGCTAATTGCAGCAGCAAACTTTAAATCCATCAGGAATTCATAACTAGTTTATAATTTAGAACATTAAACTCAAGGATTTATTCTATTTTAATCCATAGAAATTAATAATTCAATATAAAGATTTACAAGATTTGTGTAGGATTTAATCTGGGAAACATACATGGAGCTGTGGTGGCCCTCCATCGCCCCCTGTAGGCAGCTGAAATGTGCCAAAATCTTCACAGTGAGAATTTGTTCAAGTAAATTTATTCAATGGAGCTCAGCCTCATGACTTTTACTTTCTGTTTAATCTTGTGAAGTCAAAGTTTTGTAGATTATAACCCACATTTTTATTTCATAACCTGCTCTGCACAGATTTCCTGGCTTAAAAAATTAACACTGTGGGTTTGTAAGTGAGGTGCCACAGCGGTGATGTGGCTTATCTGCTTCCCTCTAAAACCTGGATTTGTGTGCATCAGGCATTCGAGTCAGGGCGGTTTGAGTCCAGACAACTGCCAGGTCCATCTGATCGCTCAGACGCCCCTTTGATGCTGACAAAGCTTATGTGGCAGCTGACCCGTCTCCTGTCTCTGTTTCCCAGGGGAGCCTTTTCAGTGGTGCGCCGCTGTGTCAAACTCTGCACAGGCCAAGAGTACGCCGCCAAAATCATCAACACCAAAAAGCTCTCGGCCAGAGGTGAGAGAAGGAAGTCAAAGGAAGACATGAACAGACATTTTCAGGGACTCACAAGAATATGAAGAAGCAGAGGCATCATGGGGGTTTTCATCATTACATGTGTGTGTGTGTGTGTGTGTGTGTCCCAGATCTGAAAGCTCACATTAGCATATTTTAGCAAGTGTTTGATTCCAGCGTGTGAAGCCTACACGTCTGTTCCTCCGAGAGCGGCAGATGATGGTTTCAGTCAGATGCACTGTTGAATCCACGGCTTCAAACAGGACGACAGAAATCAACATTTTTCCTGAACAAAATGTTATAAAGACAGATTCACGCAGGATAAAGTCCGGAGTCTGTACTCTGTCTTTACACTTTCCACACAGATCGGTGTGATAGCTGTGAGAGAATATTGCAAACAACGGCCTTTTTAAAGGGCCGTTTGCAGCGTTTTCAGACACGTCGCTGTCAGCGGAGCTGTGATAAAAAGTCTCTTCTTCCAATTTAAAACTGATCAAATGATGTGAAAATGCCCCAGAAATCAACTAAAAATAGGAGCAGAGCTTTAATTGCAGCAAAGGAGTGAGCTCATGGGTGGGACTCTGGTATCATCCATCTAACTCCACCTTCATCAATACGCTTGTGTTTTTTCATCCTCCTCTCCATTTCATCTCTCTGCCTCTTTCTGCTCTTCTCTTTTTTCCTCTTTCCAGTTTTATCTCCTCGTTTCTCTCCTCTCCTTTTTTCTTTTCCTTATGTTTGCCCTCTTCTCCTCGTTTCCTCTACTTTTCTCTACTTTTCTCATTTCCTTGTTTCCTCTTTTTCCACTTTTGCTTCTTGTTTTATTTTCTCTGCTCTCCTCCTCTCCTGTCCCTCTCCTCTCATTTCCTCCTCTCCTTTCACTGTCTTTCCTTGTTTCCTCTCTTGTTGTCTTGTTCATCTTTTTCCCTTCTCACCTCTCCTCCTATTTCCTCCTCTCCCATCCTCCTCTTCCTCTTCTTCTGTCATATGTGTCCTCCTCTCCTCAATCTGGAATGAGGAGTCAAATGGGCATCTGGGACAAATGTGGCCCTCAGGCCGATCTCACAGCTGTGTGTGGGAAAGTCGTGTGTGTGTGTGTGTGTTTGTGAGAGACATCTCCTTGTCAATCACCTTGACAGAAGTTACCTTTAAACTTTGTACATTAAAGTGAGGTCGACTTTGACATGCTGATTTTTAACCCCATGTAACGTCACCTGTTTTCATTTGAACCCGACTGATCAGCTTCATCGTCTCTCTTGTTTAAATCTGAGATTTTGTTGTAAAGTCATGATTTAAATGTCTTGTAGACCATCAGAAACTGGAGAGAGAAGCCCGGATCTGCAGATTGCTCAAGCACTCAAACATTGGTGAGACTCTGCTTTAATGAGTGTTTTCTCTTTGAAAATAAAGTAATCAGTCCCTCCAGGATTTCTCGGGCGTTTTTCAAGATTGTTGCGGCCTAAAATGCCTGAATTCGCGGCAGCTTTTCTAAAAAATTGCGATGTAAGTT
>JAPZDY010000011.1:19341429-19354187 GCA_029783645.1 Ctenochaetus hawaiiensis
CAAAGGCTGTTTTAATGGCTTTTTAAAATGAAACTTTCAGCCTAAAAGTCCGTCGTTATCCATCTTTGTGCCATAGATTTTACTTTAGCCAGGACGGCTCGGGTTGCCCGGTGTGCCTGCACACGTGACCAAAGGTTAGGGGTCAGGTGCCACCGGAAGTAAACAAAACAACGTTAATTACGTTATTTTTTTTGATGCGTTAAATGTTTTAAATTAATCTCAAAAATTAACGCGTTAACTTTGACAGCACTAATATAAAGCTTTAACTAAAATACTTTAGTCCAAATGTGAAACACTTTTACACTTCAGTTCACCCAAAAAACAAAAACAAACATGTTTCATTATCAATAACATTAAACCCAGAATGATCTGAACATTCAGTGAGAAAATATGTTTAGTTTCTTTATATTTTGGTTAATTTTATTTAATGAACTTCAAGTATATTTTCCTAAATGAACTCACATACTTACACTGAAATAAAGTTTTCAGTGCAGGACTTTCACTTGTAGTGGAGCAGTTTTCCAGTGTGGTATAAGTACTTTTACTCTGGTAAAGGACCTGATTACTTCCTCCAGCACTGCAGAGAGAGAGAGAGAGACAGAGAGAGAGAGACAATCAGAGCGAGTTAAGCCTCCGTCTCAGTGCAGGAGCGAGCGAAGGGAGAAGGACACAGTAAATCTCATCTGGGACAAGAATAGCGTGATGAGCCGAAGCAGCGTCACATGTAAACAAGAGAAATGATGGATGATGGATGGATGTAGAGAGCGAAACGGAGGTTAGACGGAGCAGGAAGGGCTGGTTTTATTTTTGAACAAAGGTGGATGTTGAGACAAAGATCAGTGGAGCCCTGATGGAGGAGAAACAACTCAACTTTTTGCCTGCGAGTAGCTTTAATGTGAGCAGCAGAGTGGAGGAGATTTCACTTAAGGGATGAAAGAGAGATGACTTACGATGAGTAACAAGCTCTCAGGTGAGTCCGAGCCGGTGAGGGAGTTTTTAGTCGCCAACAGCAGCTGAGTGTTTCTGCTCTGAGGCCGGTGGTCACATTGTTCTCACTCCGCCTTTGTTTCTTCTCTGCAGCTCGCAAGCAGGAGATCATAAAGATCACAGAGCAGCTGATTGAAGCTGTCAACAATGGAGACTTTGAGGCCTACGCGTGAGTCCAGCTCTCATTCTCTCTGTTTTATTTTCCTAAAAAAATCATCAAACGGGAGCGTCAGCTTGCAGGAACAGTGAGATCTGATCCTGTGAGATGAACACCAAAGCTCCCCGTCAGCCGGAGAGAAAACCTTTTATGTGTCCGATGCACAAATGTGTTTTGTCTTTGTATTAAAAGATTAAAGAGTAATTACACTCACTGGTTTTATCCTCCGTCTCTCTGTCAGTAAGAATAATGCCCGGCAGACTGTGTGTGTGTGTGAGTGTGTGTGTGAGTGTGTGTGTGTGTGTGTGTGTGTGTGTGTGTGTGCGTCAGCGTGTCCACTCTGATTGAAGCCCACGTTTCTGTCAGGAAAGAGAAAATATGATGAAGAATGAGACATAATAGAGTGAAAAAAAGCCTCATGTTGAGTCAGTGGTGGAATGTAACTGAGTACAGTTACTCACTGTACTTACTTTACTTGTTGCTATTTCATGCAACTTTATACATCTACTCCACTACATCTGAGAGGCATGTATGGCTGCTTTTACTCCACAACTTTTGTCCAACAGGTTTAGTTACAAGTTAAAGTTCAGATTACAGTCAAAGTTAGTTTTGTTAAATTACAATGATGAGAAACTGTGTAACTCTGAGTATTTCAGTCATGTCAAACTCATTTCTTTCAAAAAAAAGGTTTTTTTGTGTCAGTTCAGCCGTCAGACTCAACATTCAAACGAATCCGTCTGTTATTACTTCGGGTCTTTAACCTCAGAATCCTGCAGTCACTTTTCATATGAACACTTGTGAATTATTGTTTTGGCTTTCAGAGGCTGATAGAGACTGTTTTCTAATGCATTGTGCATTTATTCACTCATTCTTCAATTAAAGATCCAGTACAGACTTCAAGGGAAATCCGCTCAGTGTTTTACTTTATCTGTAGCATTTTAAATATATATGAAGTTATATTTTTTTATTCTCATCATCTTTGTTTAGTTCAGTACTTTGACTCTTTAAAGCCCGTCCATGTTTCATTCTCATTATTGTTGCTGCTCAGTGGATAAATAAAGGTTTTTCTTATCATTTCATAAATACAACTTTACCTAAAAGTGCTTATATGATGTCATCTAACTTGGGGGGCGGGGCAAAGTTGTCATAAGAGTAAATTTTCTTCTTTGTTTTTTAATTGTAATATATTGTTACGTTTTTATCTCTTTTTTCACCATAAAAACACATTTAACACTTTCATGACATTCTGACCTCGTTCTTCGTCTTCTTTCAGGAAGATCTGCGATCCTGGTCTGACCTCGTTTGAGCCGGAGGGGCTGGGAAATCTGGTGGAGGGAATGGACTTCCATAGATTTTACTTTGACAATCGTAAGACTCACAGTCACAGTCGTGTTGCTCTGATAAAATCACGGAGTTGATGCTGCATTTGATGTTCAGTGTTAAAGTGGGATTTTTCTCTCCCGTCAGTTCTTTCCAAGAACAGCAAACCCATCCACACCACCATCCTCAACCCTCACGTGCACATGATCGGGGACGACGCCGCCTGCATCGCTTACATCCGCCTGACGCAGTTTGTCGACGGACAGGGCCGCCCACGCTCCAGCCAATCAGAAGAGACCAGAGTATGGCACCGCAGGGAAAGCCGGTGGCAGAACGTCCACTTCCACTGCTCAGGAGCTCCGGCTGCCCCGCTGCAGGGATGAGGTTCGGAAACAGGCTTCACACACTCAGACAACAACAACAGGACGTCAACATCAACATTAGATTTAAAAAGTTAAACTTTAATTTAAACTTAAGATGCAGAAAAACTTCACATCTTTACAGATTTCATTTAAAAAGCAGAAATTCTGTGACAGTTCTGTTGCTTTCTTTCTAAAAGTTAGTTAAAAGATTGATAATACTTACATTCTTACACTAAACAAACAGGTAGAGTCAGGTTAGCTTGTCGTAGCTGAGCTTAGCTTAGCTTAGCTTGTTTCTGCTAAGTGGCTAAAAACAAGTTTATGCTTCTTGTTATTAAGTTTGGCTGTTTCAGGTCACTGTGCAGCATTTTGTCTCACATTCTTCTGCTGAATGAAAAATGTTTCAGTTCAGCTTTAATCTCAGTTTAACGTGTGAGTGCATCATCAGGGTTTATGACATCACAGCTAGCTCAGAGCCAATCGTGGTCCAGAATGCAGCTGACACAAGTGTGATGTGGAAACTTGAGGCCTGCAGTGCACAAACTCTGAGGATGAAGCTTTTCAGTGAAGCAGGAGACATTTTGTGTCCAACAGTTAAACTTCAGACACAAAAAAAGCCTCAAATGTATAGAATCTGGATTTTTTTTCAGTGAGACAGAAGCAGTGAAAGGTATTTTTTTGAATTAACAGCACAGGTTTAAACTCAGCAAACGCACGGATGAACTTCACTCTTCGTCTCCTCTCCTTCCAGGAACATGAGGCTGAAGAGGAGGCAGATTAAGTGGATAATCTGAGCGAGCGAGCGTATCAGCGCTGAGAGAGAGGTGCAGGTGGATGGAGGGTGGCTTAAAGGAGTGTGAGCTCGGGGTCACGGTCGTCCTCCTGCACTCTGCACACCCACCTCGCTCTTCTCTCTCTCTGTCTGTCCACAACCGCGACCGCAGACGGCGACACCGACGCCCCCCATCGCCAAAACCTTCGCTACAGCAGAGGGCACGTCAGCCAAAAAAAAAGGAAACTCTTTCGCCTGCGTCTTGTCTTCAGTCGGCCACACAAACACACCTGGACGACACCTGTCCTCCTCCCTTTTTGTTGTGTGCCGCACAGCCTCCAGGGCGGCGCTCTCCTTCTGAAGATTTCCCCTTTTATTCCTCCTCAAACCTAAAATAATTGTTACCTTCTTCTAGTATTATTATGGCTGCAGTCTATCGTTGTGCTCTTTCGACTGTACAGTGTATTTATTAGTCCTTTTAAACCTTTCATTCTGGTATCTTCTTCTTCTTCTTCTTCTTCTTTTTTATGACGAGCATGACTCTAACCTGTGTTCTTATAACCTGTGGCTGTTTTTTCTGCACGACTAAGGCTGCCTGTGTGAAATGAACAAACAGCACCTCGTGTCTCGCACACAGAGACACCGGTGGGTGTGTTTAATTATCCGTTTTTTGTTTTGTTATTCAGTGGAGCTTTTTTTCCCTTTTTTCTCTGGAGTGTAGTTGACCCCCGAACCGACGCCCCCGTGTGTTCGCCGGACCCCTCTGAGCCGCTCTGTGAGACAGTGAAAACCATGCAGCATGCTGAAATATTACTGTCGTTCTTAAAATGATTCTCTATGTACTGAACATTGCAAGCTAACTACTGAAATTATGACAATGGTTGAAATTATGGTATCACGCTGTTTATGTAAATTTCCAGTTTAATCGTGGTGACTTGACTACAATTATGCCGTAGATGGTATTTAATTGCATGATATTCCAAGTTAATAACATTGGTAAGTTGGCTGTTATCGTGCATTTTGTTGATTTTTCTCTTTTTGGACTGAACTGTCGGTGAGCTATAATCTATTGCCTCTATTTTCTGGGCTTTGTAAGTGCATAAACAAATTTTGTGTTATCATGATAGTGTAGAATACGAGGACACATGCGAGGATCATGACAGAATATGTTACGTAAGGAAACTGGTGAATCCAGATCAGTTTTAAAAATGGTTCTTTACTGTATCAGAGACAAAAGCTGAGGGCCTGAGTGATCTTTCATTTTTATTTAAATTATACCAGACCCAAGTAAAAAATCAGATTTCACTTCAGAGTCTTAATTTGGATTTTTTAATTCATAAAATGAAGCTTTACTTTTCACTTTTAAAGAAAAGACACAAACATATTTGTGGGTAACAAACATTTGGGGGTGTGGCTCAAAAAGAGGGCGGGGTTCAAAAAGAGGGCAGGGCCATGACCAGCAAAACTTAAAAAACTTGCCAAGTATTTTTTGCACACCAAAACATATTTAAAAAATTGAATTAAAGCCCCACTCAAACTATATTTTGTAATATTAACAGGTCGATGCAGGAAAAAAGACCCTTTAACAAAGAAAAGGAGACCAGATTAGAAAACAAAGAGACTTCATGCTAAAATGTGAATAAGTATTCATTATCATCAAACTAAGGGAGTTTTAAATACAAGCCTGCGTCATTTACAGGCCTGGCGCCCTCTGCAGTTGAGGTCGTTTAAAGCCCCCCGTCACTAAATGAGGAGATAATGTACTAAGTATTTTATAAAGCTAAAAAACAAACTTGTATCTCGATTGAACTTCAGAAAAAACACTAAAATAACACTACAGATTTATTTGACCCAACTCTAAAATAAAGTCACAAAAAAAGTATTTATTTAATTTTTTCTTTTTTAAGGTACATTCTTCAGTTGTTTTGTCAGTTTTATGCCCCAGTGGTGATTCCTGTCCTGTGAAAAGCATCCAACAACAAATCAACAACAGCAGAAAACCAGCCTTGTTTTTAGCATTGTGACAATACACCATCTTCTCCTCAGGAGGGCACCAACATCAAACAACAGAGAATTACTGTATGTGTGAGTCAACAAATGGTTTTAACAAATGAATATGATGAGAGTGAACCTCTGAGTCTGATCAGCAGAGAGAGAAAAGAGAGATTTTTAGAGAGATAATGATGGACAGACATGAAGCCTCATCACAGGACATTTTTGTTTTTTACGAGTGCTTTGGTTCAGGTTTTACAACAGAGATTTACCAGATACAGCACAAAATGCTGTTACCACTACTGATGCATTAGAGGTGAAGAATTGGTGATAAAAATCGGTAAATATTTTAGTTTGATCAATCTTTAAAGTCACTTCTTAGACAAAGTCCTCATCTACCTGGTCCCGGTTTTTCAGATGTGACGGTTCAGTTTATTTTTTTGTATTTATACATTTTGTATTCTTGTAAACTGAAAGTTTTTGGGGTTTTTTGATTGTTGATTGGAAAAAAGAAGCAAATCAGGAAAAAGTTAATCTTACTCAGATGTAGAACTTTAATTAAGAAGTTTTTCTTTATTATATGAAATATGTTGTTTTTTCTGCAAAAACAGTTAATTCAATCCAGAGTCTGACTTTTAGGTGAAATATTCTTTTTTTTTTACTGTGCTTCACTCCTCTGTTTCTGTTTTCGGAGCATTTCCAGGATGCTCCTTTCATCCAGGATACACTCACCTGTTTGTTTCCAATGAACCTGTTCACCTGTGGAGTATTCCAAACAGGTGTTTTTGGAGATCAACCTGTTTGAAACGTGTTGCTGCATCAAATTTAAAACAAGCATATGTTCACAAAAATCAATGAGGCTGATGAGGTTAAACATTAAATATACTGTTTTTGTCCTGTTTCCAGTAAAGCATGTCAGAAAAGATCACATCATGTTTTATTTATGTTCATCTTTTTTCAGGTTTGTGGAACATATTAGAAAAACTTGAGGCTTAAATGAACGGAAGGTATTTTTAAAAAACATTTTCACTGACACGAGAAGACGTCCGAGTGTGTTGAGCTCATTGTGTTTAAAGGTAAGAAAAAAAAACAGGTCTGTATTGTTTTTGTAATTTCAAACCTGAGCCAAAGCAATCGTAAAATACTACAAAATTAAACAATAACTGCAGCCTGTATGAGTCACTGTGTCAAACATAAATCTGTGAATTATTATCAGACTCTGCAGCTTCTGTGTGTTTTTATCGTTTATACAACTGAAACTTCCAGACAGAAGGACACAAAACCAACAGTCCTCCTGTTCTGTCCAGAGCCTAATAGTATCAGTACTTTAATAGGATTACAGGTCACTTAGAGTAATTGTCCCCTTTGGCAAACAATCCTTATTCCATTAGTTTGTAACAGTGTTTGAATTTCTTCAGAAAAGCCTCGTGGTTTCACTTCCTGAATGATCAGGAGACGACAGAGTGACAACAGGACGCTTCTGTATGTAAAACAGCTTTTTAAATTTATTATACTTCTACTGACAACGAAGATGATGATGATGGTGATGATGATGTGTGCATTCAAAGTCTTATGAGTATTAAAATGTGATCAGATGTAATCAGTGTGTGAACCAATAAAACGATAATGCAGAGAGCACCGTGCTCCTCTCTCGTATCTCCGCTGACAAACACAGAACATGATGAGTGTTTTGTGTTTGTTTTGTTTTCATGTGAAGCTGTTTGTGTTTCACTGTCAGTCAGTTCGGTCATCAAGTATCAACCGGAGGGCAGAGTTTAACCTGAGCGAGTGCAAACAGCTCAGGGATCAATACAGGAAGTCAGTGGGTGTTGATCACAGAGCTGAACAGACACTGATTCAATAAACCCACTGACAGAGAAACTAGTGGGGGAGTAATAAACATTCACACAAGGCGTGTCCTTAGATAAGTTAGACTTGCACAATGATTAGTAGAAACAGAAGAAGTAGAAATACAACAGTTTAGAAACATGTTTAAAGTTTAAGTGCTGTTTTAAATAATTTACTCACTTTGCATTTAAAACAAAAGTATTAGCATCGAAATATATTTAAAATACTAAAAGTAAAAGTTCTCATTATGCAGAATATCCCATTTCAAAATGATGTTTATTATTTTACTGAATTATTGATGATTGAATGTGTTTATCCTCTGAATGCTGCAGCTGGTTTATGTGGAGCTGATTTTAGTTATTTTATAGGTTGTAAATTTCGTCCTTGGATCAATTAATTCTTATCTCTGCCCTGTTTAAAACTATGTCATGATTGGTCCTTGAACTTTAGGGCTTGGACCTGGAGAGTCCTTGAAAAGACCTTGAGCCTGATGATCGAGAAGGTGTGGACACCCTGTTAGTACTGTTACTGTGATACTTTAAATACACTCTGCATGTAAAAGTAGGATTATAAATGCAGAAATGCAGTAATGCAGCGTTCCAACATGGTTGTGTTGGTATTTTTCATTGATTAAAGGATCATTTCCTGTGTTTCAGTGGTCTGATAGTGACGTTACATTGTCAGGATGAGAAATTCATTAACTTGCTCTTTACATAATGAGCTTCAGGACAAAGGTTGACATTTTATTGCTCAGTTCAGGTGGAACCACAGGTGATGAACATCTGGCACCGAACCAGAGCGAATTAATGTTCCTGCTGTAAAATTTAACAGGTAACAAATCTGAAGACCAGCAGGTCAGAATGAATCACTACATTAACTCTACAAAGGTGTGTGAGTCGGATCCTGAGCAGCAGAGCTGGAGAGTAACTAAGAACATTTACTCCCGTACACTACAACTTAAAGGTATTATTCATACGACAGCAAAATGCTGCTGTAACACTGATGCATCTGTAGTTTTAACCTCTTGATGACATTTCTAGACTTTTACGGAAGTAAAAAAAATAATGCAGGAACAAATTAATAAATGTACAATAAAGGATTAAATAAAGCAGAGAAAATGTACTTATCGCAAGATTATGAATCCAAAATAAAAAACAATTATCAGCCAATATGATTATTTAATAAAAAAACACTCTAAAAAAGGCCGTTTTGCATAATGAATATCGTAACATTTAACAGGAATGTTTGAGAACTAAAAGGCAAAAGACGGTAGAAGAAGAAATAAAAAAAGAAGACGAAGAAGAAAGACGAAAACTTTTCTTACGATCTCTTGTAAATAAGAGTTTATCACAGAGCCATGTAGGCTGTAGCTTTCACATATTTTAATAAAATTAAAAATAAAATCAAAATAAACAAAACAGAAGGAAGAAGTAAAAGACAGAAAAAGGCAAAGACGAGGAAAAATTAAAAGATGAAAAAGAACATGAAGAAGAAAAATTAGAAGCAGAAGAAGAAGAAGAAGAAGAAGAAGAATAGAAGAAGAAGTAGAAGAAGAAAAAGAAACCTGTTAGCAAGTCAACATTTCACTAATACGTAGATGTAAACAATAACTTCACATTTCAACAATACATTAACAAATATTTAACGAGGAAGGAAATTCGTTCAACATGTTTGTTAGTCTTCAGGAAAACTTTGGTGAGAGACACTTAATACAAATATGACTTTTAAATGTATTTACAGAGAATAACGTGAACTCCATCAGGTGACTGTGACAGCGGTCATTTATACTGTGTCTCTCGGTTTGTCTGTCTTCAGTTTCTCAAATTCATCAGCCTCATTTCCAGAGCTGTGGTGCCACAAGCCAATTACATTAACATATATTACCAAAACAGCAAGGGCCAACAGGAAATTGAGACAATTAAAAGTTGTTTCTCTGGGAACAAATTCATCACAAATAAAATGTAACCAAAAAATGAAAGCAGTTTAGGTGCAGTAGGTGCAGTACCTCAGTCGATTTTATTTTATATTGTAAATCTATGTGACTTCACTTTACAGTGCTTAGACTATCTTTTAGATGAAAATATTGTTTAGGCCCAATGTCGGTGTTATTTTACATAACTATGGGGTTACTGGGTCTAAACAACCGTTCTGCTGGCTGATTTACTACATTTTTATTTGAATGAGCCCAGTTGTATTGGTGCGATATTGATCCACACTGTGGCGATTGTTACCCAGTGTTATTTTAGTGTGAATATTAATGTTTTTGTCACATTGTGAAAACAATGCTGAGAACACAATTCAGCATTTCTCACGAAGCTTTAATCTATTTTTTATTAGAAAACTGAATGATGAATACTTCTATTACATTCTTTTAAAAATAACATCTAGAATATAATTAATAATTAAGTTATATCTAAACCGTTCATAATTTTTTTGTCTTCCTGTGGCATTTTGTTTATGACAGTAACATAAAGTCCTATTGCTATAATTTTTACTATTGATTTTTAAAAAATGTATTAATCATACTTTTATTACACCGGTTATAGGTTACAGTCTTTATAGTCTTTATTACTGCTTACAAAACACGTTACAATGCGTTACAGTTAACAATTTATATAATTGTTTTAATAATGCCAAAAGTATCTTAAAAGAGGGAGGACTTAAAACAAAGTGTCAGATTTAAAAGTAATGTTTTTATTTATCGTTTTGCTCAGTTTTGTGTTAATATTTTTCTGAAGCACCCGCGCTGTTTTCGTGCTTACGTCATCACCGGCGTGACGTGACGCAGATCAGCACTACAGTGATTAGGCAGGGGCCCGAGCGCGCGCCTCCGCTGCTCCCCCCCGCCCCCGATAGGCTCGTTCACGCAGCGCATCCCGCTCGCGCTCGGCGCTGCTGCTGACTGCGCTCCTCAGTAACGCACGAGAGGCTGCGGAGGAAGCAGCGCGAGCGAGAGCGAGTCTGCGGACGAGGTAACGAACCGAAAAACTGAAAAACGTTACTTAAAGTTTGAGCGAAGTGGTTTTTTTTATTAAACGTTTGTTCCTGAAGTCGCGGTGACGTTCAGCTGTTCGGACATTTTGTACGTAAAGTGTCCAAACGTGAACCATTGGATGTAAAGACTGGGTTTGCGGTGAAGGTCCGAGAGGTCAGAGGTCAGACATGGCTGGTTTTGGTCAAAGTTAGCCTCCGGAACGTGAACGCAGCTCACCGACATGATGTTAGAAACTCTGTCGGTGGTTCTTGTTGCTTCACTTGACTCAGATTTTACGGTCCAGTTATATTTAGACGGTACAGTACCTGCTGTCCTGGGACGACCAAGATGAAGTTACAGTCTGCACTTTTTTATTATTATTTATGTTTTATTAAAGTTAGATAACAAGGCTCCTGATATTCTGTGTTTTTATAGTCAGTGAGTCACATTAAAAAACAAAGCGAACAATGAATTAAAGCATGTGTAACCTCCTCCTGCTGTCCAAATCTGAATTAATTTTTTAAAAAGTCCTTAAAATTCCTGATGTTTGCTGAGAACTGAAACACCTGCTGTGTTAGAAAACAGCTTGGTCTTTAAATTAAGCATACGTTCATTTTTTGGGTTTTTTTTTTGAGAGCTGCAGAAACAAAAGTGAAGTCAGAAAGTATTTAGAGACAAACAAACACAGTGTTGGTGAATTTGTGGACGGTAACATAAACGTAGCAGCTTCCTTTAAGATTTGTTTTAATGGTGGAGAGTTTCTGATGAAAAGTGTTTGCACTCAGGGGTTCCAGCTTTCAGTCGGCAGAGGAGCAGAAGCTGAGGAGCATCCGACCTCCTCGACCACTCAGGAGCCAGAGGAGCAGCTGCTGTGGAGCCCTGAGGGTCACAGGTGCTGCTGCGTTCTTCATCCAGGAAGGGAAGAGGGTGGAGGAGCTGTGGCTGATCTGCAGCCATGCACCGCTTACGGACTACAGTCGCAAGGCTTCGGCCTCTGACGGCTGCTCAGAAGGCTCAGAGCCTGTCGCAGCCCAGAACGATGGCGATGGATGGGAGTTTAAGGACGTTTCAGCCCGTCAGGCGCCAGAACACGTCTGTGGCTGCCGAGCCTTTCCTCAACGGCACCAGCTCGAACTATGTGGAGGAGATGTACTATGCATGGCTGGAGAATCCCAGGAATGTTCACAAGGTAACAAACCTGTTCGTGTTTCTGATGCTCGTTTGAATTCACCTTCAGTTTCACGCTCAGACAGCTGTGCAAAACTGGTTCAGTGTAACTCAAATATCCTGAGGTGCCTGAAACGAGACGAAGGATTTCCTCGCTGACACAGTTTATCGGTCCAAATTTTAGTAGGGTAAAGGTACAAATGTCAGTCGGTGTCAGTGCTGTTTGTTTTTGTGTTTGCTCACCCGTGTTTGAAGAGTAAAGCAGCGACACATCAAAAAGTGGAGCAGAAAGTGACTGACTGACGGTGCAGCAGGAGGAATGTAAAATTCTTTCAGTGATCGCTCGTGAAAAAAAAGCACATTAACCAGTAAAACCAGTTATTTAACAATTAATTTACTGGTAATTGCACAATGAAGGAAGTCAAACAAAGCTGCTCTCTGCAGAAAATGTAAAGATTTTGCAAAGTAGAGTGACGGGTGCAGAGAAACCTCATTAACTGCTGCATGTTGAGCAGATTTAAGGCTAAAGGTTAAACATTAAAACTGACACCAAGGCCCGAGTCAGAGATCACGTTAAAGGGTTAGTTCACTCAAATTTAAAACATGAATCATTACTTATCGTCTCACTCTTCTGCAGTGCTACATGTACGAGGTTCTGATAGTTCTGATTCAGAAAAACTTCTGCTGCCAGGACTTGAATTCATCTACGTCTTGTACAATCAGGACAGTAAATGTCTCTGTGTGATATAAAGTCAGCTGACAGTTACAAAGTACAGCACGCTTTAAAACACTGATAAAACTGTAACAGACTAATAAAGATAAATAAAAGATAAATTCAATAATCAAAGCAAATAAAAAAACATTACCAACAACTGAGACATGAGATATAAATGAGTTTTTTGGAGGGATTTTAAACAGGAACTGAGAGTCAAACAGCTGAAAGGTTCAGACAGAAACACTCTCATTATCTTTAACTGCAGTTTACAGTCCTTGTAATTTGTACACGAGCCTCCAGAGTGACGTCATGTGGGAGTTTGGAAATCAAAACAGAATAATAACCAGTTTCTTGTAGGAACTGAGGCACTCAGAGTAGGGCTGAGGTTAAAAAGTTTTTATTTCAGCATGGCCAAACAAGTAAAAGACTGTAGATTACACGTTACGGCCTGTGGGCCTTCATCA
>JAPZDY010000011.1:19365465-19375677 GCA_029783645.1 Ctenochaetus hawaiiensis
CAGCTGGGATAGGCTCCAGCCCCCCCCGCGACCCTGCAGAGGATTAAGCGGTATAGAAAATGGATGGATGGATGGAAGTTAGAGGTATTATTGAGCTCATATGCAGATTAAGAGAATATCTGTTCTGAAGACAGAACAAATCCACAACGTGAGATGATGGAAATGTGCAAATCCTGCTTCCTTTGACAGGGCTCTAAACTCCAAAGCTGAACATATCTGAGCTCTCAGAAAAATCAAAGTAACATGGTTGCTAAAGTGCTCCATAAATAAAGATTTTTATCACCTATTCCAGTAGGATATGTCTGTGTCTCCAAGGCAACGCCTCTCAAACGTCACCAGTCCTGTCGGTTTAGTTTCTGCAAAAACATCAACAGTCTGAGATCTTCACTGATAAACATCTCACAAACAGGACGAAGAGGAGGTTTAGCATCAACTCACTCTCATCAGTAACCACATCAAAATAATGCATGATGGCCCTCAGCTTTTCTTTCTTCTGTTCTGACTTGTTTCCAAACAAACTAGAAGCAGATTCAGAAGAGTCAACAGTCAGTTCACGGAATGGGAAGAGTACGTTTGTATTTTCACTGTACGTAACGTACGTAATGTACGTAACGTACGAAACGATGTTGAACTTTGCTTCCTGACCTGCTGAAGTTAATGGTGGGAAAGTCGCGGTACTCAGCCTTGGAGCTGGTGGTGTTGCGGTGAGGGAACGTGCAGAAAAACGCATTAGCAAGCAGGCAGGAGATCTGAACCTGTGACAGCGTGATCATCGCTGGTTTTTTCTTCTGAAGAAGTGGGATGGGCTGAAAACATGGACACACACTTGGTCACCATCATCACGTGTAAAAGTTGGACTGCAGAGTCACATAATCCAATAAGTTTCACACCTTCTTCACATATTTAGGCAGCTTCAGTGCCAATGCAGCAATCTTCGGAACCAGAGTATGGAAGTAGTTTTCTGTTGGCGGGATACTCTGGGAAGAAAATGTGATAATTTGTTGTTGTTAGAGTTTATAAGAGGGTTTAGACATTCTGTCTCATAACTGAAGAATCAATGATCTGAAGGAAGCACATGGACACTGACCTGAACGAAGGCCGACAGGGCATCGAAGGACCACTGGCCTGCATACCTTGGGTTGTATTTCATGATAGCTTCCTAAAGAGAGAAAAGGGGTTTAAAAGGGTCTGGGTCAGATCAGACAGAGGGCAGGTTTTGTTTTCTATAGGCAGGCAGCACTTCATGCTCACTTAAAAAAAAAAAAACAGTGATTGAGATGAGTTCTGAATGCCTTGCTCAGAAAAAAAAACCTTATAATCATTTGCGTTTTTTTCCCGCTTGTCCAATCAGAAGAACGTTTTCTGGTGTTAATTATATCTGAGTGTAAAATCCTAAATGTGGCCTTGAACTGACCATCATCCGGGCGAAGCTCTTGAACCAGCAGGTGGTTAAGTTACACCCTGTGATTTCTGTGGGACTTGTCTACCTGAGTGGATCTCCATGTCCCTTTGTCTGACATCCTATCGGGTAGCAGTCTCTCAATTCAAAGCCAGACCTATACATTCGACTAATATATACTGATCTTGAGTTTACTTCACAGCAAAATAGCAGACTGAAGACAAACATTTCATGCTTACTGTGGACGGATTAGAAAATGTCAGGGTAAAAATTTGCAAAAGAAAATTTCAACTGACCTCGACATCACGGACCCTCACATGTGTCTTCTTAGACAGACCCTCAAGCTGCTCAGTGATCACCTTCCACCTCCACACCTTGGTGAGTTGCTGTGGACAGAAGAGATTCATGCCTCAGCATAAACATTTAGGTGGTTGGCCACTTGTAGCTCAAATTTCAATTAATGTTTTTCTCAAGGACTTTATTTAAAAAGAGCTTTTTATCCATATAAAACTGGAAAAATTTGTCCAGTAAGTCAGTGGATGGTCATGTAGCTGTGACTGTGAAAAGTTGTCCTTTCTTCTAATTAAATGTTTATTGCATAAACTAAAGGCACTGTTGCTTAGTTCATAAACTCAGGTGCAAGCAGACACCGATGCTTATTATGGAAAAGCATCTCGTTATGACCTATTATTGAAATGAATATGATTATGATGGTTTTATAATTTTCTTGTTTTGATAAAGACTGAATCCATTGTCTCTTTGGGCAGCATTGATCTTTTTGTACCTAATGGGGAAGCCATGTAGCTTCCTGACCTCATGGACACCATATTTATCTTCAAATAGAGATCTAGATCAGCACAGATCAGGTGATTTTTCTCAAACACACCCTCATTAATCCAGTCTTGATTTCCATGAAACTGTGTCTTGAACAGGGCATTTTCACAACGTCACTGGACCAAACGTCTGACCCCTCCTGGGTTAAGAGTTTGTCTTCAGTGTTAAATACATTAACCTGGGAAAAGAGAAACATCAATTACACAGCAATTTAAGATTTTTGTAGGTTTGGGTCCAAGGAAAACATGAGATTTCTGTTTTGTTTCTTGAGCTGAATCAGTCTGGGACTCTTACGTTAATGAGGACAGTGTGTCTCCTGCTGAATTTCAGGTGTCCCAGCTGGTTGTTGCACTGTGGGAGTCGCTTCAGATCATCCAGCTGACAACAGGACGAAGCACCGTCCTCCCACGAACCATCCATCAGTTCGTCCACCTCTGGATGTCCACGACTTCCAGCCCTGCTGCTGTTAGCTGCAGAGGAGGAGGAGCAGCCGGCCTGGCTTGAGCTCTGTTTACCGTCATTTTCTCTGTCATGCTCGTATTTCTTCTTGTCAGGCTTTGTAGCAAGTGGATCAAACTCACGCGCGACATTCATCACGTGGCCTTTCTTAACATGGTGGTGATCCTGCTTGGACATTTATGAGGGATTCAGAGAAAGAACATGAGGTGATTATCAAGTGCATCAATAAGAGCTTTTATTTTGACAACAGTACTAAAAAAAATATTAATTTTACTTGATCTATTTATCAAGATCTATTTGTTTATTATATTTTCATTCTAAATTTGAAATATTAAAGTAAGTCAAGTTGTCAAAAATGTGGGGAGAAAAAAATACAACCTGCAGTTGAGTAGAAAAATAAAGCAGCAGAGAACTTAAAATTCAACTTATATATTGTACTTTAGATAAATTACTTTCCATTGCTGACTGAAGCGCAGCCAACATTTTAATGCAAAAATTTCTATTTATAATAATGACACTGAAATGGGTCATTTTGTAAGAAGATTACTTTTACTTTCTTAAACTTAAGTACATTTTACTGGCAAACTTAAGTGAGCTAAACATTTACATGCAGGACTTTTACATGTGACAGTGTTTCCTTTTGAGGCTGAATCAGTTTGTCTCTTCTTTATTTGTCTACGACTTACAGCCTCGCTACTGGAGGGTTCAGAGAAGGAGGAGGTGGAGGATGATGAAGAAGAGGAGGAGGATGAAGTGGATAAGGTGGAGGAGGAGGAGGAAGGAGAGGTGGAGGAGGACGGGGAGGCCTGGCTTGAGTTCTCTTTACTGATGTGCTCTTCTTGCCATTCATCTTTTTCTGTGTTACACTTTTCAGAGTTGTAATCAAACTCAATCTGGGGTTTCACCTGGAAGGAGGAGCAACAGAAGGAGGAGGAGGTGGAGGAGGAAGAGGAGGTGGAGGAGGAGGAAGAATATACACAGTACAACATACGTACATGTTGTACTTAAATTATTTCCACTGCCAGTCAAAGTACAGCTTACATTCTCATGCAACCATTCCATTTATTAAAAATAACACCCTTGACGCCCCTGAATCCTGTCTAAGACTTACAGCTTCACCACGGGAGGGTGCAGAGGAGACGATGGTGGAGGAGGGGAGTGAGGGGGAGGAGGAGAAGGAGGTGGAGGAGGAGGTGGAGGAGGAGCAGCTGGCCTTGTTACAGATTTCTGCATTGTGATTATCTGGAACCTTATCATTCACCTTGGAGCTGCTGTGGTTGTCACCCTGCTTGGACGTCTGTAAGAGGTTTAAGAGACAGAAAAAAGACCAAGAGTGAACATCAGGTGTGTTGATGAGGGCTTTAATTTTGACCCCGGGACTAAAAACTATGGATTCCAGTACAATACTGCAGAAAAACATCATGTATTTGTGACAGGATCAATCACGTTTTATCTAAAAATGCATTAATTCATCATGATGTATTCTTTTATCATTGATCTGAATCAGAAATTAAAGTTGTTAAAAATGCAGCCCAAAAAAATAACAACATTTTACTCCCAGCTGCAGTGGAGTAAAATTAAAAAGTGGCATAAAATAATATACTAAAATATAGTGCAGGTACCTCAAAATTGTGTCTAAATTAAATTAATTACTTTCACTGCTGGAGGCAGTTTGGGTTTTTTCAATAACACTTTGAAATGGGTCATTCATTTACATGTGACAGTATTTTCTTTTCTCTGAGTCTGAACTGGTTTGTCCCCCCATGCTCGTCCATGACTTACAGCCTCGTTACTGGATCCTGCAGGGGAGGAGGGGGACGAGGTCGGGGAGGAGGAGCAGCCAGCTGAGCTCAAGTTTTTTTTACCGGAGTCTTCATCCGACTTGTTCTGTTTTTCAGAGTTGCTCCCATCAGTCAACGCAGCTTTCATCTGGTCACTGTTGTTGCGTTTGTTACCCTGCTTTGCCATCTGTGAGGGTTTCAGAGACAGAACATGAAGTGATTATCAAGTGATTATTTTGAGAGCTTTTATTTAGACTCTGGGACTGAAACACAAAAAACAGACTGAAGGTGGACCAGGACTACTGACCAACCATCACTGCAGGGAAACACTTTGAAACTGCTGGCAAACAGATTTAAAAACACATGGACAGAAATGTTATAATGTGTGAATTTTAATAATAACACATTATAATATTATATATTATATATTATATTATAATAACGTGTGAAGAGACAAATTAACTGAACAAAGAGTTGACAGTCATGCTAACATGTAACAACAAGTCCCAGCCTACATGATGATCTTCAGCAAGTTGTTTATGTTTGCTATCTTAGTAAAGTGTTAGCATGCTAACATTTGCTAACATGCCATCAGTTAATTACTGAACAATATTAATGAACTTCATGATAGAGGCAGTTTGGGTAATAAAATTAAGACAAAATGTATAATAATTTCATATTTAACTTGCTGGACTTCCACCTTATTAAAAAGTTTCTTATTATTTTATGAATGCTGGAGGTTTTCAGTTTCACGTCACAGCGGCGGAAGTTGCTTATTGGATCACGAATGGTTACAAACTAACTGTGATGTCACAAAAAGCCCCTCGTGAGCGCAGAAATACTTTCCCGGCGACCCGCGAAAGATCTCGTGATATCGAAACCGAAACCGTTGATCCACCTGATCAAACCGGTCAGCGAGAGTTTGTGTTTGCTTTCGTTCTTAACCTAAACTTGATCTTTTTAACGTGAACTTAAGCGGTGAAATCTCATCAGAAAACATCGAATGTTTGTACAAGGTGCTCAATGAAGAAACAAGGATAAAATCTCGCGATATTTGGAACAACATGCCTGTAATAGTTGAGCACTTTTACCTTTTCGAAGTGTCGCACTTGTCTGACTAAATCATAGTGTTTCTTCTACCACTGTGGGTTTGTTTGTTCAAATAATCTTTGTTAAAGCAGAATTTAATGAAAATACTGATGTTCACTGTTAAAGTTCATACTGAAGTCAGACTGAGAGGGTTTTTGTTTTGATATCAAACATCAGTGAAATCTGCATCAAGTCAAAGTTACTGTTGATTCAAACACTCACCGTTTGTCAAATCCGTTCAAACTTTACGTGATTCTCCTCGGTTACAGCGATCATCGGTGAAAAACGGAGTGCAGGCGAGAAAACACTGAAGTTACTTTCATTTTGAGGGAAAACGAAAGTAAACTGAAGGGCGCAGCGATGAAACTGCGTGTGAACTTAATCAATAACAAAACATGTCCGTCTGTGAAAAATAAGAGCATTCAAAACTTAGTCACTTTTATTCTCAAACATATCCTGCAGGAATTTCGGCGACTTAAATAACATTTCAATGATGTGTAATTATTGTAAACAACATGTTCTCAAGCTAGTGTCATTTTATTATGAAGAATTTATATCATCTTTCAAAGGGAGAACGCCTTTTGAATAATTCACGTAGTGGTAGTAAAGAAATAAAATAAAATAAAATAAATAATATCCAGGTCTGCTTGGCTATACAACAAAATTAAAGATTGAATTTTACTTAAGTAAGTTATTGTTTCATTGCTAGTTAAAAAAAACTGCTTACATTTTCATGCAACATCCCAGTTAATAACACTAGTACATATAAAAAACACTCTGAGACAGTTGATTCTGTAAGAGAAGTACTTTTACTTTCAATATCTGAGTAACTTGACTAAGTCAGCAAAACATTTAAATGCATCATCTCTTTTACATGCTCTTTAATATTTCATTTCATTTTTTTGTGTATAATAAAGTCCAGCTTCCTCCTACAAACTATCATCAATCAACAATCATTTTATGTTTTAGCACATTAGTGCATTTAGTGAAGTTCAATTTCTGACACAAGGTGGCAGCAGCGAGCCAGCTGTGATTATTTTCACTGCATGAAAGTGATTGAGATCATTTCAGTGTGAAACAGTATGAGGTCAATGATTTCTCCTGATCAGCGCCCCACATCATAAAAAAATAACTGATAAAGAACATACAAAATTTGAAGTGGAAAAAAAAAGTCTTTTATGCGGATCAGTCACATCTGGTCAACATCTGATCTGCTCAGTAAGGTCATCATCAGCCCCGATGACAGTCTGATGGAGCAGATCAGTACAACTCTGAAGCCGAAGCTGCAGCAGAAGTTTGTGTGGTTGTAGCAATAAAATGATGGTAAAAGTAAGAAGATTTGAAAAAAAACAAGCTACCAAGGCTGAAAATGAGCCAAAGTAAAGGTGTTAACACAGAGGATCCAACCACAAGTACTAATACTACAAACTAAAAATACTCAAATACAAGTGAAAATCCTCCAAAATTCTACCTTAAGTACAAAAATATAAGCATAATGTAGTCTATCTTTTCTGCAGCGAAACGTCTCTTTGGACTGATTTATGACTCCATCTGCTCTTCCTGCAAAAGAATCACATACAGCTTTGAGCTTCCAAGTTTTTGTAAATATAGTAGATACAAACAGTTGCTGGTTGAGTAATCCCACATGATTCTGGTGATTATGGTTCAGCATGCTCGCTGACATGATGTGCAAACTCATTTGTCAATACTTTTTAAAAATACGAGGCCAAAGTTACTGGACATTGTGTGAGTAAAAAACTAAAAATGAAACTGACAGTAACTTAATCCATTCTGTGCTTCAAGACAGTGTAAGTCTCTCAAAATATAACTCATCAGAATGTCATTAGAAGTCAGAATTGGCCCTAACTGGTTGTCTGAAAAGTAACTGGAGCTGTGAAATCATAATGTGCAGCAAGAAATACAACATGTCCCTCTGAAATGTAGTAAAAAAAAGGTACAAAAATAGAAACACGAGTAAATCTTTGTTTAATTCATGCTAAAGTGTATTTTATTTACAGTAACAGTAGATTAAAAAGCTCTAGTCCAGCTGTTGCAGATGTTTGGATCGATGTACCGACGTGACTTTCTATCAGAGGAGCCTCGAACATTTCATCAACACGTTGGTGTACTTTCAGCCGAGTTCAGAATAGAAGTGAGAGCCGAGTCCGTGGCACCAGATGGTCGTAGGAGTAGCATGTAAAACGCCGGAGCTCAGAGGTCGAAGGACGGAGGGATGATGGGAGTTCATGCTAACAGCAACAAACTGCTTTGAAAACAATGAAACAAGGAGTGAAAACACTCGGCTGCACCGTCACATCGAAGCAAACGGGGTCGTGCAGATGCTGCAGCTGGATGGAGAGATCTGCATCAGGAGGGTTTTATGGGAAAAGACTCGGGTGCCAGAGCAGCAGTGTAGGAAGTATTCAGATCGTTTATCATCGAGTATCAATAAAACCCTGTGAAAACACACGTTAAGATACAAGACAAAGCATTCAAAACTTCTTTACATGAGACAACAACAAGTATTATTTATACAAAGTACCACAAGTGAACTCACTTTTCATAAACTGAGTCATTTTTAATGATGCATCAATTATAATTATACTGTTTTACTGAGCTGAGGTTAATCTAGATTTACACTATTGTTTCACAATGTTGGGTAATTTATTTTATCCTGATGTTTCATATTTTGAAAGTCCACCTTACATTTTGTATGTAAATCTGTATCTTGACCTCACAGCTGTCAGATAAAAAACAGAACTCATGATGAAAGTGATACTTTAATAAAAGATCTGAGCTGTTTTTTCATAGCTTCACTGTTTTGTCTTGTAAAAAGCACAATATTTCTGTATAAAGAGCAGGAAAATAGAAGTGTTGAGTAGCCAAAGATGATTCAAAGATTGAATTTGTACTGTTCTTGACTGAATTATAAGAGTAGACTCTTAATGAGCAACTATTTTAATAGTTAATTGGTCATTTTAATAATTTTTAAGCAAAATCACTCAAATATTTGACTATTGATTAGAAAAAAACAGGCTTTTTGGAGACATCAGGTTCCAGGAAAAAGGAATGGAGATTTTTAATTGTTTTAAAGTTCATTAATAACAAAAATATCGTTCCTCACAGCCTACCACTTGCACTAAACCCTGAGGGAGGAGGTCAGTGTGAAACTGAGGATTTGTATGGTTTGAAGTCTTGACAGTGGAGTAATAGAGTATCTAACTATACAGTTAATGTGGCTGTGTTTCTCTGCACGAAAATGTCACGTGTCTGTTAGGAAACGGCGCTCTGAGTGTGTTTGGGCAACGAAAGGGTGGAGGACCTCACTCAGTCAGTCATCCTGTGCGTGTGTGTGTGTGTGTGTTATTCTGGCTCAGCCATTTCCCTGGAATGTTCTGCCTGCTGCCAAAGAGAAGTCACTACAATGGTATGCACACATAACACTGCAGAAACACAAGGATGACTTAAAAAGGCCTGAAAGTGGGGAGACAGGGCCGCTGTAAATGTGTCTCTCCTGTGTGCAACTGTGACCAATGTTTCTGTTTCTGCTGCACATATGCCTCCTCTCTCCACCGCTTTTATGCATGAATATTCAAAATTACACCTACAGTTATGAAATCTGCGTGTGTGTGTGTGTGTGTGCGCGCAATATGGTGAACCATCTGCCCGAACTCTACATAACACTCCCATGAGCATAATCAATTGGATGAACATTTTTTTAGGGAAGGAAAAGCAAGATGGCACCTCTCCTGTCCTCGTCCACGCTCATATGTTAGCAACATGTCTGTAATTTTGTCGTTCTGAATGTCCACACTTTGATTTTATGTTGAACTGACCACAACATCTATTTTCTGCCCCGCTGTGAAGCTCTTCCTCCATTTTTTTTTTTACAATATTTCCCTGTTTAAGTATAATTTATATGAGAATTTAAACTCTAAGGACAGTGAAGGATTCCAGCTTTTATTAATTAAACTGAACTGACCACTTTATTCCTGACAGCACCAAAGAAACCGTGGTGAGATGAACCTCACTCTTAAATCTGAGAGTGCAGCCAGCTTTGTTTTCTCTCCCACCATCCTTTGATTTCAGTCGTTCCCTCTTTGTCTCCTCACCCCTTCCCACCTCCCCCCCCTTCTCTTTCTCCTGCAGGTCAGATCGTTGCGGCGTTGATGGTTGTTCAGCCTCAGAGCCGAAGCGGGGTCAAGGCTTCAACGCTCTCAGGGCTTTTGTGCGTAGATTCGTGGCTGGGTGGAGGAGTCGGTTTGCTCTGTCCTGTGACATTGTGAAATGACTGCAGTCGGTTGGAAATTGTGTGCAAAGTGTGCATGTGTGTGTGTGATTGCACTATGCGGCAGGTCGTGGGGGAGGAAGCAGCAGCAGCAGCAGCAGTGTGTGGAGTGTAGAGTTGGTGGTGGCAGCAGCGGTGGAGGTGGTGGTGGTGGTGGTGGTGGTGGTGGTGGTGGTGGTGGGGAGTAATATGGATAGTGTGGAGAAAAAAAATGAAGAAATGGGAAATCTCAGCACCTGTTTCCAGGGCAACAGAGGTCTGAAAAACACAGGCAGGTTGGACTTTTTATTCTCCACGCTGCACTGCCCTCTGGCAAGATACTGCAGACACCTCTAATGACTCCAAAAAACCTGCTGCTGCTG
>JAPZDY010000011.1:19406029-19420970 GCA_029783645.1 Ctenochaetus hawaiiensis
TAGAAATCCTAATATCATACAGTGGAAATAAACCCAAGACCTGCATTTAAGAGCAGACATAATTTAGCTGAATTAATGTCATTTTTAGCAAAAATGTACTTAAAGCATGAGATGTCTCCAGCTTTTGGGTAATTTTCCTGCTAATCTTATGTATTATTTGCATCTTTTATCAAGCTGAAGGAGAAGTTGTGATTGTTTTACCTTTCGGATCACAGTATCCTCTGTAATGTGATGTTCTTGCTGTGTCTTCAGCCACAGGGGGGCGCTCCTCTGCTCTGACACTCACTGTGGTCACGTTTGTTTGGGTCACATGAGCAGTTACAGATTTGGTGCCCGCAGAAGGTGAGAAATGAGAAAACAAGTGTTGAAGTTACAGACGTGAACTTCATCAGGTTGTGTTTAAAAATCCACAAAAAGTTTAATTAATTCTAAAGTGTCAGTTTGAGTGAAGTTTCTTCATGCATGAATGAATGAATGAGTGTGAAAAGGCTGATGATAAATGAGTTTGAAGGTTTTTCTCATTCACTTTTATTATAAGGAAGCCTCAAACAAGAACTTTTGACTTTTTAAAGAACACAAACTAATTTTTTAACACTCAGAGTTTCAGCCAATTAAATTTATGCACTTTTCTGAAACAGATATTTTGAATGCAGGACTTTTGCTTGTAACAGATCAGTGTCACATTGTGAAACTCATGTTTTGACTTAAGTTTCCTTCTTCCTTCCCTGAACGTGGCCCAGTGTAACTGAGTAACTGTTTTGGATTTGCATCCATGTCAGGTGAGATTATCCATCAGAAGAAACTAGCAGTGTTTTAAAAATACACTTTAAACAAAAGGCGGGCAGAGAAGACGGCCTGTAGAAAAAGCGCTCACTTTCAGGACACTTTGTCTTGAAATGGATCGAACACGTTTGTACACGACTAATTTCAGATCAGTCACAACAGAAACCTGTCTGCCCACTCATTGCTCCGCCCACTGACACATCCCATGAACCTACAGCTTAAACCCGCCCATCTTCAGTCCCATTGGTCCATTCTTGCACCTTTTTTAGAACAACCGGGCCGTGATTGGCTGTTGGCAACCAGCGCACACTCACATTTAAGCAGAGCCGGACTGACAGAGTGTGTCTGACACACTGTCAAAAATTCATTCAAGTGTGTTTTTCCATCATAATCATATTAGGTTCAGTTTATAATCATGGCGAATCCTCGAGTTTATTTCGACATCACGATTGGTGGCGAAGCTGCTGGAAGGATTGTAATGGAGGTAAAAAAAACTATTTATTTAACTTTTTTCTACTTTACTTCATTTTTGAGGTTCAAGAAAAGCTGTGAGAAAATCGTTTGCATCCATCTGTGTGATTTGCAAGAGTCGATGTTTGTGTTTTGCAGCTGCGGGCAGATGTGGTCCCAAAGACTGCAGGTATGTGAGCTCTGAGGAGGAAACTGCAAGTTTACTGCATGCAACAGCATTTATATGAGGCTGCTCTGACTTTTTTCACACCAAAAAAAAAGATTCATGTCTTCTGGAAAACTGTGCATCCCCCATCCACCCTCAGCGGGGTGAGGCTGTGGGTGAGGCAGACAGTGGGAGCCTGAAAAACCAGTTACAGGCACAGACGCAGTCGTCTTGTTTGCTTGTTGCGATGCGTCGCTCCACTGCAGCTCCCAACATGCCAACCTGCACGATGCAACACTGACTGACTGACCAGCATTATGTTCCACATAGCTGTTGATCCACCGTCCAAACCGCAGTTTCATGAAGCTCTTTTCTTGTTTAGAATACACCTATAAATTTGGCCTGTAAGTGAATCCTAAAACATGAGAGTTTATTCGCACAACGAAGAGAAGCAAACGACCTCAAAGAGACAGAAAACAGCAGTTTTAGAGCTCAGTAACTGGTGATGTGTATCTATTTATTTTCACGCTGCTTTAAGCACATTAAATGAAGTGACAGAGTTCTCTGGTTCTTTTTTTTTTTCAACAGAGAATTTCCGTGCTTTGTGCACCGGAGAGAAAGGTTTTGGCTACAAAGGCTCCACGTTTCACCGTGTCATCCCTAAGTTCATGTGCCAGGTACAGTTAAGGCAACATTTTTGTTCTGGTTTATCGTTACAAGTTCAGGTTCAACACTAGTTAATGCTTTTTATTTCATTCTGTTGCCACATTTGCTGTGTTGACTTCATGTTGCAGGGGGGCGACTTCACCAAACACAATGGAACTGGAGGTAAATCCATCTACGGGGAGAAGTTCGCTGATGAGAACTTCCAGCTGAAGCACACAGGACCAGGCATCCTGTCCATGGCGAACGCTGGGTCCAACACCAACGGGTCCCAGTTCTTCATCTGCACAGCTGAAACTGACTGGTGAGCTCTGATCCAATCAGCTTCAGCTCGTTGCAGTCATTCCCCTCACATACTAAATGACTTCTGTTCTCACCAGGCTGGACGGGAAGCACGTGGTGTTCGGCAGCGTCGTGGAGGGGAATGATGTTGTCGACCTTATTGAGAAGCAGGGCTCACAGAGCGGCGCTCCTAAACTCAAGGTCGCCATCGCCGACTGTGGGCAACTTTAATCATGTGACAAAGTTTAAATTCAGTTTATCCCGTCAGATGTTTCCTTCATCTTTTTTCATCCAGAGAATCTCTGACATGCTGAGTTTCTGCAGAATCGCTGGAAAAAAATCCTCCTCTGAAAATCTTTGACTCCTGATTTGATATTTGTTGTGTAACATTTTGTACCTTCTAATCTGTTCTCACAGGAACACATTCGTATTAAAAAAATGAATAAAAAGATCATTATTTTGAAAAATAAATCTATTTGAAAGCTTTCTTAATGTGCATCCTCTTATTAAAAAACACCCACCTTTTGTTTTACGTGTATTTTGTATTAGAGTGTAATTATTAATTAAACACATCACAGCTTTTTGTTAATGTCAGTGGGATCAAACTGAACCCAAACATGCAAATCCGTGTTTGCCGAGTGAGAAGTTGACATGAGGAAAAAAACGCCTGAACGAAGAGCAGCAACCGTCATTTAGTCCAAACTGTGAGACGAAGCTGCATCTGTCTGCTCATTTCTGAGATGTTTTGCACAAACTTCTTGACTTTGCCAACCAGGTGAAGAATCATCAAAGCAGGAAACAGACAGGCAGGTTCAGGCAGGCAGAAAAAAAAACAGGCTGCAAAGTTCAGGTGGATATAAATTAACAGGAAATAGAGAAACTGCAAATCCATGCAGGCTACCTGAGAGTTAGCGTCACCCTTTTTCCCTCTGCAGAGAGCAAACAGCATTTTTCATTGACATTTGGATTACTGCAGAACCTCAGCTCCAATATTCATAGATCTGCTCGTTTATTTGACAGAACCAAATGCATGAAAGCGTTGCTTCATAAAAAAACATACAAAGTGGATGTCGTGCATGCAGGTTTACAGCTACGGCTAATTTGCAACTCCCGTCCTTGGATGAAACTGAGATAGAAATGACAAAATACGACATTTACACCTTTTTGTTTAGAGAGATAATTTTCACAAGTCATGATCTCGTTTAGTCTCATTCGGCTTTAAATGTCACAAGTGAAGAATTCACTGATGTATTTTCTGTCGCAGAACAAAACATGAAAGTCTCTTCAGTCTGTTTCAGGCATCAAATCAAAAAACCTGTTTAACCAAAAATAAAACAACAGACTTTGAGACATTTGAACCAGATGTGCAACATTGCAGACTCATTCAGGAGTCATGCCTGCAGGTGAGCGAGGGGGCGGGGAGATCAGGTGACGCAAACGGCGGGAAATGTGTTTCTGCAGGACGGGAGGGAGCGGCCGACCCGCAATTACACAACAGTCTGTGGCAACGTGACAGATGAGATCTGATGTGTTTGAAAGCTCCAGATTATCTGCTGACATGCTGAGTTTCAGAAAATCATAACTGCCTCTGATTGATAGAAAACACAGTAAAACAGCACTGAGAGAAGTTTTTTTTATTTCTGATTAAGTACAGAATTTATCAAAGTCATCAATGCTCAGTGTTTTTTCACGATAAAAACATAGAAACCAAAGTCTTAAAACCATACGGGTACACAGATTAAGGCATCAACATCTCCTTCAATGAGCCTCAGAGAGTGATACAAAAATAAACTAAATAAAGGAATTCAAGTTTTTTCAATAGAAAGTTTTATGTAAGAAAACAAAGATCTTACTAGAATATAAACAGGTATCGAGACTGGCGACCAATCACGGCACAGAAAAACCACAAATACAAAACATACAGATTCAATACAGCAAAGGTAAAGATGAGAACTGTGGGACAGAAAATATCCATCGAAGGTTTTTTATTTTGAAAGGGTTTGTGGCAGATTCTGCTGCACTGAGACATCCACGTGTTTATTCGTAGCAAAGAAAGTCTCCGTTTTACTGACACTGAATGAAACGATAGGAGAGTTTTAACAGGTTGATTCTGGACTTCAGGAGAAACATCATTCTTCTCAGTTTAAACCAAATACTCCACAAAAATGCTGATTTAAATATCTGTTATCTTTTGAAAACAAGTTTTGGTCGACTGTTCGTCCCAAAGGAGCCAGCCGAGATGAAAGAAGGAACCAATTTAAGACAGAAAGGAACAAACTGTCTTTGCTTTGCTTCAAGGTCACATTACAAAAACTCTTTAGAGGAACATGTCAACATCTTAGGAAAATATTTCAGTTCTTGGTGACAGTCGGATGAGAAGATCAACGCCACCTTCATGTCAGTGCAGGAAGTACAAAGGCTGTTTGCTTAAAGACACGAAGCAAAGAGAAACTCGACCACCTGTGAAAATTTGTTTTATATCAGATTTCAGCAACAACTGTTTGAAACCCCTTCAGACCAAAGTTACGTTCCCATTTCAGCTGAAAAAAACAGGTATTTCTAACATGATATCAGTTTGTTTTCAAGCAAACCGAACAAAATAAGTTATTTAAAGCCAAAAAATCGTTTACGAACCGCAGCCAGGTGGTTTTTGTTCTTAAATTTTAACCAGACGGAAACATAAAGTTTCCTTCATCTGCAGGAACATTTACTCCGAACATTCAACAGTGTGTTGATCTTCTCTAATGTGACCTTCTGCTAGAGTTAGCATTAGTTAGCACTTTAGCTTCAGCTAATAAAATCTGCAACACCTGATGTTTAAAAAATTGAGCAACAAAAGGTTTAATAATCTGATTACATCTTGTTTGTTTAATTTGCAAACAAACAATGAAATAAAAATGAGTTCTGAGCTAAGCTAGGCTAAGCTAAGCTAAGCTAAGCTAACGGCCTCCTGTCTCAGCTCCGTACTTCCTGTTTTACACTCGGTGGTGTTGATCCGACCAGTGAAAAAGTTTTGTCTTGATGTTTTGATTGAACTCGGCGGGAAAAAGCCAGTGAGCATGTTTTCAAAAGAAAAAAATCAAAATATCTCCACGACACAAAGACACAAACCAGTTTTTTATTTACACGTTTCTGCTCAGCTCTTCACCTCGAAACAGCACGAAGACCACGAGTCACACGAAACACGTTCAATACTTGAGGTAATCATTAATAACACACACACGAAGAAGAGTATCTGAAAAGCTGGTTTAAACTTCAGCATCGGATCTTCTATCGTTTGCTAGCATGGGAACACGAGCCTCACCGGACACCGAGACCAAACGGCGGACTTTGTGAGAGTCCTGAGCAGCTATGAATGCTGGGAACTCTCAGCTCCTCCGGGCAGTCGGTAGCTTTTGTGGTGGCACATTTGTGGTGTTGATTTCCACTGCTTGTCTACTCCGAACGCGCCTTGTGCTGGCATATAAAACATCACTAAGAATAATACTGCAGACAGCTAACAGTCACCGTAATGTTGAAACACCAGACAGGAAGTTGTTCAGTTACCTCGCGAGAGTACAATGTTGAGTCTAAAGCACCATAAACAGACTGAAGTTATGTCTCTACAGGAGGTGAAGGGATTTTGATGTATCCGTGTCATTTTTCAGTTATTCTGCGGACTCACCGCTCGTCCTGTACATTTTTTTAGCATCCAAGTATCATAAAGTGGATTTCTGAGTTTACTTCTGCAGGAAAAAGCTGCTCGTACAAAAGTCGTCTCAGTGCAACGTCTCACCTAAATGTAGCCTAAATGTTTTTGCTAATCTGAAAAATAAAAACATGCTAACACCGACCTGGCAGGTTGAATGATGAAAAGAGCGAGAAAAAAGCTCATTCAGTATGTTGGTGTAACATCAGCTGCAGGTCAAGTCCTGATTTTATCATTTTAAAGCCCAGTTTTGTTTGTTTACACTCATAAAAAAGTATGCCGAATTAGCTTTTAGCAGCTGCTGTTAAAATGTACAAACATCGGTCAGTGCATCACTTCGACACTGAAGAAAACTTAAAAATGTGGCGATTCTCGGTCAAGTTCTGCAGCATCTTTTTGTAAGATTTCTCAGGATTATTGGACGTTTGTTCCGGACAGAAGAATTATTGAGAACAGATCTCAGCTCTCTGGTGCCCCCCTGAGGACACTTGTTGAATGTTTGTGTCTGTCACAGATCCTGTGATTTCATGATAAACACTGCTGGATTTTATGGATGAATTTCAGATCATCACATGTTTTCTAATGCAGAAGTGCAGAAGAATTGTGAGTTTAAAAAATGCATGAAAACAAATAACCACGTTTTGCACACTGCATATTTTTTCAAACCGTGTCACAGATGTTATTTTGTGTGCAGACTGAGACAAACTGTAATACTTGAATCTTCAGGCTACATAACTGCGCTGGTTTCGACTTCGGCTACGACGAGTTCGTGAGTCGTTCAGAGAACCTAATGACACTTGCTGAATGTAAAAGATCAGAAAATATTTAAACTTCGGCCCAGAAAATCTTATTTCTGAGGGTTTTTATCACAGATTAAACATCTGTTTGGATTACAAAAGACAGATCAGCTGTTTTGTGTTCAGGGCTGGATGCAATAAATTCAGGGCCCCACAAAAAAACCAGCACAGGGGCCCCTTGAACTTTAATCTGCAGGCTGGTTGTTCGGAAACTCCAGATGATCTCTGCTAAAGGAGAAACAGGATGAAATGAGTTCTATCTGAAATCTCTCCAAAACAAGTAAAAAACTTAATGATTTGATTTAATTTCTTGATTTTTGCACTTTTGCATGTTTGCTGCAGCAGTAAAGCATCGAGTTCGAGAGGAATGGTTTGAAGTTTGGTTTAAAAAAGTGGCAGCAGTGAGCTTTTAAGCTTTAAGCAGTTTGATCAAAAACTTCTGAGATTGTTTTGATTTTAAACGTATTTGCATTGATGATTTTTGGCCAGTTCGACCCTTTTTGATTGTGTTTTGTATAAAAAACAACATTAAAGGGAACAGAAAGTCTACATGTTAGCTGTAGTTATCTGTCTTTGACCCTCTGAGGCCCAAAATATGTTATTTTTCAGTTTTTAGAGGCCTGAAGAGGTTAAACTCTTCAGTATTTTCTTAAAAAAAGCAAATATTTTGACTGAAATTTCATCCTGACAGTTTAAGGATTAAAGGTGTCATGTTATAAACTCCTTTCAGGAAATTTATGAACAATAAAACTGGCTAAACTCTATTTAAATTGATCATTGTTTCCCCTGATGTTTAACATGCGTGTTGTTCCTCCATGTATGCGGATGTGAGTTTGTTTGGAGAGTTTGACATCCAGTTTTTCATGACGTTTCAGAGGCTCGAACACAAATTATCAACAAAATAAAATAAATAACATGTAAAAATGAATGAATCGCGTCTGAAAATACTGATATTATTTAAACTCTGTTATCAGCTGCTACAGAAACAAAGTGTCACAAACCTGCAGGTTGGTCCCTTTACCTCCCTGTGTGTGTGTGTGTGTGTGTGTGTGTGTGCAGGGTTTTCAGCTCGGCGGCGTCGTCTTGCGGCTCTCCCTCAGGATGCCGTCCAGCCCGTTGAGCTGCCGCAGGAAGCCTCGGTTGGGGGTGACGCCGCGGTGGTCCTTCACGGTTCTGATGGCCTCCACCAGCGTCAGGTTCTGTCGGATCATCAGGTAGGCGAGAACCAGCGTGGCTGAGCGGCTGACGCCCACCGTGCAGTGGACCAGCACCTTCCCTGCACACACACACACACACACATATATAAACTTCAGTGTGTTTGGATGGTTTTCACATCCCTATAACTTCTTCACTAAATCGAAGCTGCTATAATAAAGATTTAGAGAAGAAACAGGTGAATCTGCAGCTTTTTCTCGTCTTCACAGTGAGTTTTATCTCAGTGTTGAGCTGTTCTGTTTCATGCTCGCAGCTCTCACAGCCTTGTTTTTGGCTTCAGCAGGCAGCTGTTTTTAAAAAAAAGTTATAAAAACCGTCTTTTTACAACCTGCTCAGCAGCAAACAGCACAAAAACACTGTCAGAGAGCAGCCGATGGACAAAAACAAAAGCTAAAGAGTCAGATGTTTTCCTGAAGCTGCTGAAAAGTTGCTGAAGTAAAAATAAATAACTGTTTGTTATAAAAAGTTCACTGTATCAACTTAGAAATTGTTGTGTTATTGTTCTGTTCATATCTGGTTTCTGCTGCCCCCTGGTGGTGAAAAAAATCAGACACTGCAGATTTAAATTAAACGTTTTGCAGAGAAAAAGTATTGAATAAAATCAAAATACTAGTAATATTTTTATATCTATAATATCAAATAAAATGTCCTTTTTATGTCTGTTTAACTTCAGTTTTCATGAAAGAAGTTTTTATTGGTGCAAAAACACAAACAGACTTTTTATCTTTAACCACAGGACGATTTCCTCACATGTTCAGTCTTCAGACGGTTAATATGACCACAAATTCAATGCTTATTAATGAACGAACTGATGCAACACGTGTTCCTCCTTATTTTAACATCATGACCAGCTGAGCAGCAGTGAAACATAACTGATCACTTCAGATAAATGGATCAATGCATTCATAATATTGTCGTGTAATCTGCAGGAAGTGGCTGCAGGATCTGAGTCATAAAACACAGACGGACCTCCGCCTGTGAGGGCTTTGTGGATGAACTCAGCAGCAGGATAGAAGTTGACGCTCATGTCGAAGGTGGGGGAGTCGTGGGCCTCGATGCCGTGGTAGGTGATGTTCATGCCGGCGTAGTACTCGGCCCCGCCGCGCCACTTGCTCTGGGCGCAGTTGAGGATGTGAGTGATGCCGAGTTTGGCCAGCTCGCGACGATCTGATGCAATGTCTCTGCAGAGGGGAGGAGAAAGTCTCAGATCAGATCCAACTGGTTTGCACAGTCAGCAGAACAGACTGGGAATCAGTTTTTACTGCTTTTACACACAGAAAACATTCAAATTCATCCAAAATCAAACTCAAACACCAGAAAAACTCTCTGGATTTAACCTCCATTCTCCACATATTTACATACTGTGGTCAAAACATAAAACATAGCACAAGATCATGGAAACCTCACAGATTACGAGCTACGTCCACATCTCAAGAGAAGTGAATGAAACTGCATTAAAACAGTGACGACCTGTTTTCTCTCCTCGATGATCTGAATGAAAGATTTAACACAAGTGAGTCAGAATCTGATGTCTTTACTGGACACAATGAAAAATTGGAAATCTTGACTTTTCTGCAGACGATGCACAGAAATCTCCCTCTTTTTGTGTCACCGAGAGGCCTGAAGGTGAGACAGCTTCAGTGAAGAATCTGTGTACAAGTAGGCACTGTGATTGGTATAATTTTTTCTGAGTTGCTGGAAATACTTCAGTTTGTGCACTTGGATTAATCCTTTTTGAGCAAATTACAACATTTCTGGTCCCTTTTGTAACTTTCACTGTGAGGTGACACCATCCACGCAATAAAGAAGGGACCTTACTTTGTTGAAAAGAAATCTCTGTTTATGATAAAAAGATAAATAAATGAAACTAAATCTAACGTTACTTGTTGTTTTTTGCATTTTTGTGGTAAATATGTGATAAACAACAAACTGCATGAGTTGATCCTGAGATGTTAATGAAGTGTTTTGGTTGCATGAGTTTGTAAATGCTGAATGAGAAGAACTGAGTGAAGTCTGACAGTTCAATGAAGTACTTTTACTCTGTTTGCGTGCAGACTCTGAGTTTTTAACTGGTTTCTGATCATCAGCTGTTCCAGACTCATGTGAACTCATGCAAACTCATGCGAACTCACTGGTCTCCGATGTAGAGCCGCGGCCACACTTCGTCCGCGTGGTTGCAGGCCGTCTTGCCGGTGCACAGGAGCCTCTCCAGCTCAGACACCGTCAGGTTCGGGGACACGCGCTCGGAGTCCTTTCGGTTCGGAGACCTGGAGCTGCTCCGGGACCGGGAGAACCGGGACATGAACGCCATTTAATCTGGAAGACAGAGAGCCGGATGGGAGGAGCGATTCCTCTCATTAAATATTAAAGCAGAGAATAATAACAAAACAATTACCAGACCAGAAATGAAAGAGATTAAAAAGATGCGTTTGAGGGAAAAATGACAGCCTGGATCAATTAAAATGACCAGTGATCGGTTTATATAACAAATATTACCTGTAGCTTTATTTTGGTGAACACAAGTCTGGATGTTTCTCTCTGACTGAGGCAACAATCCTCTCAAATATGAAATAAAAACGCGCAGACTCCATGTTTTCTCCATCAAACCTCCGCGTGCGTTTCGGTTACCTGTGTGGGGTTTGATTCCGCGTCTCAGTGCGGCTACAGGACGAGCTGCTCCGCGGCCATGTTGACTCATTTATCTGCTGCTGGAGGAAGGATGGATGCTGCTGCTGCTGCTGCTGCTGCTGAACATCCACCACACATCTTCACCTCCACCCGCCGCTTCACCCTCTTCTCAACAAGTCCGCGCGAGGACACATGATGACAGCTCGCGCTTCGAAGCGACACCTGTGCCGTGTTCACCTGAGCAGCCTGGAGAGCTGCACTGCTTCACGTGAGCCACGGTCCGGTTCTTCTGTTATTTTTATATTTAATTGTTTAATGATGGTTTATGTGACGTTGTGGTTTCAGTTTGAAGTTTGTCGCCACCTGCTGGTCAAAGCAGGGAAAATAACAAAAAAGAGGACAAAAGGGATCTCACGCTGTGGAGGAATATGACCTGTAGCCTGTATTTACTCACGTACTTTACTCAAGTACACAGCCAATGTACTTGTACTATACGTGCCTATTTCCCTACGATTCCATGCAATTTTGTAGATTAGATTAGATTAGATTATATTAGATTAGACTTTATTAATCTCACAACGGGGAAATTTAAATGCCACAGCAGCATAGAGAAACAGGGATGTGTAATATACATAACTAAAGAATAAAAAGGTGCTAAATAAATACAGGTATAAATATAAATATGTCTTTAGGCTGCTTCCTCCCTATTAAATATACATTGCACTTCTCCAAATTTCCAAAAAATATAATAAAATAAAATGCAAATTCGACTGCAACTTAATGACAACGACAACAGCAATAATAATAATAATAATAATAATAATAATAATAATAATAATAATAATAATAATAATAATAATAATAATAATGAGCATCTTGAATCTCATGTCCGCAGCATAAAGAGGAAAAGAAATTAAAGAGCAAAAAGAAAAGAAAAGAAAAGAAAAGAAAAGAAAGGAGTTGTGAAGCACGGACTTGGCAGAACGTGCTTGAATGCAACGTGACGTAAAAATCCTGCGACGCACGTGTGCGCGTCGTGAGGAGGAGAGATGGCTGCTGAACGGCTGCAGTTTCATGAAATGGGTTTAGACGACCGACTTTTAAAGGTAACAAACCGTCTGTGAATCTGATTAAAGTGTTTGTGAAACTTTTGAAAAACAGCTGAAGAGTAAAAACCGCAGCGACGCGAAATAAAACGGAACAAAAACACCGAAGCGGCTCGGCTAACCTGTTAGCACGGCCGTGTAAAGTAATGACGTTACAGATGTAACGTGAAGAAACACGTTTAACGACTAAAAATCAGTTACTTTGTTTTTTTTAATAGTCGTAACGTGGTTTCAGATGTAAAAGTATTAAACCGGTTTCTTCACTGAATTTAACGTTTTATTTTTGATAACTGATGACAAACAGCAGCGGAAAACAGTGACAACACAACACAAACTTACATCAGCTGTAGTTACTTGTTATCTTTTCCAAAGTGTGAAAACAAAAGAAATGAATCATTAACATTGACATCACTTGTTAAATCTGCTCGGTTTTCTGATCTCCTGGGATGTTTTGAATGTTTTTGAAGGTTCTGTCACAATCTAACAAGTGATACATGCTGGAAAATAATTTTTAAAAGTATTGAACTTTGTTAACCTGTTATCTGAATGTAATTAAATTTTTGGGTCCAAATAGAATAAAAAAAAAAGAACTTATGATAAGATGATAAGGTTTGGGTTCTTCAGATGAAACTCATCTTGATTAAACCTACACATCATCCAAAACAGGGTTTGTTTTTTTGGTTTTTTTTGCTCCGTGAAATCAGTTCTTGTTTTTATCCTGGTTCAGGCGGTTGCTGATCTGGGTTGGTCCCAGCCCACCCTGATCCAGGAGAAGGCCATCCCTTTGGCTCTGGAGGGGAAAGACCTTCTGGCTCGAGCTCGAACCGGGTCTGGAAAGACCGCTGCGTATGCTGTACCTGTCATTCAGCGCATCCTGGACTCCAAACAGGTGAGACAAGAACAGAAAGGAGTTGTGAGTTTGATCTGAAGGTCCATCAGTTTGCAGATATGTGACTGTAAACTGTGCTTGATGAGTTTAGAAGTTCAGGAGTTTCCAAACTACATTTTGTCTCCACGGGACTCAAACTTATGAAAACCATCTGTGAGACTCGTGACGTGATCGTCCTCTCTGTGTTTCTGTCGTCGTCGTCCTCAGAGCGTTCGTGAGCAGGATGTGCGAGCTCTGGTTCTGGTACCGACCAAAGAGCTGGGTCAGCAGGTCCAGACTATGATCAGACAGCTGGCGGCGTACTGCTCGAGGGACGTCCGGGTCGCCGACATCTCCGGGAAGGCTGACCTGTCGGCGCAGAGGTCGGTTTCTGTCGGCTTCAGTCTGTAAAAAACGGATTTGTTTCTCAGATTTTTTCTCCTCAGTCGGATGTCGCTGATGTTGTCTGTTTTGTTCCAACAGGCCGATCCTGATGGAGAAGCCCGACGTGGTCGTGGGGACGCCGTCCCGCGTGCTCGCACACCTCAACGCTCAGAACCTGGTCCTGCACTCGTCCCTGGAGATGCTGGTCGTGGACGAGGCCGACCTGCTCTTCTCTTTTGGCTTCGAGGCCGACCTGAAGAACTTGCTGTGGTGAGAATCAGTTCACATTCAGGCAGCTGCAGATGTTTTAACACAGTGAAGCAGTTCAGTTTTTCATCAGATCGTCGTCTCGCCGTCCCGGATCGAGTCTGTTCGTGGCTTCTTTCACGGGTTACAGCATGAGAGGACACATGAGGATTTTACTGGTTTCACATGAAGGTTTTTAGAATCTGAAAAGATGGAAATATTTTATATGAGCATAAAACGAAAAGTCAAATTATTCCTGTTCATTGATTCGTGATCTTTCAGATTTAAGTGATTCTTGTTCATTAAGATTGAAATATCGGCTCATTAAATTTGTAAATTTGAGCTCAGAGGAAAAAACAACGAAGCAGCTGATAGTTTTCAAAGATGTGTTGAAGAAATATTTGCAGAAAAAAGGCTTGTAACTTTTTTCCACTAGGGGGCAGAATAAGTCAAAAAAATTAAACAAGTCACATCACGATGTTGAACTCAGTGAGAGTTTTCTGAAACTCAGTGTAATAATTTCCCACATTATTCTTCTCTTTAGCTCCTTTTTTGTCCAACTGTGTCCGTCTGTCTGTTTGTTGCCGGGCAGATTATGTTCGCTGGTTTCATCAGAATTTATCTGCTGCTGTTTGAGGAGAGAAATGAGACTTTAAATGTTCTGTAAAAGCAGAGCGATGAGCTGAAAGGCTCTAAAAATCATCACAGAGCTGCAGAGTTTGATGCTTTTTAGCTTGTTTTCATTTAGGAAACAACACAACAACGTTTCCTCTGAATCTAAACTTCGTTCTGTGGAAACTTTCCGTTCTTTTTAACAGCCATCTGCCGAAAATCTACCAGTCGTTCCTGATGTCGGCGACTCTCACTGAGGACGTTCAGGCCTTGAAGGAGCTGCTGTTACACAACCCTGTAACGTCGTCCTCGCATCCTCACATTCACGGTCTGAAAATCAGTAAAGTTGTTGCTCGGGACGCCTCGTTGAGTCGTGGATCTGTGTCTTCTCAGGTGATCCTGAAGCTTCAGGGCTCTCAGCTGCCCGACAGCAGCCAGCTGCAGCAGTTCAGCATCAAGTGTGAGGAGGAGGACAAGTTCCTGCTCATCTACACGCTGCTGAGGCTGCGGCTGGTTCAGGGCAAGACGCTGGTGTTCGTGGCCGCCGTGGACAGATGCTACAGGCTCAAACTGTTCCTGGAGCAGTTTGGCATCCCTGCATGTGTGCTCAACTCTGAGCTACCTGTCCAGTCCAGGTGAGAGAGGAGGACGGATGAGCTGATCCTCCAGCTCAGTGTTACGAAGAACAACATGTGAACTTCCTTTACTTCTGTTCTCTTTTCTTCTTCTTCTTCTTCTTCTTCTCTCCTGCAGGTGTCACATCATCACTCAGTTCAATCAGGGGTTTTACGATTACATCATCGCCACGGATGAGCAGAGTCTGGCCGATCCCACCGCCGCTCCACAGGCCGCCGCAGGCAAAGGGAAGAAGAAGAAGAGCACGGAGAAAGGAGGAAAGTGAGTCGCATGAGGTTCAGAGCTTCACTACATTTATCTGACCGCTTTAGTTACTAGTTACTTTATGAGTCCTGTAATCCAGTCCCTCCAGGATTTCGCGGGTGTTTTTCAAGATTGTTGCGGCCTAAAATGCCTGAATTCGCGGCAGCTTTTCTA
>JAPZDY010000011.1:19432149-19450381 GCA_029783645.1 Ctenochaetus hawaiiensis
CCACCAACCACTCCTCCGCCCCCCCCTTTTTTTTTTTTTTTTTCATTTTACTGTCATTAATGACAAACCGCTGAAGAATCAGAGACGGAGAAAAAAGTCTGGAGGGGTTACAGATGTTTCTGCTCCTCCAACACGCCGTGAAAACACAAAACCAACAGCTTGTCAGTTCGTCCGTAAACACTTCCTGACTTCCTCTCAGCTCGAAGCTCATTGGCTCAGACTGAAGATGTAAACAGCTCGGACAGTTTATTTTCAAACAGCTGCTCGTGTCAACAAACAGGAGGAAACAGAGCGTCCGTCTGGGACTATTTTCAGAGGCGGATTAATTTGGTGCTTTAGTGAGTGTTTGTGGCAGCAGGAAAGTGTGTGTGTGTGTGTGTGTGTGTGTGCTTAAGTCAAAATAAACAGTGTGTGTGTTCATGGAGATGAAGGAACGTGTCAGTCAGTTTAACTGTTCGTTATAAGAAGAAATATGAGTCTGTGAAACAAACACAGAACTTGTTAAATGACACTTTTACTGTCTGTTTTGTTTTTTTTAGGATTTGTTGATGGGAGGAAAACTATTAAACATCAGACTTTCTTTCAGCTCTGTCTCTCCTGACCAACATTTAACATTTAAACTCAACATAAACGTAAAATAAAAACCTTTTTCTGCCTTTTCCTTTCGGGCTCTCTCCTCCTCTTCTTCCTGTTTCTTTGCAGCCACTGAAGGAAACAGAAAACATCTCATGTCAGACTCACAAACACGTGGCGTTTAAACTCGTCTGGTTTGAGGTCGTGATGTGACGGAGGACGTACAGTCGGCGTAATCGTATTCTTCGTACCACGGGCCGACGTAAGGGATGGAGGTGGTCTCCTCTGAAACAGAAGAAGACACTTTTTCAGATCTTTAGAACCTAAAACTTTGGATCTTTGGACCATTTTCGATACGATTCAGAAGGTGTTTGCTTTTATCCATCATTCAGTTTTTCACCTGGTATGAGCATGATGACCTCGGTGGTTGTGGCTTCTTTCCTGTTAGAGTTTCTGCCTCGCGTCTTATCTGTGAAAAACACAGTAAATATATTATTATCATCAGATTTTATTACAAAATTTGTGTCATAAAGGAAGAAAATACATTCCACAGAAGTTCATTGTCATCATTTGGGAAATAAATCTGCAGGAAAACCTCAATAAAAACTTCTTCTTCTGACAGTCGTGAGTCTTTATTTGCTTCATTGAACAGATAATAAATCTGTGATGAAGGACGACAGCATCCTGCTTTGTGTTTTCAAAGCTCTTTTAACTTCGTCATAAAAGGCTTCATAAAACTTTTGGCTCTGATCTGGTGGATGTTGGTTGTAAATCTGGTTGGAAGCGTCGAGCTCGCTGAGTTTTGATGAAGATGTCGCCTGTTTGAACCCGTCGACGTTAATCGAGCCCAGATTCAGGAGGGTTTTTTTGTCAGAATACGGCAGAAATAAAATATAATGCATGATTTTATGTTTTCATCTAGAATCATCAGAAAATAAGCCATTAAAAGTGAACACTTTCTTTAAAAATGTACTTAATTACTCTGTTTTCCTGTGATTACACTACTGAGAATCACAAAAAGCTTATTTTAATCTGTGACAGTAGATTCTGTTATTTGTTCACTTTATTTCTTTAAGTAATCTAAATCTGTAAAGGAAATAACATCTGCTGCTTTTCAGTAAATGTAGAGAATAAAAAGTACAATATTTCATTCTGAGAAGTAGCTAAAAAGTTAAAAGTATCAGAAAAAGTACCTCAAAATGTTACTTAATTACTTTTCTTGAGTAAAAGTAGCTCACAGCAGCAGTGAATCAGAAAAGTCTGCATATGAAGGACAGATGAGTTTGATATTAAAAGTTTTTTCTGCCCTTTTTTAAAAATAATTTCTGACTTTATCGAGCAGGAAGTCTCACCGAGGTCGGGCTCGACAGGCTCCGCCCCTCCAGGTGTCTGAGGGATCACAGGTGGAAACACTGCAAAGATCAATTTACAGAGTTTAAAAGGATCCAAACATCCAAAAACAGGAGCAGAGAAGAAAAACATTCATGATTTACTGTTAAACAACATGAAGTTCAGTGTTTAAGGTTCTTATTCTTCAGTGAAGAAACATTCAGATGTGATTTTCAGACATTTGATTCATCTTGAAGTCATCTGTTGTCTTTCTATCAGCAGCTTCAGACTAACGTACGTGTGTCCCATCCGAGCTCGGCCAGCAGCCTCTCCTCCTCCTCGTCCACAGGCGACCTCCTCGTCTCCGGCTGTGTGGTCACCGTCGCTGCCGCCGTCGTTGTCTTCGGTTTCTTTGTGGCTTTCGGCGCCTTCGGCTTCTTCGTGGGTTTTGGTGCTTTGGGTTTTTTCGTGGGTTTCGGGGCTTTTGGTTTCTTGGTGGGTTTAGGAGCTTTCTGCTTCTTTGCTTTGGCTTCTCTCTCTGCTGCTTTCTTTGCCTTGGCTTCACACAGACGGGTTGAAAAAAAGGAGAATATTCAGTTATTTGAAACCACCATGCAAAGTGTGTGTGAGTGTGTGTGTGTGTGTGACAGACATGAAGCTGGTGTGTAGCTGCTTTAAACCTTTTATTGTTGAGTTATATGAACTCTGCAGTTTGTATTTAAAGTCTCTTTGTGTGAATGCACGAACAGTTAAAGTCACGACTGTAAAACAAGTTTAAACTGAACTCAGACGGACGGACAGACGGACGGACGGTGACACACAAACGCTTCAGGAAGAAAACTCAGCTCATTGGTTTGTTTTGGTCTGAGACCAAACATGAGAGCACTCGGAGTGGAAACGTAAAAACTCAAAACAGCCCTGAAAGACGTTTCTTTCTTTAAAAACTGCACAACATCTGTGACAGAGGAGTTTCATAAGAGGAGAGTTCGGTCTGATGTTTGAGGGAAGTCAGGAGGGAAATTTATCAAATCAAATCAGTTTGTTTCTTCTCCTCCTGCACCGTGAAAATCATTTCTAAATGATTAAATCAACAGGTTTTTTAATCATTTAACATTTTGTTTTCTTTCAGAGAGAGAGAAGAATGAAGAGAGGAAGTCAGTGCCGTGTCTTTGCTGTAAGTAAAGTTTGAGTCACAGTTAGCCTAGCTTAGCATAAAGATCTTGAAATACAAAAATACACTCAGATCTGTCCCTGTTATCCACTGAATCACAGAAAATTAACGTGACTGCTAGTTGAAAACTCCTGTCAGCTAAAAATAATAAAAAACCCAAAACTTTTTTAAGTAATATGTTTTATCAGTTTGGATTTTTTGTAGTAAAAACTAAATGTTTTACAGTGTTCATGTAAAAACAGCCTGTAGTTTCCAAGTTATGATGCCATAAAAAATGTAGGTTAACAAACAAAAGGGCTGAAAACGCCGTCAGAAGCTCCAGATGTCTTTAATCAGCTGAGTGTCGCCTTTCGCCTCCCGAAGAATCTGAAGCCGAACTGTTCAAAGACTCCAGGATGTGAAAGAAAAGGTTTCATGTTGAACGGAATATTACAGAGAAAAGATCCTCAAAGGGCCTGAGGGTTCAGAGTTTTAATCCACCGTTGTTATGCAACCAAACACACACACACACACACACACACACACACACACACAGGGCGGCTTGTTTTCGTCTGCCTGACATGTTTCCTGATGTTCTGTTGGTCCTCAAACACATCGCTCCCTCACAGCCAATCCATTACTCACCGTCGCTCCACCGGGGAGACGCTTTTCATTTCTGTCAGTCACCTTTTTAAATGTTTTTCTGTTTTTTTTTGACTCCACACAGAAAAAAAAAAAACATTTGAAGAGGTGAAATCAGAGAAATGGAAAGTTTTTGAATTTCTTGTTCGACAGCGAAGACTTTCCTGTTGTGTTTCCTCAGATATTATTGTCTGACTGCTCGTGGTTTCTTAGTCAAATTACTCATGTGATGGCAACATAAAGCCCAAATTGGATCGGGCCCCCCCTTTATGGGACCCCCACAGGCCCCAAAAGTCTCAGGTTCACTGCTTCAGCTCAACTGACCGGTTAATGTGTTCATATCTCATTTAAAACTTGAATTATTCAGCTGTGTACTTTTGCATTCTGGTGTTTTGAGCTAAATGCTAATGCTAACATGCTCCCAATGATCATTAGCTGGTAGATTTTTTCATTTCACGTTAACCGTCTGAGTTAGCATTGTTAGCATGCTAACAGTTAGCACAAAACACAGCTGAGGCTGATGGGAATTTCTTCAGTTTTGCAGATATCTGAACCTCAAATGTGCAAAATTCTTATTTGACTTCACTTTAGCAGAACAATGTGAGTTTTGTCAATGAAAAACTGTTATGCAACAATTTACAAGTGCAGCATTTTACCCTCAAAACTGAAGTTGACCTGGTTTATATTACGAGACACATTAGTGTCCTGTTTCATACAAACACTTAGAATATTGTTGTTTTTATTGACTTCTACAGAAACTGTTTCCTCTCTTTTTTTTGCAAAAACTGTCCCCCAGTTTCATTGCAAATTTTGCAAAGACAATAAAAAGTGTTGAACACATTTTTATTCTGACCTGATGATGAAAAACCAGAGAGCCACTAAAGTTTTTACGATCGATCCCGAGGGGAACATAAACGTCCGAATCACACTTCATGACCATCAATCCAACAGTTCTGATGTTTCAGCCGGGACCAAAGAGGAGGACCGAGTGTCCAACTAATGAAAAATCTGTAAATAAGAAAAAAAGTGGACCATATTTGACTTGTGTGAGCTGTTCCAGTTTATAAATATGTAATTTCTCAGATTCCTGATCAATCTGTTCAATCAAATTAAGATTAATTGAAACCCATAATTCTTGGGGTCAGTTGTTGCATTTCAGGAGCCTTCTGTGTGTTCTTTGTGGGATTATATTCTGCTGTGTTCACTGTGTTCAACATGGAAGGAGTGACTGTTGTCGAAGTAAACAGAAGATAAGAGCATTCTTCCCCTGAGAGGCTCCAGAAACCTGAAACAAAGGGCTGAAACGGGCTGATAAAGATGTTGTACGCTCAGCAGAGCCTTGCATGGACAAACTGAGCCTCAGAGGAATGAAAAATTGTTTTTGGGTCTCATGTTTTCTTAATTATGGCCCTTTATGTAACCTCAATCAGCCACACATGAAAAGCTCTGGCTGCGAGGTTTGTGGTTTTGCTTCATGCAGCGGAAAGTTGACGTTCGGAGCGTCGGAGCATCGATGCTACTGAAAACTGGGCCGCCGTCTCGTAAATCTGCCTGCTCACTCATGGAAAGCTGTAGTGGAAATATTTCTGCTTGTGCCCACATTTTGTTTTTTCTTAAAGACGTGTCTTCATGCTGAGGCTCGGACGCCACATTATTGTGCTCGACCAACAACAAGCCACTAAAACTTTTACAGTTTTCTTTTGTGTGTGTGTGTGTGTGTGTGTGCAGAATCCTGGCAGGTCATGCAAGCGGCGGTGCGTTCGAGCTGCCAAGAAAATGTCAGACCACATACTGAATCACTGCGAGTTTCTGCTCCGTCATCCCTGACTCACTGAGATATTTTCATCAAAACAAATTCCCCAAACTTTTCTGCTCTGCTGCTTCTGAGCCGCGGTTCATTCGGTCGACCTCAGAGCTTCAGCAAGGCTCCTGGTCAAATTATCTGAGACAAAGAAAGAAAAAACCTCAGGACGAGTTCAGAGGGGAAAGTTGGAGGCAGAGAAGCAGATAACAGAGCTCAGTCCAGACGTTTTCCTGCCTCACAGATTGATCGCAGCTCCTTCCTGTCAGAGAAGCTCAGAGTTTTTGGTTGCAAACTCAAAGTTGAGCAGAAGCCAGAAGAGATTCAGATGAATCTTAACTTTAACTTGAACAAAGATGCTTAAAATCATCTGCATCTTCTCAGCAGCAGCAGACGTTTGTGTCTCAGATGTTCATTCATGGAGAAACGTGTTTGTATGTTTGAGTCCAACTTACCTGCCTCAATTTCCTCAGGTGTCTTCTTCTTCTTTGGTTTTGTCCTCTCCTCCTCCACCACGTCAGTCGGCTCATCCGACATCTCAACACCTCCCTCCTCCCCCCGGCTCCGGGGTTCGACCGGTCCTCCGGCTCCTCTCACCTGGATCTGGCCTCTGGAGAGTTTCTTCTCCTTCACATCCTCTTGAGCGCAGACGAGAGCGCAGTACAGCGTCAATCCCACCCAGACGACCAGCACCTCAGCCCTCATCTCTCCGACAGAAACACCAACGAGGAGAAGGAAGCAGATCAGACGTCCTCCAACAGAAAAGTCCTGAATCTGAACCAAGCTGTGAAAACTAAACCAACATCTGACCTGCAGACCAGGACGGAGGTCCTCAATGAGCCTGAACACACATGAGAGAGTTGTTTTCTGGAGAGAACAGCAGGATGAGCCTGTGGAGGTCTGCAGAGCTTCCTCCTCTCTGGTGGCGAGTCAGCATGCAAGGAGGAAGGAGACGATGTGGGCTGGAAGTTTTAGGGCTGGAGGTTTTTGGGCAGCCTCCCGGTCGAGCTGCAGCAGAGGAAATGCATCTGTCTGCAGCCGAGCAGCACACTCCTCCTCCTCCTCCTCCTCCTCCTCCTCTCCAACATATTCCTCAGTAACATCTCTCCCTCTTGGCCCTTCACCCCCTTTTCTTCCCCTCACCCATCTATGAGCAGAGGGGAGGAGCATCTGCCACATGTGACATTCCAAGAGGGAGGAAAGAAAGAGAGAGAGAAAGAAAGAAAGAAAGAAAGAAAGAAAGAAAGAAAGAAAGAAAGAGAGGAAGAAAGAAAGAGAGGGAGGAAGAAAGGAAGGAAGACAGAACATTAAAGAAAGACACTTTAATCTGGTTTGCAGTTTTTCATTGAGACACTGGAGGAGACAGTGACTCAACCAGCCGATGTGGATCGGAACTGAGGAAATGAAATGATAGAAAACAACGACGGTCCACATTCCTCCTGAATTGGAAAAATATTCACAGAAAAGCAGCTCGTGTTGTTTCCATGGTTATTTGTAGAAACAAAACAATGTAACTTTAGAAAGAAGAAATGCATTTTTCTTTTAAAAGTTTAATTAAAAAGTGATTAAAGCACCATCTTCTCCGTTCAGCTCGCTGTGAGTTTGTGCAGCTGCAGCTTTATTTCCTCTGCAGCGACCAGCAGCTCACAGCGAGCGACGTTTAAAGGTCACATGTGCAGGATTTAGTGACATCTAGTGGTGGGGTTGCAGGTTGCATGAAAAAAAAATCTTACAAAACTTGTGAAAAATATACGAAGCGCCCTCTAGAGTCAGTGTTTGGTTTTGCAACATGGCAAACTGTGGAGGAGGACCTGCTCCGTCTGTGGACATGAGAAGCTCTTCTACATAAAAACACAGTAATTCTCATGTGTGAATGGTGATTTTATGCAGAGCAGAAGGTGAACTGTTGGTTTTTAGAGGTTTTGCGCAGAAATCAGCTGCTGCAGGAAACAAAAGTACAACAAAGAGCTGAAAGGATTTCAAATAAAAATCTGAGAAGCTGCAGGTTTTAGGTGGTGTTTGTCCCCATGAGCGCCCCCTTGTGGCCACCGAATCTCAGCTCATTCACCTTCAAAAGATTTAAAATCTGAAACTGTCCTGACTGTCAGTGTTTATCTGCCGTATTGGAACAGAAACGTTTTATTTGACTGTTACTTTTACTCTGTATTTTTATATAAAACATGCACGATTCATTTAAATGTTAAAAAGATTTAATGTCTGTATAAATGTTATAAATGACACCAAGATAAAGAAGTCGTGTAATTTTTCTGTTGGGTCAACACAGTCTGTCAGAGAAACTGAGTCCAGATGTGACGACTGAAGTTTTTACTCCTGAGAAACACGCTGAGTCATGATTTGCAGCGAACGGACGCACATTCTGTTCTGATTGGTCATCTCGCCCTCAGCTGCTCTGATTGGACAACAGGACGATCAAACACATTGAAAAAGTGCTGCTTTGCACGAGACGCAGACATACTGTGACAGCAGACCTGTGATGGGATGTATCCGAGTACATTTACTCAAGTATTGTACTTAAATACTGATGTGAGATTAAAACCTCCACCTGCCCTCTTTGTTTTCTCTCCTCCATCTGTTTCCATCTGCAGAGACGTTCATAAATAAAAACCCACCAGCTGATGATGATGTTTCCACTTCCATCATCAGATTTATGTTTCGAGTACAGAAATACTCAGATTTGTGGCTCCGTAAAGGGATGGACGCTGAGTTCACAGTCTGATGTTTAAACCGTTTGATTGTCACACAGATGATTCGGTTTAAACGCCGTCGTGGCTCATTTGATGATTTATTAGAATAAAAATTCTTACGTCACTGATTTGTCTCATTCAACGTGATTGATGGAGATTTTAAGAGTTCAGAACATCCGGACGTCTGACAGGAGCATGAGCTAGATTACACACAGATGTGCTGAAGTGTGTGTGTGTGTGTGTGTGTGTGTGTGTGTGTGTCAGAAAGACAAGAAAAAGATTAAAGCCGAAAGTTGATTTTTATGTGTCTTTTAAATATTTTAGCGCAGAATGAGATGAACTTGTCCAAGAAAATGTTGAGTGGAGTTCAGTGAGGACGTCCGAACCATCTGCCTGTGTCCATCACACACACACACACACACACACACACACACACACAGACCTCTGTAACCTCTCCATGAGCCCAGTTAATCTGATCCGAAGCCATTAGAAGAAAGTTCAAGGAGTTTTGTTTTGCTTGAAAATGCAACCTGTTAAACTGAAATCTGATCTGAAATCTGAGTTTAAAGAGTCGTGTTGTTCAACCTTTGAGAAGAAAATAAACTTTAAACTTCTGTGTGACAGAAAAACAAGCAGAAAAACAATCAGTCACTTTTTTTAGCTGCTTTGTTAATGAAATGTAAACCTTCTGCTTTCATTCTGAGTAAGAATTGAAGCAAAAACTTCAGCAAGAGTCCAAGTTTTACATTAAAATGTGATGGTAACAACATTTTCTTGTTGCAACAAATCACAGTTTATGAATTAATTGTCTTTAATCTGTCACATTTGTCTTTAGAGCTTCATGTATTTGTTCTGACAAGTTAGTTTGATGTGAAAAATAATCATCTCCTTGCAACTTCCTGTTTCCTCGGGGTTCAATTTTCAATATATTTAAAGAAACAAGAGACAAACACCAGAACTTTGTATAAAATGTTTATCAAAATAAGTTATAACATAATTACAGTAGAAAATATCTGTGAACTCAGTCCTGCTCTCCTCACTGATCAATATAGTGCCATTTTTTTGCAGAAACTTCTCCTGGAGATGCTGGTCGGCTTCATGGTCCATCATGTTCTCAGTCACTCGGTGCGGATTTGACGCGTCATGTGTAATAATGATGATGCGGCAGAAGCGGCAGCGGCGCGAACATCTGGAGCGGAGCGCGCTGCTGGCAGCACAGAGGACTGAAGGTGAGAGAGGAGCAGAGCGCCGCAGGGTGCGAGGAGAAGGAGGAGGTGAAGCCGTGCTCCTCCTCTGCCTCCCTCCCCTGCAGCCGCTCCTTCTTCCACTTGGTGCGTCTGTTCTGGAACCAGATCTTCACCTGAGTCTCGGAGAGCCGCAGCGCCGCGGCGATGCTGTGCCGCTCCAGCACCGACAGGTAGTGGCACCTGTGGAAGCTGCGCTCCAGGATCTGCAGCTGCTCCAGGCTGAAGGCGGTGCGGATGCGTCGACTCTTCGCCTTCGACCTCCTCCCCGGACACGGAGCCTCGCGCTCCGGGCTGCAGCCTCCACCTGCCGGAGGATGCGGCGGCTCTCTGGGATCTTCTCTGGGTGAAGAAGCTCCTGAAACAGAAAGGTCAACAGTAAATGGCTGTAAGAAGTTAAGTCACAACAAAAGATCTAAGGATCCGGTGACAGTTCTGGATTGGTTCTTTGAGTCTCACCTGTCTCACCTGTCCTCTCCTCAGCGCAGATGAGTCTCTTTGTAAACTTTCTGGGATCCAGAATATCCTCCACGGAAAACGGTGTCCGGTGGATGAGCGGCAATTTGGCTGCAAGCGGCTGCATTTCAGCTCTGTGAGTGTGTGTGAGTGTGTGTGAGTGTGTGTGTCGGTCAGGACGCAGGCAGCAGTGTGTCTGCCTCCTGTCTCGCGGGGTTTAAATACACAGCCTGTGCACGAGCCTCCAAATTTACATCTCATTCAAAAAGTTTCCCAAATGGAGCGACGCGTCCTGCAGGAACAATCACAGCCTGCAGACACGCTCCGGCCCCGCGGGACCCCCGTGGGACCCCCGTGGGACCCCGTGGGACCCCGTGTGGGCACTTCAAAATGTAAATGCGCGCTCTCAGCTGGGGGGGGGGGGGGGGGGGCTGAGCCGGTTATTTATTGCCGCCCAACTGGTTAAAATTTGCCCCCTTTCTCTCCCTCCGTGTTCCTCTTTGTGGCCGGGCTTGTCATTATTTGCAAATGTGAGATTTTACGCTGGTAGGACACGTGAACGCCGCTTGTGATGCAAATTTATGGACTCATCAAAGGGAAAGTTGGAGCTTTTTTCTCTCTTGTGTCCCAGTTTCCATAGAGCCGCTCCACCTGTGGAGAGAAACATCCCACAAAGCACTTCGGTTTAATTAAAAGCCAACAAACAACTTTATGGGAGCTGATGATCGTCTGAGCGGTGCAGCCACTTCACGGTCCTGCAGCTTTGAAATGTGACGCATTAGAGAGAATCAGAGGTTTTTCTGTCACTGTTATGAAGTTTGCATTTAAACTCTGAGCTGATGATTTTATTCACTTCATGCTGAAACAATAACTGTTGAATCTGATCATCCAAATTTGTTCATTATTCATCTTTTTCATTTTATTGACCAGTTATTTTGACTCTTGATTTTACATTTTTATAGGTTTATAACAACTGATCAATTAATCAAAAAGTTAATTAATCGAATATTTAATGATGAAAAAGTCATTACAGACACAAATTTACACTCCAGGCTTTTAGTTCTACAGAGAGCAAAACAAAAAAATGAAGTCTGATGATTATTGGGATTTTTCTTGATGTTGACTTGTTTTATTAAAGAAGGTGTGAAGAAAACACAAAAAAGCTGAAGAGAGAAAGAAATATGACTTTTTGATATTTGTTCATGTTGGACTGCAGAGCAACTTCAAGCAGATTTGACCTAATTTTAAGCATCTGAGCTGTAATTGTTGCTGAAATGTACATTTTGCACCTTGAACATGTTATTTTAGTTTGTTCATTCTGATGCATCAACGTTAAAGCAGCTTCTTAGTGTTGGAGCTGCTGCAGGTGGAGACACTTTGAACTACTTTAATACAGTTAGATAGTTTAGTCAGGATGTTCCCAACCACTCTGACGAGTCTTCAGATGATTAAAGGAAGAGAAAATGTGAAAAAGTTAAACATTTCCCTCTAAAATGTAGCATATGAATAAAGTAGCATAAAGCAGAAAAACTCAAATGAAGAAGAATCAGATTAAATTTAAGTAAATGCTCTAAATGTGACCTCAAGTCTCATCTGCCTCCGTTTGCTTCATTAGCGTCACAATTCAGGAGACAGTCCCACATTTAAATCCACATTACGGCTTATAGTTTTTAAAGTGATCGTTCTTCAGAGGGTAAAGAGGGTCCGGGGGGGTCGTGTCGGGGGGGTAAACGCCCCTGTGGAGGCGGCAGCTGTCAGTGCAGCCACAGACACCTACAGAGCGACTGGTATTGAACGGAGAAGAGAGGCCGGCCCATCAGGACAATTAGCAGATGTCACCGGTGAGCTCGACCCTCGCCGACCCTGAGCTTTGTTCTGCAGCTCGAGGGGAAGTGGATGGACTCAGGAGGAGAAGAGGAGGAGGAGGAGGAGGTGATGAAGAAACGATGAAGACAGGAGGAAAGAGACAGAAACGACATTAAAACAACAAAACAGGAGGATGAAAAGTTCACTGAAGTGCAGGATACCAAAGAAAACTTCTGACGATCGCAAGGATTCACAGATCAATATAAACCTCCAGTTCACATAAAAATCATTATCAGATATTCAGAATCACACATCAAGTTCAGAAGATCCACAAAAAATAAAAAGCATAAATATAAAAAGACACTTGATATAAAACTGAATAAATATAAAGCGACATTAGAGACTCAGCTCCATTTCTCTGCAGTTTCACAGCTCAAACAGTCAGTTTTACTCCTGAATGTCTTTAAATCTGCCAGCAGAAGAAGAACAGGAGACTCCTCCAATCACAACCAAACATATTGATTTATTGATAAGCATGATGTAACGTCTGATTCAAAGCTGCACTTTTACTTATTTGCACTTAACAGCAACTTCTTGTTGTTTTTCTAAAAGCAAATATCACAGTTGCCTTGAAAGTCTGGAAACAATGACTGAGGTTATTTATTTACAGCGATGCAACCTGTGTTTGGATTTACACACACGAGGGTCAGGAGCTTCAGAAAACAGAACAAATAAAAAGAACAAAGCTTTAAAAAGAAATGATAACAATAAGGAATATTTTAATTGAAAATGAGAAAAGGAATTAAAGTAGAAACTGTACAAGAGCAGTTCAAGTCAGAATGACAAGGCGAGAGCGATGCAACAAGGACGAGCAGCGAAATCAGCAAAGTTCAGTTTATGTAAACAACATATGCAAGAATTTTAGCTTCATAATACGGATATAATAGAAAAATAGTTGATAATGTCATAGACAGGGTAACATCACAAAGTATTGAACATAGAATATAATATAAAGTAAAATGTCCAAACTGGATAAATCTTTATAACCTTCAAATACACAAAATGTTCACGTTTCAGAGGAACAACAGAGTCAGTTGTGGTCATTTTGTTGTCGGTAAAGTGTGAATGAGGAGTTTCATCATGAGGTCAGAGACAAAGACGTCATTCCTTCATGCATTCATCACCTCCTCGCTCTGTCCCGACGTCACAGATGTGACTCTGCTGCAGGAGGAAAGAGGAGGAGAAAACACGACTATTATCCTCCTCACAAAGCCTGTGAGCTGTTTACTGCAGCAGCCGGGGGGGTCGGGGTGGGGGGGGACTCGCAGCATTCCCCAGCCTTTGTGACACGTCTGCCGGCACACTTGTCTTTGTGTTGGCGCATCTTTACGGCCGCTCGAACGACCACCACAAAACTTTTTCATACTGTTTGACTCTGAGAGCCGACGTTGGGGGGGTCTGACCCCCCCACGAAGCTTTTTATGCCCCTCTGCTCTGCAAACAGACACATTTACACGTCAAAACACCCGCTCAGCTGCTGGAGACCAACATCAGCACCATTCTGAAGATCAGTGGTGGAATGTAACTAAGTACTTTTACTTGGATTGGAATTGTACTGGAGTTCTCACATTTCATGACAGTTTATATTTGCACTCAACTCAATTAATGGAGAGAATAATTTACTTTTGAACTTGACCTGTGTGAGAACGTTCACAAAGTCAAATGTTGCAGTTTAAAATGAACTGAAACTAGAACAAAAGGACATAGTGAACGCACAAAAACACATGGAGAAGATAAACATGTAAAAACAAAACAAAAAACTGCTCAAACTGATTTAGATCCATCAATGATCCTTCAAACTGCCTGTTAAACCTCTAATTCCCACAGAACATTTAAAGGGTTTCCCTGACTGATTCCAGAGAGGCAGCAGTGATGATCACAGGCCTCTTTCTTTCCTTCTGAACTGTCCATTTTGACAGTAAATCTGCAGCAGCACCGTATTTCTGTAACAGCACATGCCAACTCAGAGCTGGAGGTGAATCTTCATTCTTTGGACTCATCTCTGTCGTCAGGTTTCAGCCAGGACCGTTTCAGCCTCATCTCGCTGTCTGCTTCCGTGGCTGCAAAAAAACCCCCTGCCAACACATCCAGACAGGAAACTACAGGAGGACAAATCCACAGCAGCCAACTTTCACTGAGAGAACCATGATCTCCACCATTACACATAATAGTTATAATCTTCTCTGACCAAAACACAAGCTTCAGCTCCAGGTCATCTCAATTCAACTGTAGAGAAAGAAAAAGGCACAGTGTTCACAGTTTCAACAACAAGAGACAGAAAAGTCCTATTTTTTTTTTACAAATAAAAAGTGTCTTGAAGTAAATAAGAGTAATGTTATTAAAAGTATTGTGTTCATTAAAAGTTGTCTCCTCCACCTTGAAGTTTTGGAAATCTATATTTATATTTACTTAAAACTGTTTTTAAATAAACTCCAATGTAATAATATGATACTGATATGAGTCCATTTAACAATTTGTTTTCTTTGTTCAATACCGTCATATTCTAAGTCGCTTGAGAGGTTGTCGGGCGCCCTCTAGTGGTCAAACTTTAACATGTTTCATGTGTTCAGATACATTTACATTCTCCCATGTGCTCTGCATTGTTTACCAGCAAGTGCAATAATACAGCTATTAAAAAGGCAACAGTATATATAAGTATATTGACATTTACTCAACTACCGTGTTAGAGCTACTCTCTAGTACTTGTACTGTACTTGAGTATGTAAGTATTTATGCTAAATGTTCCATGTAACTAATTGCCAAAACATTCAAACAGTTGTAGTGGAAAGAAAAACATTTTTTTCTTCAAAACTCAGTGAAGTGAAAGTATCGAGAAGCATGAAGTAGATATACTTGAGTTCAGTACATGTAACTCAAAAATGTTACTCCAGTATTTTAATTTTAAAAAAGAAACTTAAAAATATCAAACGAATGAGAAGGAAGACGTTAAGATACTATTATCCTGAGCTTGAATCAATGCAGTTCACTTGTAAACCGGCGGTGTCGCTGCTAAGCGGAAGCACGGCAGAAACCCGGAAGTTGTTGCTCACACTGAGTCTCGCGATGCTTTTTTGTTTTCATTGATTTGAAAGATGGCGTCCGAAGGAGAGGCGGGCAGTGCTGCTACAACCGAACCGGAGGCTGGAGAGGGGTACGGCTCCTGCATGCAGCGTATTTTCTCTTGATTAAAATAAATTTGCCTTGATTCTGATTTTCTGCCGAAATATAAATCATAGATACGTTTTTTTAGCCGGTAACGCTGTTAGCAAACTCGTTAGCTAACGTTAGCGCTTCACAGAGTCACCGAGTGAACAAAACAACGTTACAGCTTTACTGTTTTTCCACAAAGAAATCAACTCTACATTAACATATTTTACAGTATAATGTTACCATAAATATTGGCTAATGTTTGTAGCCTACAACACGTAATTTAATACTTTGTGTGTTTAGATGTGCCCCTCTCATAATCATATATAGAAACCTTACAAAAAGGATGCTAACAAACGGCCTCTGATGGGGAAAAATATACAACTTTTAGAAGAAATGTGTTCATGAAATTTTACAAATTTTCCTCAGTGAATCGAATCCGGTGTAATTTAATGTTTAGTTTTCTCTGCTTTCTCCTCTTACGAAGTGGAAATGTGAATATTTTACTTTGGTTACTATTGAAATTCCCTTGGTTTTATCTTCAGAGAACATTTAAAGTGTTACTCTGTTATTTTAAGCTCTTCGTAACTCAAAACATTTGCAAAGCTGGATAAATATTTAGTCTTATGATTAATTTTTCTTTGACTTCCAGAGATGCTGCATTTGGGGATCTTCCTGCCAGCATGGATACTGAATCATCTAATGGCAAAGAGGGAACGGTAACATATCAGATGTGTTAAATGTTGCCTTTTTATCCTCATCTGATACAGATTGTCCACGTCTTTTCTGGAAATGATGATGTTTCAGTAAGGAGACTGTGTTTTTGACAGGAAACAGTGGGTGAAGGCTCTGAAGCTGCTGATGCTCTGACCGGATCTGGAGATGAAGACAGTGGGAGGCAGCTGGGAGAGGTGGAGCTGCAGTGCGCTCTGTGTATGAAGTGGTTCACCGCAGACACATTCGGCATCGACACTGCGTATGTAGAGACGTTTGTTTGAATACCAGCAGTGATGTGACTGTGCAGCACTGAAAGTTCTGGTGATGCTATGTTTCACTCTCCTCCATCTCTGCAGGACCTGTCTTCCCTTCATGACCAATTATGTGTTTCACTGCAACGTGTGCCATCACAGCGGCAACACGTACTTCCTCAGGAAACAAGCAAGTAGGTTTTCTAAGTTTTACAAGCTAACTGAAATGTAATGAATTGTAATTTCACTCGGCATTAGTGTTTTCAGTCTTCCACAAACCGGTGCTGTTTTTTGTGTGTTAGACCTGAAGGAGATGTGTCTCACAGCCCTGGCAAACCTGACATGGCGGTCCAGAACACAAGAGGAGCACCCAAAGACAATGTTCTCCAAAGACAAGGTCAGCATTACATGTCTTCAGACATTTTTGTTGGTGTGGATGTGGGGCTCTAAAGCTTCTAAATTCACATGTCAAAATGAAGGTTGAAGAGAAGATTCATGTAATTTATACTGTTATTGTATAATAAAATGATCATGGTTTGATTCATCTGTCATAAAACAGGATTCATGTAAATGAAAAGTGATGCATTTAAAGGATTTCAGGTCATAGCTTGTGGTCTGATACACTGTAGAGAATAATGAACATCTCCTGATGTAGCTGTTCCTATTTATCACCTGTTGGAACATGTCTGTTTCTCCTGCAGGACATCATACCGTTCATTGACAAATACTGGGAGTGCATGACAACTCGTCAGAGACCAGGGAAGCTCACCTGGCCCAACAACATAGTGAAGACAATGGTAACGCTGTTATGTGTAGTGAGAAAAGCAGAGATTTCAGAAGATGCTGCTGCCTGTGTTGACCTGCGCGTTAAATCTCCTCAGCTGATGTCCAGTTGGAGCTCTGACATTAATGGTTCGGTCTGTTTGCTCATTTTCCAGAGCAAAGAGCGAGATGTTTTCCTGGTGAAGGAACATCCCGACCCCGGCAGTAAAGACCCAGAGGAGGAGTACCCCAAGTTTGGCCTGTTGGACCAGGTATCGACCCCTCGGCTGTTGTTCAGTGTGAACAGATTGAAAGGGATCAGCTGCAGAGACACAGGGATGTTTGTGTACATATAACAGCTTAATTTCACTTCCTGTCTCTCTTGTGTAGGACCTGGGAAACATCGGCCCCTCATACGACACACAGAAACAGACCACAGCTGCTCCCACTGCCGGAGGGCTGAACGGTAAGAATCTGACATACTGAAACTGTAAACTGGCAAAATATATGTTGTAATGTATCACAGATAAAAGCCCCTTTTACGCAGCCTGTTCAGGGTAATGCAGCTGTTTCAGTTTGCTGTTTTGTAGTGAAGGTTAACAGGCAACACGCAGCTCATACAGGCAGTTCATCCCTCCCTTAAAAAGTGACCCACCACCAGGTTTAAAAAGCAGCTAGTGGAGCTGCAGTGTGTTAATTAACATAAAATTTAGCATAAAAACACGAAGCCAGCATACAGGAGGGTTTTCTTTGCAGCAGAACTGCAGAATCTCTGTTTAAAAAGGGCTGAAGTTCACATCACTGGTCAGTGAAAAGTCCCCAGAACTGAGAGTGAGCGCATGTGAGATGTGATGACCATGGTGATCTTGTGCATTGTGTTCCAGGTGGATCTGCTTTCTCAGGTGAATATGTGGTATTTTGGCATCTGGAGCTGATCACTGTGTTTTTTTTGTGTCTTGTAACCCTTTTGGATAGAAGTTGGCCCTGAGGTTCCAATCAGACTTCAGTTTGCCCCCAAAAATCAACCAAACTTGAGCCAAACTGATACGATTCTTGTGGGCAACTTCATCCTCGTCCAGCTGTAACCTCCCTGTCTGCTCTGTGCATCTGTTTGGTGCCCCCCCCTCCCCTCCCCTCCCCAGAAGCTTTGCCTCCTCTGATTGGTGAACACATCTTCCTCGTCTCTGGCTTGCTGCTAACGGGCTCTTAAACACCTGAAAATCCCCTGACTGGAATGACTCTCTGCCCTCAGAGCAGAGAGCCATTTGTGATTTTGCCTCTGGCTTTCATCCAAAGCTGATTAGCCTCATTCTCTCTTTTCTCCTCCATTTGGGCTTCACGGATCAAACCATCAGCCACATTCACTCTGCCGAAGTGAAATAATATTAAAAACAAGTTTACAGTTAAAGTTAAACTGAGCTTAATTACTGCGAACACTTCACTGCAGTTTGCTGTCAGTAAGGATGAAGACATCATTTAAAAAAAAACATTTTTTTAATTACCGTAATTTCTGGACTATTGAGCACACCTGAATATAAGCTGCACCCACTAAATTTAAAAAGAAAAAAGATTTTGTACATATATAGGCC
>JAPZDY010000011.1:19512918-19526494 GCA_029783645.1 Ctenochaetus hawaiiensis
TCAATGGTGTCGCTTGGCTCAACCTCCAGGGTGATGGTCTTGCCAGTCAGGGTCTTCACAAAGATCTGCATACCTCCTCTCAGACGGAGCACAAGGTGGAGGGTGGACTCCTTCTGGATGTTGTAGTCGGAGAGGGTGCGACCGTCTTCAAGCTGCTTGCCGGCAAAGATCAGACGCTGCTGGTCAGGGGGGATGCCCTCCTTATCCTGGATCTTGGCCTTCACATTTTCAATGGTGTCGCTTGGCTCAACCTCCAGGGTGATGGTCTTGCCAGTCAGGGTCTTCACAAAGATCTGCATACCTCCCCTCAGACGGAGCACAAGGTGGAGGGTGGACTCCTTCTGGATGTTGTAGTCGGAGAGGGTGCGGCCGTCTTCAAGCTGCTTGCCAGCGAAGATCAGACGCTGCTGGTCAGGAGGGATGCCCTCCTTGTCCTGGATCTTGGCTTTGACGTTCTCGATGGTGTCACTTGGCTCCACCTCCAAAGTGATGGTTTTACCAGTCAGGGTCTTCACAAAGATCTGCATCTTGACACTGTTACGGGAAAAACTTATTTAATTAGTATGTGATTAAGCAAATTCTATTTTGTAAATTCTGTGAGCCTGATTTCCATTCATGCTTTAACTGCCTGTGTGCTGCTCTGAAGAATCAATACTCAACAGAGCTCCTCCCCAAAGACGAGGGGTTGGCAAACAGCTCCAATGAGGCTACACCCAGTCCTCCATTATTCAGCTTAGCTTCTCAGCCACCATTAAAAAAAAACAACCTACGTTAAGCTCCCTACCCCCTCGATGTATTTCAGGAACAAAAAACGCGAACACCCATCAAAAAACAAATATTTGATGTCATAAAGGTATTAAACCTGTCCAACGGTTTCGGTAACATGTTTCTAAAACAAAATGTATATTTCTATTAATTACAAACTCAGAAAGGCCAAATTAGATGAAGTTCCACTTTATTTGATATTTAAGCATTAGATAGTTTACATTTTACTCGTTGCCACCTGTCGGTCGTCGATGACGAACCTCTATTTTCGAACGTTAACCGTTGCTGAGTAATCATACAGCGTTAGCTAACTGCGTTGTTCCGGTATTTGTTTGCAGACGGTTAAACTCGATTACATCCGCCGCGTTCCACTCGAAGCTTGGCGAAATAATTCACACCCACTCCCTGACAGCTTACTAGAAAAACAACCGCTATGTTAGAACCAAATGTCGTTCAATAAACAGCCAACCAGACGTTTCCTTTTTGTCAGCGGGCCAGCTAAACCGGCTAACGAAGCTAACCCGCTAAAGAAGCTAGCCGGGTGAAAAAAAAAAACACTTGGCGTTTGTCGCTGTTGAGACGAATTTTCCCACCGAATCATCACCACTCTTTAAATAATTGAAAGATAAACATTTAATTCCCCACAGTTTAAAAGATTAGTCGATTAAGTTAATATTTTTACCGTGGTTTTGCGAGGTTTTTTGTAGGTCAGGCCCCGGCTAGCCGTGTTAGCTTAACGGCCGGCAGTGCTGACGTAGTTACTGTTTCATTCGTTGCTAACGGCTAAATCAAGCTAATTTCAACTTAAATAATCTCAAATAACAACAAACTTTAAGAATCAGCTATGGTTTGGTGAAAACTGTGTACTTTTTCTTGATACTTACAAACAAATTGTTCCCACCGGTGAGTGAACCTCTGCCTTCTGGATGCCGTCAGTTTTTATTCAACAAAGAGCTGCGGAGGAGTTTTTATAGACAAGAACCACGATATCCCTCCGCTGGAACTATAAAATACAGTTGTTTACAAAGACACCAAAACTGTATCGAAAGTAATCAAACTAAAATATATCAATAGAAAAACACACAAACAAAAAATATACGTAGGAGATAAGTACCGTTCTTAATCGAGGGAAGGTTAAAAACGACTGTTTACGGCCCGCGCGGATGTAGACATGGTGGTTACGTGAGCACCTTGGAAAACAGGAAACAGCCGACAAGAAAATAACAAACATTGTTTCATGAAATCAGTGTTGTTAACCGTAGAAGAAGAAGAAGAAGTGATAGAAATAGACCTGCGCTGCTATGAATCTGCAAAATATACAGAATATTTCCAAACTCAGACCTTTTTTTCTTTCCGTTTCTTTTCAAAGAAAGAAGCTGAAAACAACCAATACCGGTTTTCTTTGACATATTTTTCTAAAAAAGTGAAAAAATAATTACATTTAGCTCATCCATTTGCTTAAGTTCACTAAAACAGACCAGTTTGTTGTCTGATTGTTGCCATCAGGATCCAGTCATGCAGTGATGGCAGAAAGTGTCTCTCACATTTAAAGAACTATATAATTTCTTTTTAAGACTTCAATTCTGAAGCTGAAGTCTTTCTTTGTAACATATTTATTGGGCAAGTTAGCCTTATTTACATAGTTCCATATACAAATTTAAACTCAAAGTGTTTTGTAATATTTGATGTAATGACAACTTGAAACTTTACAGTTTTAACTTCATCATGAAACCTCACCGAACATGTAAAACAGTGTTACTCAGTGTAGCTCCATGCCCATCAGTCTGTTTCTTCATCTCTCTTGAAAATAAATCGCCAAGTTAATGAGAATTTTGGATTGCATTTTCATGAAAGAACATATTGATTTTGACCTTTTTTCCCAGCTGCATCGTCATGTTTTTACACCGGCCTACGAGCAGGATCGTCTCAGTCATTATTCATAAACTGACAAGATATCTGGCACCTTTTCCCAGCAGGAGGGCATCTATTGATTCAATTACCCCACAACCTTTTACCCTCTGCCCATCCCTTATTACCATTCTGTCAATAATTAAAACAACTCAGTAAAACTAATGAGTAACTAGGGAGATTATTGAGCAGACTGATGCTTCCTGCAGTCGTCATTTGACTTCAAATAATAAAAAAACATTCAGTCTGCAGAGCTCGTTGTGCACTCAGCTGTGTGACGTTTAAATTCACTGCTGTAAGATAAAATACTTTCTAAATACAAGTTATTCTGAAGCCACATTTACACTTGGATCATAAAACTACATACTCCAGTGGAATAATGGACATGTATATATCTAATCATGATAACTAATAGCTCGTACACAGCCGTGGTTATCATTACAACACAGCTGAGCTCAGTATCCAGCTCATTAAGCCTGTGCACAGTGTGTGTTTGCATGTGTGTCAGTGCAACATGGATGATATCATGTCCTGAGGCCTCATTCAGCCACTTCTGTTTATCCAACTTGGCAGATATGCAGCTCGAACTCGGCAGCTCTCCATCGCAGAGACTTTCCAGAGACTGTCAGTAATCAGGCCACATTGACATCACAAGTGTCCACTGTGCTGCTTTTTACTTTTCAACCACCACACCGACTCCCTGCATCCAGCGGCTGCTCCTCGGCTGCTCATGAGGCGTCATGTCGATCCTCATGTCGGCCTGTTGGTCCACAGCTGCTGCTGGAAGAAACTACTGACTGCACCGTTAAATACTGTTTAAAAAAACACACCAACACGAGTAAAACTTCAGAGTTTGAAATGTAAAAGTGAACAGATAATTTGAGCTTCATGTTGTTGAATTTGAAGCATCAGTTTTGTTGACTTCATGCAATGAGAGTATTCATTCTGCAGTAAAATGATTCCTGTGACTGGTGTCTCATATTAGTTTGTTCACTCTGATGCATCAGTGTTGCATGTTACTGTCGTGGCTCCCCCTAGTGGAGACACTTTGAACTACTTCATGTACAGTTAACTTCTGAGGTCCAGATGTTTCCTCCAGCTGAGGGGTCGGGCCCCTTTCAGAGGGTCACAAGATAAATTTAAAGGGGTCGTCAGCTGATTAAACGGGGAGGAAACTTTCTCCACACGGTTCATCCAACATGACGAACAGCTACAACTGGACACAGTTACTGAAGTGACTAACAGCTCACAGTTTGACCTCTGATGTTCAAACAAACTGAATTTACTGTCTTTCATCCACCTGCATGTCTGTTCTGCATGAACATGCTCGACAAAGACTGGGTGCATGTGTCGCCTCGGTGCTCTGAGCGTGACTCACGCTGTCAGCTGCTTGTGTTATTAATGATCTCATTGTGTTGCTGTGCTCATTACGAGTCTCTGTGGATAATAATACCAACTAAACCCTTTAAACGCAGACATAAATGTAATGTATTTCTGGCTCTGCGGCTGCCTTTGGTTCATTAAACTTATGTGGGAAGCACTCAGTTTCCTCCGAGTGCTAATATCATCAAGCATCTGGTTAAAAGCTTCTCAACAGTTGAATGAACCGCAGCAGGAAAGCCTGTGGAAATTGCCATCACGGCAGGAAGCGTTATCTTCTTATTAGCATTCAGGATGGCAACAGAAGGAATCATTAGGACATTAAAATGGGTTGGCAGGAGGGAAATGCTGCAGGGCAGGATTTTCCTCCCACCCATCAGGGTATATTTGCAAGACAAGAGCGCTCGAGGAAAAAAAAGAGAAGCTGCTTTTCAAACTGAATGGAAGCCAAAACTGCAGGATGAGGAGAAAGTTACGAGTTCCCACTTCAAAGAAAGTCTTCATGAGTATTAAGCAGATTATAAGTAGAATTAAAATGTTTCCATGTTGGCGACGTTCGAATTGTGTTTTTTTTTCTGACAATCTACAGCAGCGGTTCCCAACCTGGGGGTGAAGGCCCTCACAAGGGGTCACAAGATGAATCTGTGGGGCCTCAGGAGGCGAAACAGGAAGCAGGAGACATAAACGAACACTGAGATAAGAGGCGACTCCTCATTGACCCTTAGAGGAGAAATGAAGGTGTTTAGCAGCAAAAGTAAAGAAAAACTAACTAATATAAAGATAAATAAATAACTTAAAGGTGTGATGATGCCGTCTCCGATCAACACAAACACACTGATTTCTGTTTCTCAAGACTTTCAGTAATGTAAATGTCCATTTTGCTTCATGAGAGAAAGTTTTAGACTCAAACTGCAGGTTCTTCAGGTGCAAAGGAACCTCGTTCTTCTACGAGGCTCAAACCCAGAAACAGACTCAGGATGTGAACCTGGTCTCTGGTCTCTAAGTGCTTCTTACCCCCCCCCCCCCGTTACTCTGCTGCAGGAGATAAATCTGACGCTTCATTCACTTCTGAAAAAAGCTGCAACATCATCCAGGAATTCAGTTTGAGAGCAACACTAACCGGGAAAAGAGTTTTGTATCATAAAACCTTCATGTCTCTAAAACACAGATGATGAACTCGATCCATTTGTTCCTCTTCCTGAACATCGATAGTCCCTCAGCGCTCTCAGAAAACACAGAACGTCCTCTTCGCTCTCTGTGATTATGCAGACAGAACGGACATAAACATAAATCAATGGAGGCTGCATGCATTATCAGTGAACGGCAGACAGGAGGAGCCACTTGATCTAATCATCCACCCACTCAGTGACCTCACCTGCATCCGACCCGAAGCAACGATTCTGCTGCACGAAACCTCGTGAACTGACTTTCATCTGAGCTGAGCAGGTTGGATTATAACAAAAATTTACTTATGAAAACAAAAAAATGTGTAAATGTCTGTATTTGATGTTATTAAGAGACTCTGAAGCAAAGAAACGGATGTGGAGCAAAATGAAAGAACTCAGCAGAACAGCTCGATATTTACAAAGTCTTTTGTACTTTTTATTCAAGTTTTACCATTTATTTAGGGAAACCGTTGACATTTGTCTTCTCATAATGAAAATGTACATTTATTAATTTGCATAAAACATCACATATACAGTACATCAAAATAAATACATCATCTTGTGGATTGATTGAGCTTTGCACTCAAAGATCGGTCAGTTCACTACAGCTACGCTATTCACATCTGCAACACGTTCTCCGGTGTGTTTCTCTTTAATCCGGCGCCGGTTCAGACCTGGAGACTCTGAGGCTCGACTACGACTGTCAGCACTCTAACTACATGTGAGAAATAAGACATCAGCACTGCTCCGCCCGCAGGTCGGAGGTTTAAATAGCACTTCACTACAGCTAAAGCCAGAGGTGGACCGGCGGGAGTAAAAAGCCTCGACGGCGACTGCAGGCGGCGGGGGAGGGGGGGGAGTTCAGGGACAGGAGACAGATTCCCCTCCTGTGTTTGACAAAGAAGGAAGCCACTGACTGTTATTTCCTTCCTGTTAAACTGAAAATCAACCATCTTTATTTATTTAAAGCCAATTTATCCACAAAAACAAAGTTGTAATCCTTAAAATTTCACACCTGCTGTTTTAAGAAAAGAAGAACTTACGGAGACACTCACCCACCCTAGTGGCCACTTTTGATACTGCAACCAAAAATCTTCCCCCATTGACTTTCATTATTAAAGGGACGTCTGTGAAACATCTTGAACCGCAGTCACGATCAGTTCTGACTCTTTCTGTTGTTGTTTTAACATCAGTGAAGGTTTTTAAGTTGTTAATCTTTTCTAGATTCTTAAAAAAATACTTTAAAGTGCGTAGAATCATCGAGGTGAAAGTCCAGTGAGACGAGAGGGAGAAACTCGGAGCTAAGAGGGTGAAACTTCCACTTTTTTGTTCCTTTCATACCTTCATGTTTCAGACAGAATGATGAGTAAACCTGAATGAAGTTCATCAAAACCGGCTGAAACTGAGTCAACTGAACCGAAACCAGCTTCATTAACGAACAGAGACGAGAAGTTAAAGAGACTGAAGGAACAAATGAGAATTGAACTCTCCTTTATTTGTTGCTAACTAGCTCACAGCTAACGTTTGCTTGGTACTTTGGCTGTTTGGGGCAAATAAACACAAGCAGTTTCACTGTCGGTTTGAAACACGTCGAACAAATGAGCCCAGCGAAACAAACACATCTTCTTCTTCAAAGAAAAATCTTTTCCTCAGCATCAGAAACCATCAGCTGATGTTCATGAGTAACTTCATGAGTAACGCTCGACGTTTGCACCTCCTCCTTTACTCTGTAAAACACTTCAGACTTTTCTTCTGATGAAAAATGTCCAAAATGTCGCTGCTCCTGGATCCACAACGGTGGAACAAAATCAGGACAAAAAGATGCTAACGGTCTGTTTCCTGTGGCTGCTTCACAATAAAAGTCGCCCTGTCTTCCCCCAGTTTAGGTGTTTTATTGTGGAGCAGCAGCAGCGGGAGTTGTTGTGTTCAGTAAACAGAGTAAAAACAGTGACTGTGGACGACATGCAAGTCTCATTCCCTGTGAATCCCCCCCCAAAACAAAACAATCACACATAAAAGTATCAAAATGGGGTTTGATTTAATGAAAATCTAATTGATTCTAACTTTATTTCTCTCTCATTAATCTTCCAGGAAGTTTTTACTCGAGTCTCGTGACTAAAATGACTAAAAAGTGCTTCATTCTGTGTCCTGTCCCCCACTTCCTCCCCCTTCTCTCCTCCACACCAAACACCTCGTCTTTTCTCACCACGTTTGATGTTCTCAGGTGATTCTTGGGTCGTTCTCCTCCGTCCTCCATCTCCCATCATCTCACAGCGAAACTGATCCACACGGGTTCGACGCCGCCTCCTCCGCCTCCTCTCCTGCTTCACGTATCCTCTCCTCTTTTTTTTCCCATCGTGTCTTCAGAAGCCGTCGCGTCAAAGGAGGAGAGAACAGGATCGATCGCTGCGTCGTCTCACGGCAGAAGGGGCTGGACATCATCTATTTGTATTTACATCGCCTCCTCCAGGGCAGAGAAGGAGGGAGGAGAGGACGAGGAGTCAGGACGGGGCGCTCGGTCTCGCTTCAGAAATGTCTCTGTTGTGATGTTTCTCATATCGATACTTCATATTCACGAGTGTCCTGCCATGGAAGAGAGGCAGCGTCAGAGTGTGTGTGTGTGTGTAAACAGTGAAATAAAGGTTCATTTTGTGGCTTTACGGGCAGTAACGTGGTGTTAAATGTACTCACCCCTCCTGTCTCATAGAGCGGGTTGTCGAACTCCGTCTCCACAGTGATCTGTCGGTACGGGTGGGGGTAGATCAGAGGAAGCCTCAGGTTGGAGTGATATCGGCACCTACAGGACGAGGAAAACAGCGTTAAATGCTTCAGTGTGACACTTCAAATTATTTTATGTCACAGCTGATCTTTGCAGTTTTTCATTGTAATAGCAATGGTTAGCATGCTAAGAAGCTAAACTGAGAAAGTGCACATGCTAACATTAATCCTTCTAAACCTTAGCATACGAGCATTGTCACTGTTATATGTTAGCACGCTGACATTAGCATTTAGCTGAAGGAACAGTTCAACAGGAAGCTGTAAGTGGACATTTAGTCGAGTTTGTTCAGGACAGATAGAATAAATTCTTCATCTGAACTTTAAAGACAGAGAAGAAGTTTTTTTTATCAGTGGATTAAAACTTCATGTTGGATTCAGACAAATGAGAGACTTGTATTATACACTGGATGGTAACAGTGCTGAGTTTTTATGCTATTTCTCTCTTTGATGCCTCCATCAGGTTTCAGCCATGAACCTGAAACCTGAAACTTCAGCTGAAATCAGATGTGAGTCAGTTTTTAATCCACCAAATCCAGTCTGATTAGAACAATAAAGATGCTTTGTTGGAAGGAAAACTTTAACACTGATACATTAATTCACTTTCTTGTATAGTTAAATAGAAAAACTCTCATGTCAGCAATGTAAATGAAGCTACAGCAGCAGCAGCCAGTTAGCTTAGCTTGGTCAGCAGATACTGTGTTTTAATTGGTTCATAGTCCTGAATAATCCGTTTAACACAAACCTCCTGCCAAACACTGACACTGAGGTTTCGGGTCTGCAGCCTTTTCCGGATCTTACCGTGTGACGTAAACATAAACCCCTCCGAGCAGCACGGAGAGAAGAAGAACCAGGATGAAGATGGCGAGCGCGATGTTCCCTCCATCCAGAGTGGAGCCTGCAGTCGCCTCTGCAACTGAGAGACGACACACGAACGAACAAAACAAGGTTAATTAAAGGCCTCAAGACATCGAAAGAGCAAATGAAACCTGTAGGTTTATGGTCAGAGGTGACTTTGCAAATGCAGGTGAATGCTACAGGTAAACAAACACAAACAGGTGGATAAACAGGAAGCAGGGATGAGCGTGGCGGGCAGATGTTTGCAGATGCAGGCAGAGCAGACACGGAGAGCTGGAGTGCTTTTTTTTTTTTTTTTTATTCTTTGCTTTGTTTGAGTCCACAAAACAAACTGTGGTCTGTTTAGCCCACAGCAACACACACGGAGAGACTCACCTTCCAAAGCATGGTTGTCAAAGCAGTCACGGTTGGCTGCAAGACATCATTCTGTCAGTCAGTGCACATGAACATCCACATCACACTTCCTGTCTGCATTTGTAACAAAGCTGCTTTGAAACTGACTCTTCACTACGATCCCAAACACCTGCAGCTGTTGCTACGCCTGTCATGTGGGAGAAACTGTCCTCGCATCCGGTAACATCAGAGCTGCTAACGTTAGCTTAGCGCTGGTAGCTTCCACAGAGCAGGAAAGTGCGACACATTGGATGTGTTTCTTCCTAAACAGTTTCATTTTAATTTAACAAACCTGTAAACCCACAAAATAATGTCAATGATTTGCCTGTTTGCCTTAGAAATAATGTTAACATAGGATTGAGCTAGTTAGCTGGATATGCTAACGTTTTTAGCTCATGTGCTAACGTTTTTAGCTCATGTTCTATCAGCTGAAAACGCCATATTGTTAATTCCACACTAGCTTTGCTCAGGCGAGTTTGGTTTTTGAAAAGCTGATAAAAAGGACACGATCTCCCAAACTCTCATATGCATTTAGTTGACTTGATGTCATATTTAGTTCTAAAAACAACTGGAGAAGAAGCAATTTAACATTTATATTTGAATATAAATGACTGTTTTTTTTAGCTCTACACACTTTTTTGGTTGCTTTCACACTTGTTTATATGTTAGCAGTTCTCATTTTTTATTGTTGCAGGGTAAAGGATTTAAAAACATAGAAGTTAAACCATCTCGGGAAACATTTACTGGAGTTTCAGAAACTTAGAAACAATAAAGAAAACAGAGCTGACACAGTGGCTTTGCTAGTTGTGAGCAGTTTCTTCTTCTTATTCTGTTTTTCACGACTTTTAACTTAGTGTTATTTAAAACCTGGGCTGCTGACCCCTGGTGGGCTGCATAGGTATTGCAGTTGAACAGTAGCCTGTATTAAAAAAGCTCAAAAACTTTAAAAAGACTCTCTTTCTCTCTCTGCTGCAGCATCAAGCTGTGTGTTTATCTGCCCTGCTAAGCTACAAACGGACAGTCGCTGTTCGGGGGAAGGGGGGTTTAGCGAACAGTCGTTAGCATGCGAAGGGCAAAGTCAATCTGAACCAACAAGCATGTGGCAAAAAAGTCCTGGAGGAAACGTGTGCACACATGCATCAGTCTGCAGGTAAAGAGAACAGGGGAGCGTTTCATTCCACACGAACATGAGACTGAAAAACACCAGGTTCTGCCTGAGTCTCACCCCTGCACAGTGGAAGCGGTCCGCTCCAAAACGACGGGTTTCCTTGGATGCATTTAATCGCCACCTCTCCGATGAGCTCGTAACCTTGGTAACAGACAAAGGTGAGTGATTCGCCGGGCAGGTAAAGCCTCTTGGACAGGATCTGGTAGCCGTTGTCAGGGAGACCGGGGTTTTCGCAGGAAACAGAGTCCTCGGCTGGATGGAGGGAAGAGAAAAAAGAGAGACGGATCCTGTTGAGTTTCTCAACACGAATCAGAGGTTTTGCGTCAGAGCTCGACTGACAGATCTGACAGGCTGCGGCTGAGGTGACATGACTCATGGATAATCTCCACCCCCTCCTCCAGGTGGCTGAGGCCTGATTGGTACGGTGCATTAGCATTGCATTTACATATCAAACGCTTCACACAAACATTAATATCCCAGAAAACACACACACACACACACACACACACATCAGTCATGAGATGAAAATGCAGGAGATGAAGCATCGTCTCCGGCGTGTCGAGGTGCTGTGATCTGTGTCAGCGGAGGAGAGAGAGAACCAGGCCTGTTTCTGCAAGAAATCACACAAACCCACTCATGTTGGATGGCACAGCCGCCGGCAGAGCGCCTCTCATCTTCACTTAGCTGCCACGTGCAACTGTCTGCTCCGACGACGGGACGACAAATTACCAGCAAACCACAGGAACCCGTTCAGCCGCAGTTCGGTCTGATTAAATAACCACCTGCGTTTCCTCGTTTTTAGCTCTGGAAACTGTTCTGTTCGACACTCACAGGCACAGTGAGGGAGTCGAGACGTCCACACTGGCGTCCCTGGCTCACGGCCGTAGCAGGTGATGGTGGCGCCGCCCTGCAGGACAAAGCCGGGGTTGCAGCTGTACTGAATGGTGGTTCCCACAAGGAGTTTGGGGTCGGACAGAGACCGGGTGGAGTGTTCAACATGGCCGGGATCTGAGCAGTACATGACTGAGAAAACAAGATCACAGGACAAAGAAAGAACAGGTCGTTTTGTTTTAATGAAGATCTTTTTATACGATCGGCGCTTCATGTTTTAATAAAAAAAAAAAGATTGGACTCTTGGGAAACACAACCTACAGAAAAACAGACAGAACAGCAGTCAGACCAGCTGGTTTCATGTGGATTATCAACGATAAGGGATCAGGATTCTTCAAACAGGGACGCTGATGTAAAGTTATCATTGAACTGAACCTGAAGGGTCAGTTCTGCTCTTACAGCAGCACAGACAGGTGGGAGTTAAGATCCAGGAAATCCACAGGGGCAAAACCTCACACAGAAACACTGCAGGTGTCTGAAAGGTGTCTGAAGTAAAACAGACTGACACTAAACTTCACTCCTAAAAACCAGTGAAAAGTCCCTGAAAACTCAAACGTTCAGAACACAGACCATAAGTTTAGAAAATTTCCCCGACATTTTTTGAATTTTTAAAACTCTTGTGTACAGTTGAGAACTCTCGCCTGATTGTGGCGCTAAAAGAAACTCTAAAAGAAACTTTAACTCCTTTAAACAACACACACGCACACACACACACACACGCACACGCACACGCACACACACACACACACACACACACACACACACACACAGATGTGCAGCACTGACTCTTCTCGCAGAACGGAGGCAGCGAGCTCCACGACAGGTCCAGCTGACAGGTGAGCGTCTCCCGTCCCACCAGGTCGTAGCCGGGGTCGCACTGGTAGGTGATCCGAGCTCCTCGCACCAGCGCGATGTGGGACGTGGTCTTCCAGCCGTTCTGGATCTCCGGCAGGTCCTGACAGGAGTCGTTCCTGGAGACCTCTGGGACAACAAACACAAAGAAAAACAGAAGATTAACGGCTCCGTTCTGAAGGAGTTTGGATCTGTGATGTTTCCTGTTTTCCCAGCAGGCTCAGAGGGTCGAGAGGAGATAAACAACGATAAACAACAACAACAACAACCTCACCACATCCCAACATTCAGGCGTGAAGCTGGCACGTGATCTGCGTGAGAATCGCAGAAGATTGATGGATTTATTGTGCGATTACTCGACCGTGTGACAGGATGATGGATCTCATCTGTGCTGGATGCTCCTCAGATATCATCTCCACCTCTGGATCTTCTCTGACGAGGACGGTTCGGCTGTTTGAAAGGAGCCGGTGGGTTTGAATTCAGACTCCCACTGAAACAGGCCTCAATAAAACCATCACCAGCTGTCAGTTAGCTGTCAGTCGTGTCGATCCGCCACGGAGAAAATGTTTTTTGTTCTTCTCTGTCACAGTGATTTTCTGTAGAATGAAAGGCTTTTTAAGTCGACTGAATAATGAGTCAAAGTTCCCAAAACAGCCTAAAATTACGATGATACACTTCTGTTCTCGGTTTTATTAATAAACTGTCGTCATCACGTGTTTGCTGTTGTTTTAATCGTCTAAAAAAAGAGGAAAAACTTTTAATCAAACTCTTTCTTCTTCTCTAAATCAACTTTTTTACTCTGATTATCACACAATTCAAGTTGCTTAAGTTCCTAAAATTGATCATCAGAAACATGTTTGACACATTATGGATTCATAAAGTCGATGCTGAACTTGGTAGCAAACGGTTGGTTGTTAGGGAACCTGATCACCAGATTCTTGAACAAAACCTGGATCAATGTGTGCAGATTTCTGTGGATGGAAGCAGGTTTGAGTCACTTCCTGTCCTCAGATCAACCAAATATGATAAAAACCAGCAGCATCACATCAAATATTACCAAAAAAAAACAAAAAAAGAGTTTTTTATGGGAAAACTCGTCCAGTCAGCAGAGTAAATATATGAAAAAAACATATAATCACATTATCGATGATGTTACTGTGTCAACGGCGTCATTTTATGCCATTAAAGTGCTGAAAACCTCAGATTTGACCTTTTTCTGCACATCAGTGAAGCCGATTTCAGCCTAAACACGACAAAAGAAATAAAAGTTAAAGTTCATATCAAAGAACTGGTTCCTGTTTCAGTGTCAAACTCGCTTTAATCAGTCCCTCCAGGATTTCACAGGCGTTTTTCATGATTGTTGCGGCCTAAAATGCCTGAATTCGCGGCAGCTTTTCTAAAAAATTGTGATGTAAGTTGC
>JAPZDY010000011.1:19599563-19614856 GCA_029783645.1 Ctenochaetus hawaiiensis
GACTCACGGTGGACGACAGGTGAGCTGTTTACCTGTTGATGAGTGAGACCACAGCGGTGAAGAGCTCCTCATAGAGTCCAGCAGCCATCCCGTCCACACACTGAACAGCTGTGAGCCTGGGACCTGAACACACACACACACACACACCACACACACACACACACACACACACACACACACACACACACACACACACACACACACACACGAACACACACGCTGCGTGTTTGATTGAGACGTCCAACTCTCAGGTTCACTTCGTCACAGCTGTTCATGGTCACCTTCATGACTCTCTGACCTCCTGATGTTTCATTTAAGGCAACACGTTAGCACGTTAGCACGTTAGCATTCAGTTTGTTCCTGCTTTCATTCTGCAGCTGAGGAAGTTTTTTTCTAGACTGTTCCAATACTTTCAGACCAAGTTAAGTAAAAAACAAAAAAAGTTTAGTATTTCTTCATTTATTCCTGGAAGTTTTGCATTCAGACCTTTTGGAAAATAAGAGTAAAATCTTGTGTCAGTGCTGCATAATTCCCACAAAGAACTCTGCAAGTAAAACATCTGTTGTTGACTGTGAGAGTTCAGTTGAATAAAACTGGAAGTAACTCAATAAATTAAATCTAAAATCTAAAAACAGAAGACAGAAAATCATCTTTGTGTCTGAGGAAACTCCTGATCTCAGTATTGGCTGTTCAGTCTGAATCTCCGTTAGAGGGAACCAAGAACAGGAAAGTTGTTTCTGCTTAACCTGATTATTCCAGTCTAAGTGTGTGTGTGTGTGTGTGTGTGCTCGTGCGTCTCACCCTCCTCTGACTCGGCAGCAGGGCTCCTCTCTCTGCTGCCCCCGGTGGCTCTCTGCAGCAGCTGTCGGAGGTGATGTTTGAAGACCGCCGTGTGAAGCTCCTCCCCCTCGCAGCCGAGCACGCTGCTGGCCGCCTGAGCGCTGTCGAAACTCACAAACTGCCTCCTGCCCACTGAGCGAAGAGGGGACACGATCAGTTTCAAGGGAAGAAGCACCCAAAGATCCGCTGCTTCAGGATTTATAGAAAAACTATCTGCCTCTAAAATAACACGCAAGTAAAAGTAGAAATGTATTTTAAGTATGAGCAGTAAAAGTTTTCAATGAGGTGGTGATTTTACTGTCACATCATCGAGAGTTTGAACTACTTTATACACAGTTAGCTAGTTTTATTCCAGCGGTTCCCAACATGGGGTTTAGGCACCCCCAAAGGGTCACAGATAAATTGAGAACTCATCAGATGATAAATATAAAAGGAAAGAAGGAAAAAACAAAGTTCTGATGTACAAATCAAACATTTATTGTCCAAATTTTTCTCTAATCTTTAATTTTTGGAGAAAATATTTCATATTTGACTTGATAAATATAAAATATTTTATCTTGTTGTATTCTAAATGTAAATCTTTGTATGTTCATTCTGTTGTGTTGTAAAAAGACAAATAAATGGTGTTTATTTCTTGATTTTCCATTGAAACGTCTCTTTGTTTGAACAGACAAAAACTCACAGACGTCTGAAACATGATAAAGGGCCCCGACTCGACGCTGCTGGTGGTTTATTAAACAATTTAATGAAAATGTTACTCTGCAAAGTAACTAGTAACTACAGTAGTGAAGTAAAAAGAACAATATTTTACTCCAAACTGCAGCAGTTGAGTACTTTTTATATGTGTATATTTATATTTTTATATTAGAACTGTAAACTGAATTATCAGTTTCTTAAACTTTTCTTGGGGATAAATTTTTGTTCTGTTTCATCTCATTTTGTGTAAAAAAGGGTCCTCACAAGTTCACTAACCCGTGTGTGTGTGTGTGTGTGTGTAGGGTTCACTGACAGAGTGTGAGCGATGAAGATGAAGATGAAGATGAAGATGAAGATGAAGATGAATGGGTGTTACCTCTGCAGGCTCCGGCGGCTCCCAGATGGTAAATACCAGCCAGAACATGCCAGATCGCCTTCTGCTCGCTGGCTGAGAAGCCGAGCGTTTCCATGGCAGTCAGCAGCTTGGTGAAGGCGACGGACGCTCGCTGTTTCTCCTCAACCTGACAGCACACACACACACAGAGGAGGGGGGGGCGGTCTGTCTGAGAACAGCCACTTAATAACAGCTGAGTCACATCTCCCGTCCCGTCCGTTCAGAACAACATCTTCACTGCATCGTTTCACGTCTTCATGTTTCTGTTTTCTTCCACCGATGCTTCACCTGAACATGAGCTCTGCACTCGCAGCGACGGAGTAAACAAAAGAGTGACTACAGATTTATTTATTTTATTTATTTTTACGTTGCACTGCATGAGAACAGAGTCAGCTGCAGCGTTTGTCCAACCAGCCGAGCAGGAATCACAACTCAGGAGCGATTTCAAGTTTTAAACTTTGGGTTTTCAGTCCTGAACAAGTCGTGTCAAAGTGCCCTGCAGAGTGATTTACTGCTGACCTGACGCAGATTAAAAGAATACAGAAGCTGCTTTTATATCACAGATTTTAGGAGAAAGGCTGATTTTACTGCTGCGACGCCTCAAAGGTCAGTCAGTCTCTGCAAAGAGCTTCACAGATGAAATAAAACAACTGACATTCAGGAAGAACAAGCCACCAGAAAACAGAAGAGAGCGATCGATAAGTTTGAGGAATAAAAAAGAGGGAGAGGAGCAAAACAGCTCTTTTGTTAATGAAAATGCAGTTTAACTTTCTGACTGATTGTGTGGAAAGTTTGAGGTCGATAACACGAACAACAACACTGCTCTGTTTAAGTTTCACAGGCGGCCATGACAGTGTGAGTCAGCAGGACGCTGAAACAGCAGCAGCTAAATGAAGTGTGTGTGTGTGTGTGTGTGTGTGTGTGTGTGTGTGTGTGTGTGTGTGTGTGTGTGTGTGTGTGTGTGTGTGTGTGTTGTACCTTTGTGGGATGGACGATACCAAAAGAGTTGGACTCAGGAAGCTGATGCAGCTGCAGTTCTGTCCTGATGGAGAAACATCAAGGAATGTTTGCAAGTCACATCTTAATCCAACAGAACTGTTACACATGAAATACTTAAGTATCAAGATTTTCTGCCTCATAAGTAAAAGTACTCATACAACACTGCAGAAGTACTCTGTTCATTTACAATCATATCTGAAGTGTGTAACTCCTGCAGCTTGAGGTCCTTCAATCAGAACAACGAAAACAAAAGATGAAGAAGTGCAGTTCCTGAGTAAATGTACTTAGTTACTTCCACCTGTGGGGATTACCTCAACTCTGTGCTGAGTCCTGCCAGCATCTGAGAGAAGACCAGGAAGTTACTCTCTCCTTCAGTTTTCTGACACACTCTCCATTTGTCCAGCATCATCGTCTGATGGAGCAGCAGATGGAGGAGAGGAGGTGGAGGAAGAAGACGTCAGTCACTTTGTACGTAACTGTGTCTGACTGTGTTAAATGTGTGTGTGTGTGTGTGTGTGTGTGTGTGTGTGTGTGTTCTGTGCCTGTAGGTGTCCAGCAGCAGCCTGTCCCGCGTGGTTAAAGTCCAGCGAGAAGACCATGGCGAATCGAGACGAGGCGTCGCTGTGCTGAGAGCTCACGCAGCCGAAGGACCTCAGGATGGTGAACATGGCCTGAACGCGCTCGACTGGAGAGGAAACACACCGGTCAGCAGTCTGTGACGCCGCGTGTGTGTGTGAGCGTGTGTGTGTGTGTGTGCAGCTGCTCGACTCACCGCTGATCTTCTCTCCGGTCGTGCCGGCCAGTCTGAGGAGGCCGTGTGTGAAGGCCTGGCACGCCGTGGTCTTCCCCGTCCCGCTGCGTCCCACCGCACACACACTGTGGTCTCTTCTGCTGCCGACCATCGACACGAACACCCGTTTGACCAGAGCCGCCAGAGCGGGGGGGGCGTCCCACACCGACTCCCCTCGCCGAGACTTCGGAGTCTGAAAAGGAGGAAGAAAAATGATTCACTTAAAATAAATATTTTCATAATAAACTGAGGCTGTAATGGATGAAATATTAATATGTTTTTTATTTTATATTATTAATGCTTGTTCCTAAAGCACAAACACATTTTCATTGCTACATTATTGTAGAGAAAAGTTTTTATCAGCTCAGTCTGTTTTAGTTTGGTTGGACTGTTGGTGCAGATTAAATGTTGATCAGCTGCATGTTTCCAGATTATCATTGTTCATTAATTTGCACAAAATGTTACAAATACACTAATGTGAAAGGACTTTTTTTAAAAACTCAAGCAGGTAGTTTTGTCTCGTCCTGTCAAATGTTCTTTTTTACTTTCCCTCTGAGCAGCAGGTGTGGATGAAGCATCGTTAGCAGGATTATTAAAAACAGGTTCTTTTTAAATGGCACTTTTGAATGTGGATCTTTGTGTGACTGATTAACCCACGGAGTGTGTGTCGTCACCTTGCTGTTGAGCTGTAACGGAGGCCAGAAGTTGACCAGGTTGGGTCCGGCGTGTGTGAGCGGCATGTTGGCTTTGGCTCGGCTGCTGAGCGTGTGCAGGACGCCACACTCGTTCACGCTCTGCAGGTCGCTCAGGTCCTCGCACAGGTCGAGCTCGGACGGGTTACACTGCAGAGGACAACGGAGACGCTGTCAGTCCACCGAGACGTCAACAGACAGACAGACAGGCAGACAGACAGACAGACAGACAGAGAGGAAGTGAGCCACCTTCTCGATCTCGTACTGCGTGACGTCATGCAGCGAGCCGTCGTTGTGCAGGCGGACCCTCACTCGGCCTTCTGGGAGTTCAGGTGTGCCTTCATCTGGCTTCAGCTGAGTGGCTGAAACAGGTCAGAGAGCAAAGTTACTGATTGAGCCCCTACAGGTAAAAATCATCACCTGTTCGCTACTTAAACACCTGTTTTTGAGCCTGAGTCACACAGAGAAAAGTCAGGTCAACTGAAGGAGAATAATTCTGATTTAATCTGAAGTAAAACTACCAACACAACAAGGGTTTGTAAGGAAAACATTTGCAGAAGTAAATACTTAAAGTATAAACTGAACACTGTGTTTTATGAGCTTCTCGTTTGGTTTTAATTTGAATTATGAACACGAAAAGTAAATAAATCTGACAAATAAACAGAAGTAAACATATTTCAGTAAAAGTGTAAAATTTAATAAAATGGAATTAATTTACTCAGTTACTTTCTGTAGCTGCAGCGTGGCTGAGTATTCATGTCTCTCTAAGCTTCTGCTGCATCATTTATCTGATTCCAGCATGTAAAACATCAGGGTCAAAGGTCATGAGGCCATATGAGAGCTAATGGGATTATGGACGGATGGATGGACGGACGGACGGACGGATGGGTTGAAGCAGCAGCATCAGGAGGAACTGAGCGACTCTGCTGTAACTAAAATGTACCATGATATGTTGGTAATCTGACAGACTAAAGATTACCAGAGATTGAGTGGATTAGCAGAGGACTCCGCTAATCCACTCGCATGAAATGAGGGAGATGATTTCCATGCTCACACATGTGGATTTACCCGACTGTAAACATGACAGCATGACAACTTTGTTTCTGAGACTCGTGTTTGGTCCTTTATTCTGGTGACCAGGTGACCTGATCACATGACGCATCTTTAAAACAAACCAACCTGAAGAATCCAAACAGTTTCATCCACCTGCTTTTCTGAAACTCTCATAAAGTTTGAATGTTTTATAAATGTCAAGCAGTTGGTTCAAACTAAGGTCCCGCCCCTGACCTGGCAGTTAGCCGATCATAGTTAAGGATGACTGGATGGCACCTGGACTGGCCAGTCAGATTTAAGGAGGCACCAGGTGAACGCTGTAATCTCCATCTTTTCCTGCTGCTGCAGATTTTTTCCTTTTTTTTTGAGCCAGATGTTTTCATAGATCCTTTTACTGCTGAGTTGATCTGAGACTTTTATGTTAATTTAAGTTTTACAGCAGAAAAACTTCATGTTTTGATTAATTCAGTGACGATTAATTATTCAGAGTGAGAGCGCCTCATTCCTGAGATGTTTGTATCAGCTTGGTGTTTCAGAAATAGGTGTGTGTGTGTGTGTGTGAGTGTGTTTCAGTGACTCACCCAGAGTGTAACCATCCTTGTGAACGTACCACACGGTTCCAGCTTCGTACCAAACATCCCTCACCTGAAGGACAAACAAGGGAGCGACAGCAGAGAGTTCAGAGCTGCTGTGAGATCTTCTCTGCTTTCTTAAACGTTGTAATAAAGATAAAAAATGTCTGAATGGAGTTCAGAGTGAGTCACTGATGTCATTTTAGATGTTTTCACTGTTTATTTAGAAACTATGAACTGATGCATTTACACTCGTTTGCATTAAAACAGCTCTGACACTCGACTCAGCTCCTAAAAACACGACACACAACCTTCATAACACGACAAACTGTCATCTTTTACTTTAATGTTGTTGTTTTTTTAATGAACTTATCAGAAAAAATAAACTGATTCTTTAAAACAACCAAATTGAAGTCATATGTTTGTAAATCTCTGTGATTAATCCAGACTCAAACCTCAGACTCCACATTATCGATAACGCACCTCTCTCCTCGGTTCGGTTATCGTCGTGTCTGCCTGCCTCCCCTCCGGCTCCTGACGCTCCTCCTTCTTCTCCACCTGCTTCACCTCCTCTATCTTCTGCTCCTTCTGCTCTGCCTGTGGCGTCTGTCGGCTCCTCTCCGGCATCTTTTCCTGCTGCTGCTGCTTCGGCGGCTCAGGTGTCACTTCCTGACTGCTTCCCTGTTTGTTTCGGGGTTCAGGAGAAACGATGTGTTTGTTGTTGTTGATCAGCTGCTGAGCTCGGAGCGACATCTCGGCCTCGAGGATCGGAGGAGTCTGATCTGGGAGGAGGAACTGCTGCACGAGGTTGTTGCTCAGTTTGCTCGGCTGCGGCTGCAGGTGAAAAAGCAGTTTTTTCGGTTCAGCATTTTGGGAAAAAAACTAATCTTCAATCAGACGACTCAGACACAACTCACCTGTTTCTCGTCTTTGACCTCCGGCTCTTTCTGTTTGGTCTCTTTCTCTGAATCTCTGACCAGCTGTTTGAGGAAACCGCCTGGCAGAGCCGACAGAGGCGGCGGAGGCACCGGCGTGGCCACCGGCGTCTTCTCCTCCTTTATCTGTAGTTTCATTGATTGATTAGAAACAAGCAGCAAGTCATTGTCTGATCAGGATACAGACGAGAAAAAACCCACAAAACTGTGCATGCACACATTCACACACATTTAAGATTCAATCAGATCACATATGACATGTTTTCTCTCTTCTCTCTGTCACTTTTTAATCTGAAGTTGCAGTTTAATAATCTTTTTTACATTTTTGTCTTTTTTATTCTATTTTAGAATTTTATTCATGAAGGTTATGAGATTTTTTCTCAAAGGTTTAATTGAAATTTAATGACACCTGTATTATATTTCCACTAAAAAGACGAGGAAACTCTTCAAACTTTTGAGACTAAACTTACCTGCAAAAGTTTACCGACAGCTTATTTAATTAGTTTCACTGGTGAAAAAACAAAATACGATGATTCATGTTTACTGAACAACTCAGAACTGGTAATTTTTGGTCAGACGGAGACTGAAGTCTTTTTTTAAACTTCAAAAATAAAAAAAAAGCATGAACTGACTTAAAGACTGGGCTAACCAGCAGCAGGCAAAGATAGCAAATATAACAACTTTACATTTTAGAGACAAATAATTAAAAATCTTGACATGAAACTCCATGCATGGCTCATTAGAGGTAAGTGAGGACGTGTGGTACTACGTAATCTAACTGAACTGAGAGATGCACATTAAAAACCTTTTGTGCACTTTCACTACATTAGTTTTTAAAGCTGGCAGCTGTAGTTTGATCACAACGACAGACTGAAACAGGGCAGATCACCTGTTGATGTTATCACTGACTGTCACTTTCTCAGGTAAAGGAAAAGTAAAACGTGCCAAATCCATCTTTAACTGTAATCTCCAAACTTTCCATAGTTAAATGTAATTCAGAGTGTTTTCAGTGTGTCACAGCTTTATTAGACTAATGACTCAGCGGCTGAAAGGTGGCCAGAGGCCTGACATTTCACTAATTGGTATTACCTGCTGACACAGTGAGGAAAATCATAAAGGTCATAATAAGACAGCTGTTTCGTTTTATTGTCACCACATGTGATGATGACAAACTCAGTGAGGAACTTTCTGAGTTTTTATAAAACTTTAGGTTGAATGACTCACAGACTGAATTAACACAGATATCAGCAGACTGACATGAGTAACTGGAGTCTCCTCGAAAAACTATTTTGAAAATGAAAAATAAGTTAGAAAACTTAAATGACACTGCTTGGTGAACTCAGAAGTTTAGCTGCTGCAGCGCTGCCTGGTCTGTTATATTAGCTAACAGCTAATAAGCTAAAGTTAGCTAATGTTGACAAACTGAAAAATTATGATAATGGCTTTAAGTTATTAAACATTAAACTGTCTTAATTACAAAGATAAAAAAACAAAGTAAAGTTAATTGAAAAAGCTTTACACACTGTTTGGAAGTTAAATCTACGACATATAAACTGATGAGATAAACTTACTGTTTGTTTTCGTTAACAAAGTGAAGCTGATACAAAGTTCGTGTCTTCGTGTTAGCGGCAGTTAGCATGTCGTTAGCATGTCGTTAGCATGAAGACAGGAGACGGCTAGCCTGTTGCTGTTCAAACTTAAAAAATACATGTTTTTTGAAGCCCAAAGAGATTAAATTATAAAATATCTGACAAACAGATTACAGATTCGTTTTTTCTTTTTCCTCTCCCAGTAGTCAAACTGTTAGCTAAAACTAGCTTAAACTAGCTCCGCCTGGGGGAGCTGTGAAAATGATAAAGTAAATATAAAGTGTAAAATCAGTATCAGCGACTCAACACTGTCAAATATAATAATATATCAGTAAAAAGGGACGATATGATAGAGAGCAAGTACTTTAACTTTGCTAACTCCAGTATGTTTATGGCTAACAGTAAACTCTTAGCATACTTGTTAGTGTACGGTGTTATAGATTTAGGACTCTACCGTGATGCACCGCCATATTTCTTCAGCTGCCCACAACAAACAAACAAACACTGACTCTAAAGACGGTCTTTTGAATTTTTTTTCACAAGTTTTGTGGCCACTTTTAGTTCTACAAGCTTTGTAAGGTGAGTTTGAGGCTTGGGATAATAAATTGATTGCAATCTGAAACTTCACCACTAGATGTCACTAAATCCAACACACTGGACCTTTGTGAAAGACTTAAATACAAGGATTTACTTGTAAAGAAGTATTTTAAAAATGTTAAATTGGTACTTTAAGGAAAAAAAAAAGAATTTTCATTATTTATCTATCACAATCAAGAGAGTAAAAGAACAATATTTCCCCTGTTTGTACCCTATGATAGAGAGTAGTACATCAGATATAAGTTCAAACAGGTGGCTTATTGATCGCATAAAAGTATTGAGTATCAACACAAGTGTCAGCTTCTGTTGGCTCCGGACCACAAACATGGCCGACAGCTTGTGTCTTTAAAAAGCTCAGACTCGTGCACCAAACATGCAGGATGACTAACAGGCCGATGAGCCTTCGGTGACATGTCATGATGATTCAGGGTCAGAACAGAGGGGCCACTCACCATGTAATCAATGCCACACACTCTACTACACAACACACACACTCACACACACACACACATGCACAAGAGACACACACGATTACACGTTAGATGTTAAATTAACTCAGCATGCAGAGAACTGCACCTCCCTTCTGCTCCCACAGTTTTAGGCGTGAAGACAGCGCCATGGTTTCACGGTGGGCGGGGGGTTCGGGGGGGTGTGGGAGGGACACACAAATGTCAGCCAGATGTGATGTCAGAGCGGTGGTTTGTGTGTGTGCGTGTGACGAAGACGATGACCTGACAGTGGAGAGAGACAGTGAGAAGTGAAGGAAGTGACAGAAAAACCAAACAGTGAAGCTTCGCTGATCTGCAGGTTTTAACACGACATGAAGAAACATTTGATTCTGTCAGAACCAATCAGACGATAAAGTTTCATACGAACACACACACACACACACACACACCTGTCATGGTGGTCTGTTTCCTCATGTTTTACTTTGTGTTGGCTGAAGCGCCATTTTTCTTACTAAAACTCTCCTCGCTGTTCTTTTCTGAGGCCTGTTGTCACATCAGTTCATCAGCAGAAAGTCTCTTTGTTTTTACACTTTTTGTCTTCAAACTGACGATAAATACTGGATTTAATTCATCAGTTTGACCCAAACGTGACTCTAAATGAGTGATAATGTTCCTGATGACGACACACAGATGAATCTGTCCTCAGACACGTCGCTGACAAACTAAAATAAAGTCATGGTCGTCTCATGACTTTCTCTTTTTAAATGCACATAATATTGAGATGATGGTCATCTTAAAGTAAAAACAGAGTTCAGTTTTCATATTGTAACGTACAAGAACAGAAACTACACAGAATGACCACGTTTCTCCTGTTTCGGACCCTTTTTTCTGATCATTAATATTGATATATTTTGTGTTATCAATAACTTTTCTTTGTGAACTTGTTTTTTGAACAGAAGAAAACACTGCAGCAGCTCACACACACACACACACACACACACACACTTTCCAACCTTTCACACACTTTGATTCCTGTTTGTTTCTCTTCTTCTCGTGTTTCAGTCCAGGACTTCCAGCTTTCTCATCTAATCATAGGAAGTGAACTCAGGTTAATTAATCTGTCTGACTTCGGGCTCCTGAGCTTCAGTCCAGCCTGACAAACCTCATTCAGTCTGGATCCTGAAGTGTGAAAACCAAACCTCTGTCTGTCCCTGTAAACAACTCGACGGCAGGTTTCAACAGGACGACACGACTTCTCAACAAACACCAGCAGAAACAGAAAAAACTCATCCGAGTCTTTTAATCCAACAAGTTTACATCTAAATCCTACATTTCAGGTGAGATCCTAAAACCTGAAGCTCCTGAATGAGCAGCAGTTCCTGTTTTAGACTGTAGATCCTCCATGAGTGGACGTATTTATGACCCAGTTCTGAGCCGAGAGGAGAAATCTCCTCCTGACGAGCCGCCACAGACAGAAACACTCGATTTAATAATAAAAAACCAAGTAAAAACAGTAAAAACCAACGTTCCAGTGAAGCAGACAGACTGAGCGACTGTTTTATTCCGTCTGAAGCCAATGTCAAACCTCAGGCCCAGTCAGGCCTCGTTTCTCAGCCAGATCGTCTATAAATAAACCTGCAGAATGTCATTATGTCTAACTGTCCGTGGACGCTGGACAGTGACCCACACACACACACACACACAGATACACACACACACACACAGCGGCGTACCTTCAGGAAAACGGCAAAAAAATGTCTAAAAGATCCGGACGGTTGATGGCAAATCCTGTGAGGCCGAATGAAGAGTCCTGCTGTCACACAAACACACACACACACACACACAGACTGAGTGGGGCATGTGGTCAGAAATAGAGTGACACACTGAGATAAGCAACACGGCCGGGCTGACAGACGAGTCCGCTATAAATATCTGCAGGCAGCGGGGGAGAGGAAGGGGACACGTCCCTGTTTGGAGAACTGTGTGGAGGCAAACCTCAGAGGAACGTGAGAGGGTGACGAGGCACGGAAACACCTGAGATTCACGAAGAAACTGTCGATTTTAATGTGATCGACCGTACCTGAGGCTTGTTTTCAAAAGGTGTGTGGGGGAGGGGTGTTTTAATGGTCCCAACAGGGGACACGAGTGCACATGTGCAGATCTGCACTGCATCAGCTGTCCAGTTTGATTGACAGCTCCAGCTGAGGGAGACAGGTGAGGGGGAGGAGCCAGCAGGACAACCAGCAGCCGCTCTGCTACAAGTGTGTGTTTATACACACAAAGAGACAGTAATGCTGCAGAAAAGTTTTGACTTTACGAGCCTCGTTAGCGGCTCCAGAGAGGAAAACGTCCGTCTGATCAGATCACTTTGGTTCAGATTAAAACATCTCACAAACTGCTGCACGGACCGTTTATACAGTCCGGTTCAGACATTCATGTTCAGAGTTCATTGTATGAGTTTAATGATCATATGATCAAATATTACTGAGTCCAAAACTCAGATTTTATGACCAAACATCTGCAAAACTGAACCATAACATACAAATGTGAGACGCAGTTTGTCCGCCATCCAAACTCCATTTTACCTTCAAAGAGGCTTCGAAACAGAGATGTTCTCAGATTAGAGAACATGCAAACTAAACAGACTGTTAAATGATCCTGTTGATGGAGATTTTTTCCTTCTCACTCAACAAAATGCAGAAACAGAATTAAAACAAAGTGAGGCTGCTGGTAAACTGCTGCAAGAAGATCTAAAAAAAGTTAAATAAGTTTTTTTCAGATAAAAGTTGAATGAAAAGACTCTAAAGTCAAAGTTTTATTGAATGTTTTGCAGATAAATTCAGAATCAACATCAGATTTGTTCACTAACATGATTAAACAGAGTTAAGCTGGCTGAGATATTTTGTTTAAACACTTATTTTGTGATTTAAAACTTGTAAAAAAGCTGATGTTTACTGTTAGCATGCTAGAGGCTTTGCAGCTTGACCTGTAATTACCAGAACACAGTTGATGCTAATGTTTATTAGCAGGGTTTTGTTATTATCTGCTTCTCAGAGTTACATGTGAATGAATTGATTTCATTCAGAGTTTCAGTGACAACTTTGAAATAAAATCAAATCATTCACATCATTAAAATATGAAGTGATATGAGAGAGTCAGATTTGAAGCTGTTACTGAACATTTTATCTATTTGTTGCTAAAGCTCTGCTGTAGTGGACACTTGATGCGTGACCTGATGACGGCCTAAAAGGAAAAAACAGGAGATCAGGAGACCATGAAGGTCTTTTTTTAAAATGTTTTTAATTTCTGTCACGACTGAAAACACTCTGATTTCAGTTCATCACATGAAGACGACAGTTTAAACTTTACTACATTTCTTCACTTCCTGTCTGAGAAACAGCGGCCGAAGCTCAGCAGGATGGAGGTTTTTCACATCATCTCTGGACGTCGATGGTGATGAAGCTGCTCCTCGTCGAACATCCATTTCTGCTCGGTTTGAAGCAACAGGACGAAAACATCATCTGCAAACAGATTCTTCATCTTTATTTTCTGTCAGAGGGACAGAAATATGAAGAAAAACTCCCTGAAAATCATCTGTTTCCTCACTGAACTTCCAGCTTTATGTCAGATTGTTATTAAAAGATGCTTCACTTTGAACCAGATTATGTTTAAAAAACTCGTGTTAATGTGTCTTCATACATGGAGGAGGAAGAAGCACTAAAACTTTATGTGATTATTATTAAATATTAAATCATTTTGATGCTGCGGTTGCTAAATGTAGGGTCAAATGAAATTAATTAAAATATAAAAAGTACTTTAGAAATGATGGGTGGCCACTGAAATCTCCCTCTTGGGGATCAATTAAATATTATTCCCACACGGACTGATTAATTAGTTTTACTCTGTAATTTTAATTTGAACTTGGTAATCAAATGAACTTGGTGACATGAAACAGTGTCAGTGTGAAGGAGCATAAAATGAAGTGACTTAAGCACAAATACTTCAGTTTTTATGGTTCAGTTCTTCAGTAAAAGTCAAATCTAAACATTTTTAATCAAATTTTAAAAGCATTAAAGCTTAAAACAGCACAAAATGTAAAATTTCTCTCAAGTTTGATGTTTTTTTACACAACAGATTAGTTTTTTCTGTATATAAACACACTTAAATGAACTGTAACTGTTTTTTACTTATAGTAAAGTCATCAGTTTCTTCCTCCACTGCTTATTTTATACACTTTATTTAATTATTCTGCCTTTATCTTTGTTTATGTTAAATTAAATGATGTCGTAACACCGTTTGTGTGTGTGTTGTTCTGTAAAATGACACAAACATGAACTTCCAGTCGACAAAAACACGGCGAGTTTGACAGGAGGCAACACGGAAAAAGGATTTTTATTCATGAACTGTTTTTTACAAGCAGTCCAACACGCAACTTCCTGTCTCGAAAACAAAAACAAAAAGAATCATTGAAATAAAATAAATTTAATAATAATCATTGAATAATATTATCAATTATATATCAGTATTATCATAACCTTAATGGCAATAATAACCCAAAGCCAGTAGTATTTGTGTTTGTCTGTGGCATGAAAACGAAAACAAGAGAGTTTCTGATGGGTGTAAACCGGAGGAGTTTCTACAGCGAGCTCTCGGCTGAGCGCTCGACGGCGTGGAGGAGGGGGGGCGGAGCCAGAGAGCCCCCCCCCTCACACGCAATAAATATGAAAGAGCAAAGAGTCCTGTATTCAAACAAAAATAATCATCTGGAACTCGCAGGTACAATATCTAAAGTCTTTATGTGCAAGATTTGAGCTGAAGTCTTCACCACAAACAAGTATACTCACATCAAAACCCCCCGACCTCCCCCGAACATTTTCATCTCGTTTTCTACATTAAATCTTTTAAATAAAACCTAGAGCTTTTTGTCATTTCATATACACATATATTTATATATACTTTGAATTTTTTCCTATATGCCATCCTTTTTGAATCGTCTCGCGTCGAGCGCGTTTGAGCGGAGAAACTGTGTGTGTGTGACGAAAGAAAAGTCCACCGCGTGAACATACAGAGCGATGATGAAGCTCACACACACACTCACACACACACACACACACTCACACTCACACACTCACAACATACAAACAGTGTGACAGGAAACTGAAGCAGACAGTAAAACCAGGCGGTGTGTTGAGAGTCCTGATGGCAACATGGTGGAAAGCCAGAACACCTCACTTTCTCTCACACACACACACACACACTCTCACACACACACAAGCATGCATGCACACACCTTCTCTGAAAAAAAGAAAAAAAAAAAAGAAAAGTTTGGTCACAGTTTTGTACCCTTCGAAGAGTCCAACACAACTTCCACTGCAGTCTGTGTGTGAGTGTGTGTGGACTCAAGTGTGTGTGTGTGTGTGTGTGTGTGTGTTTTGGCTGCTGCCGAGTCCGATGAGAAGGGTCAGAAGTTCAGAAAAGGAGGCTTCCCATTGGTTCCACTCGATCAGAAACAGTTATTTGGCACATTGAACAACTAGTAAGTAACACATTGGGCTAAAAAGGTGCAACAACATAAATTTCAATGAAAACAATAAAAAAACCATTTTGGTTTACAAAAATAAAAGACACCTTGAGAGGTGACAAATTTTTCTCTATAAGACGATAATATCTCCCCCTGACTGGTAAAG